>OX485803.1:24515056-24605353 GCA_950295325.1 Polytrichum commune | reverse complement strand
AGGTGGCGGAAAGGAAATGAAATGAGAACAAAATGGACTAAATGAAAACTCAAAATATTACCGATAAGCGACGCGTTTGATTGATATGGGGCCTTCATCAAATTCCATGAGATCAAGGCCTTTGACAAATTTGAGGTCTCCCTTGTCGTCAAAATAAACCAGAAATGCCTTGTCCCACAAAATCAGCCTCCAATGCTCAACATAATTCGCCGGTTGCAAAATATCCTCCATGGAACCCCAGTCGATTTCAGCGGAACACTCATTGTCAAATGAAGCAATCTCAGCCTCAACCCCCTTCTCCAACTATAACAAGAAAGAAAAATGGTTAGAAATGTAAAGTAGAGAAATGAACAAATAGATGGAAAAAAGTTGTAGATGCACCTGAGCCCAAAAAGAAGCTTTGTTGAGCCAGTTTTCGAGGACTTTCTCCCGAAGAGGGAGAGACGAGGGAAATTTGTTCTTCTCTTTGACGTCGGGAGTGGAATTCCACCACCGAAGCCACTTGGCCTTATAATGAGCATCCACATGTGTGGTGGCCACCTTCTGGAGTTTCTCTATTGTCATATCTGTGACGAGGAAGGTGGAAAAATGACGGTCAATCTGCAACATATAAGAGTGAGTTGTTAAGAAGAATTAAGTCAACCATGTTACCGACTTACACTTGATTTCAGAAATCTCCTAATCTAGCCCCGAACACTTGCATACAAATATGGCCCCTACACTTATAACCAAACACCGACTCTATACCCGATTTCAGAAACTCAAAACATGGCCCCAAAACAGACTCTACACTTGATTTCAGAAAATATCAAATATAGGCCCGAACACTATAAAACCAGAAACACACTCGAAACCTGATTTCAAAAATTTCAAAATATGGCCACAGTGCCCCCCCTCTCGGAACTGAGAGGGTGCCCCCCTTGACACATATTGAAACTCAAAACTAGACTACATTCTAAGCTCATCAAATATGGCCTCACATTTATAACCAAACACCGTCCCAACACTTCATTTCACAAACTCAAAACATGGCCCAGACAACATGAAAACGAGAAACCCGACCCTACACTTCATTTCAGAAAATCAAATATGTACAAATTACTTTCAATTCAGAAACTCGAGCCCACACATGATTTCAGATTTGTCAAAAACGGCCACCTAGCCCACCCTCTCCGTTCCGAGAGGGTGCCCATTTCAGATATATATCAAACCCAAATCTAGACCTGAAATTTGAAATCTCACATAATGGCCATGTAGCCCACCCTCTCGGTTCCGAGAGGGTGCCCCATTTCACAGTAATGTCAAACTCGAAACCACACTTAATCACCTACACTCGATTTGAGAAACTCAAAATTAGGGCCCCAAATATTTATAAACTGAAATTAGACTCTAGAGTTGATTCAAGAAAATGTCAAATATGGCCCCGAACACTGTAAAAACAGAAACACCACTCAAAACTTGATTTTAGAAACTTCAAAATCTGGCCACCGTGCCCACCCTCTCGGAACCGAGAGGGTGCCACACTCAAACATATTGAAATTCATAACCACACTAAATGTTTAAATCCTCCAATATGGCCCCACATATATAACCAAATACCGACCCTACACCTCATTTCAGACAATCTAATATGTTCCAAATACTTTCAATTCAGAAACTCGAGCCCACACATGATTTCAGATTTGTCAAAAATGGCCACCTAGCCCACCCTCTCGGTGCCGAGAGGGTGCCCATTTCACACTAATGTCAAACCAAAATCCACACAATCGCCTACACCTGATTTCAGAAACTACACTATTTGGCCACCTAGCCTACCCTCTCGGTTCCGAGAGGGCGCCCCATTTCAGATATATATCAAACCAAAATCTAAACCTGAAATCTCAAATCTCAAATAATGGGCACCTAGCCCACCCTCTCGGTTCCGAGAGGGTGCCCCATTTCAGATATATATCAAACCAAAATCTAAACCTGAAATCTCAAATCTCCAATAATGGCCACCTAGCCCACCCTCTTGGTTCTGAGAGGGTGCCCATTTCACACTAATGTCAAACCAAAAGCCAAACACTCGCCTACACCTGATTTCAGAACCTACACTATTTGGCCACATAGCCCAACCTCTCGGTTCCGAGAGGGTGCCCATTTCACACTAATGTCAAACCAAAATCCAAACACTCACCTACACCTGATTTCAGAAACTACAGTATTTGGCCACATAGCGCACCCTCTCGGTTCCGAGAGGGTGCCCCATTTCACACTATTGTCAAACCAAAATCCACACAATCGCCTACACCTGCTTTCAGAAACTACACTATTTGGCCACCTAGCCTACCCTGTCGGTTCCGAGAGGGTGCCCCATTTCAGATATATATCAAACCAAAATCTAAACCTGCAATCTCAAATTTCAAATAATGGCCACCTAGCCCACCCTCTCGGTTCCGAGAGGGTGCCCATTTCACACTAATGTCAAACCAAAATCCACACAATCACCTACACCTGGTTTCAGAAACTACACTATTTGGCCACCTAGCCTACCCTCTCGGTTCCGAGAGGGTGCCCCATTTCAGATATATATCAAACCAAACTTTACACCTGAATTCTGAAATTTCAAATAATGGCCACCTAACCCACCCTTTCGGTTCCGAGAGGGTGCCCATTTCACACTAATGTCAAACCAAAATAAACACACTCGCCTACACCTGATTTCAGAAACTACACTATTTGGCGACCTAGCCCACCCTCTCGGTTCCGAGAGGGTGCCCATTTCACACTAATGTCAAACCAAAAGCCAAACACTCGCCTACACCTGATTTCAGAACCTACACTATTTGGCCACCTAGCCCACCCTCTCGGTTCCGAGAGGGTGCCCATTTCACACTAATGTCAAACCAAAAGCCAAACACTCGCCTACACCTGATTTCAGAAACTACACTATTTGGCCACCTAGCCCACCCTCTCGGTTCCGAGAGGGTGCCCCATTTCAGATATATATCAAACCAAAATCTAAACCTGAAATCTCAAATCTCAAATAATGGCCACCTAGCCCACGCTCTTGGTTCTGAGAGGGTGCCCATTTCAGAGTAATGTCAAACCAAAAGCCAAACACTCGCCTACACCTCATTTCAGAACCTACACTATTTGGCCACATAGCCCACCCTCTCGGTTCCGAGAGGGTGCCCATTTCACACTAATGTCAAACCAAAAGCCAAACACTCGCCTACACCTGATTTCAGAAGCTACACTATTTGGCCACCTAGCCCACCCTCTCGGTTCCGAGAGGGTGCCCATTTCACACTAATGTCAAACCAAAAGCCAAACACTCGCCTACACCTGATTTCAGAACCTACACTATGTGGCCACCTAGCGCACCCTCTCGGTTCCGAGAGGGTGCCCCATTTCAGATATATATCAAACCAAAATCTAAACCTGAAATCTCAAATCTCAAATAATGGCCACCTAGCCCACGCTCTTGGTTCTGAGAGGGTGCCCATTTCACACTAATGTCAAACCAAAAGCCAAACACTCGCCTACACCTGATTTCAGAAACTACACTATTTGGCTACATAGCCCACCCTCTCGGTTCCGAGAGGGTGCCCATTTCACACTAATGTCAAACCAAAAGCCAAACACTCGCCTACACCTGATTTCAGAACCTACACTATGTGGCCACCTAGCGCACCCTCTCGGTTCCGAGAGGGTCCCCCATTTCTGATATATATCAAACCAAAATCTAAACCTGAAATCTGAAATCTCAAATAATGGCCACCTAGCCCACCCTCTTGGTTCTGAGAGGGTGCCCATTTCACACTAATGTCAAACCAAAAGCCAAACACTCGCCTACACCTGATTTCAGAAACTACACTATTTGGCTACATAGCCCACCCTCTCGGTTCCGAGAGGGTGCCCATTTCACACTAATGTCAAACCAAAAGCCAAACACTCGCATACACCTGATTTCAGAACCTACACTATTTGGCCACCTAGCCCACCTTCTCGGTTCCGAGAGGGTGCCCTATTTCAGATATATATCAAACCAAAATCTAAACCTGAAATCTGAAATCTCAAATAATGGCCACCTAGCCCACGCTCTTGGTTCTGAGAGGGTGCCCATTTCACACTAATGTCAAACCAAAAGCCAAACACTCGCCTACACCTCATTTCAGAACCTACACTATTTGGCCACCTAGCCCACCCTCTCGGTTCCGAGAGGGTGCCCCATTTCAGATATATATCCAACCAAAATCTAAACCTGAAATCTCAACTCTCAAATAATGGCCACCTAGCCCACGCTCTTGGTTCTGAGAGGGTGCCCATTTCACACTAATGTCAAACCAAAAGCCAAACACTCGCCTACACCTCATTTCAGAACCTACACTATTTGGCCACCTAGCCCACCCTCTCGGTTCCGAGAGGGTGCCCATTTCACACTAATGTCAAACCAAACTCCACACAATCGCCTACACCTGATTTTAGAAACTACACTATTTGGCCACCTAGCCTACCCTCTCGGTTCCGAGAGGGTGCCCCATTTCAGATATATATCAAACCAAAATCTAAACCTGAAATCTCAAATCTCAAATAATGACCACCTAGCCCACCCTCTCGGTTCCGAGAGGGTGCCCATTTCACACTAATGTGAAACCAAAATCCAAACACTCGCCTACACCTGATTTCAGAAACTACACTATTTGGCCACCTAGCCCACCCTCTCGGTTCCGAGAGGGTGCCCTATTTTAGATATATATGAAACCAAAATCTAAATCTCAAATCTCAAATCTCAAATAATGGCCACCTAGCCCACGCTCTTGGTTCTGAGAGGGTGCCCATTTCACACTAATGTCAAACCAAAAGCCAAACACTCGCCTACACCTCATTTCAGAACCTACACTATTTGGCCACCTAGCCCACCCTCTCGGTTCCGAGAGGGTGCCCCATTTCAGATATATATCAAACCAAAAGCCAAACACTCGCCTACACCTGATTTCAGAAACTACACTATTTGGCCACCTAGCCCACCCTCTCGGTTCCGAGAGGGTGCCCTATTTCAGATATATATCAAACCAAAATCTAAACATGAAATCTCAAATCTCAGATAATGGCCACCTAGCCCACGCTCTTGGTTCTGAGAGGGTGCCCATTTCACACTAATGTCAAACCAAAAGCCAAACACTCGCCTACACCTGATTTCAGAACCTACACTATTTGGCCACCTAGCCCACCCTCTCGGTTCCGAGAGGGTGCCCATTTCACACTAATGTCAAACCAAATGCCAAACAGTCGCCTACACCTGATTTCAGAACCTACACTATTTGGCCACCTTGCCCACCCTCTTGGTTCCGAGAGGGTTTCCCATTTCAGATATATATCAAACCAAAATCTAAACCTGAAATCTGAAATCTCAAACAATGGCCACCTAGCCCACCCTCTTGGTTCTGAGAGGGTGCCCATTTCACACTAATGTCAAACCAAAAGCCAAACACTCGCCTACACCTGATTTCAGAAACTACACTATTTGGCTACCTAGCCCACCCTCTCGGTTCCGAGAGGGTGCCCTATTTTAGATATATATCAAACCAAAATCTAAAGCTGAAATCTCAAATCTCAAATAATGGCCACCTAGCCCACGCTCTTGGTTCTGAGAGGGTGCCCATTTCACACTAATGTGAAACCAAAAGCCAAACACTCGCCTACACCTCATTTCAGAACCTATACTATTTGGCCACCTAGCCCACCCTCTCGGTTCCGAGAGGGTGCCCATTTCACACTAATGTCAAACCAAACTCCACACAATCGCCTACACCTGATTTTAGAAACTACACTATTTGGCCACCTAGCCTACCCTCTCGGTTCCGAGAGGGTGCCCCATTTGAGATATATATCAAACCAAAATCTAAACCTGAAATCTCAAATCTCAAATAATGACCACCTAGCCCACCCTCTCGGTTCCGAGAGGGTGCCCATTTCACACTAATGTGAAACCAAAATCCAAACACTCGCCTACACCTGATTTCAGAAACTACAGTATTTGGCCACCTAGCCCACCCTCTCGGTTCCGAGAGGGTGCCAATTTCACACTACTCTCAAACCAAAAGCCAAGCACTCGCCTACACCTGATTTCAGAACCTACACTATTTGGCCAGTTAGCGCACCCTCTCGGTTCCGAGAGGGTGCCCCATTTCAGATATATATCCAACCAAAATCTAAACCTGAAATCTCAAATCTCAAATAATGGCCACCTAGCCCACGCTCTCGGTTCCGAGAGGGTGCCCATTTCACACTAATGTCAGACCAAAGCCAAACACTCGCCTACACCTGATTTCAGAAACTACACTATTTGGCCACCTAGCCCACCCTCTCGGTTCCGAGAGGGTGCCCTATTTCAGATATATATCAAACCAAAATCTAAACCTGAAATCTCAAATCTCAAATAATGGCCACCTAGCCCACGCTCTCGGTTCCGAGAGGGTGCCCATTTCACACTAATGTCAAACCAAAAGCCAAACACTCGCCTACACCTGATTTCAGAACCTACACTATTTGGCCACCTAGCCCACCTTCTCGGTTCCGAGAGGGTGCCCTATTTCAGATATATATCAAACCAAAATCTAAACCTGAAATCTCAAATCTCAAATAATGGCCACCTAGCCCACGCTCTTGGTTCTGAGAGGGTGCCCATTTCAGAGTAATTTCAAACCAAAAGCCAAACACTCGCCTACACGTGATTTCAGAACCTACACTATTTGGCCACATAGCCCACCCTCTCGGTTCCGAGAGGGTGACCAGTTCACACTAATGTCAAACCAAAAGCCAACCACTCGCCTACACCTGATTTCAGAACCTACACTATTTGGCCACCTAGCGCACCCTCTCGGTTCCGAGAGGGTGCCCCATTTGAGATATATATCAAACCAAACTTTCCACCTGAATTCTGAAATTTCAAATAATGGCCACCTAACCCACCCTTTCGGTTCGGAGAGGGTGCCCATTTCACACTAATGTCAAACCAAAATCCACACAATCGCCTACACCTGTTTTCAGAAACTACACTATTTGGCCACCTCGCCTACCCTCTCGGTTCCGAGAGGGTGCCCTATTTCAGATATATATCAAACCAAAATCTAAACCTGAAATCTTAAATCTCAAATAATGGCCACCTAGCCCAACCTCTCGGTTCCGAGAGGGTGCCCATTTCACACTAATGTCAAACCAAAATAAATACACTCGCCTACACCTGATTTCAGAACTACACTATTTGGCCACCTAGCCCACGCTCTCGGTTCCGAGAGGGTGCCCATTTCACACTAATGTCAAACCAAAAGCCAAACACTCGCCTACACCTGATTTCATAAACTACACTATTTGGCCACCTAGCCCACCCTCTCGGTTCCGAGAGGGTGCCCATTTCACACTAATGTCAAACCAAACTCCACACAATTGCCTACACCTGATTTTAGAAACTACACTATTTGGCCACCTAGCCTACCCTCTCGGTTCCGAGAGGGTGCCCCATTTCAGATATATATCAAACCAAAATCTAAACCTGAAATCTCAAATCTCAAATAATGACCACCTAGCCCACCCTCTCCGTTCCGAGAGGGTGCCCATTTCACACTA
Organism: Polytrichum commune; assembly: GCA_950295325.1. Classification (NCBI taxonomy): domain Eukaryota; kingdom Viridiplantae; phylum Streptophyta; class Polytrichopsida; order Polytrichales; family Polytrichaceae; genus Polytrichum; species Polytrichum commune. The sequence goes on along the minus strand of OX485803.1, from coordinate 24,597,742 downwards.
ATGTCAAACCAAAATCCAAACACTCGCCTACACCTGATTTCAGAAACTACACTATTTGGCCACCTCGCCTACCCTCTCGGTTCCGAGAGGGTGCCCCATTTCAGATATATATCAAACCAAAATCTAAACCTGAAATCTCAAATCTCAAATAATGACCACCTAGCCCACCCTCTCGGTTCCGAGAGGGTGCCCATTTCACACTAATGTCAAACCAAAATCCAAACACTCGCCTACACCTGATTTCAGAAACTAGACTATTTGGCCACCTAGCCCACCCTCTCGGTTCCGAGAGGGTGCCAATTTCACACTAATGTCAAACCAAAAGCCAAGCACTCGCCTACACCTGATTTCAGAACCTACACTATTTGGCCAGTTAGCGCACCCTCTCGGTTCCGAGAGGGTGCCCCATTTCAGATATATATCCAACCAAAATCTAAACCTGAAATCTGAAATCTCACATAATGGCCACCTAGCCCACCCTCTTGGTTCTGAGAGGGTGCCCATTTCACACTAATGTCAAACCAAAAGCCAAACACTCGCCTACACCTGATTTCAGAAACTACACTATTTGGTCACCTAGCCCACCGTCTCACTTTCGAGAGGGTGCCCATTTCACACTAATGTCAAATCAAAAGCCAAACACTCGCCTACACGTGATTTCAGAAACTACACTATTTGGCCACCTAGCCCACCCTCTCGGTTCCGAGAGGGTGCCCATTTCACACTAATGTCAAACCAAACTCCACACAATCGCCTACACCTGATTTTAGAAACTACACTATTTGGCCACCTAGCCTACCCTCTCGGTTCCGAGAGGGTGCCCCATTTCAGATATATATCAAACCAAAATCTAAACCTGAAATCTCAAATCTCAAATAATGGCCACCTAGCCCACCCTCTTGGTTCCGAGAGGGTGCCCATTTCACACTAATGTCAAACCAAAATCCAAACACTCGCCTACACCTGATTTCAGAGCCTACACTATTTGGCCACCTAGCCCACCCTCTCGGTTCCGAGAGGGTGCCCATTTCACACTAATGTCAAACCAAAAGCCAAACACTCGCCTACACCTGATTTCAGAAACTACACTATTTGGCCACCTAGCCCACCCTCTCGGTTCCGAGAGGGTGCCCATTTCACAGTAATGTCAAACCAAAATCCACACAATCGCCTAGACCTGATTTCAGAAACTACACTATTTGGCCACCTAGCCTACCCTCTCGGTTCCGAGAGGGTGCCCCATTTCAGATATATATCAAACCAAAATGTAAACCTGCAATCTCAAATTTCAAATAATGGCCACCTAGCCCACCCTCTCGGTTCCGAGAGGGTGCCCATTTCACACTAATGTCGAACGAAAATCGAAATACTCGCCTACACCTGATTTCAGAGCCTACACTATTTGGCCACCTAGCCCACCCTCTCGGTTCCGAGAGGGTGCCCATTTCACACTAATGTCAAACCAAAAGCCAAACAGTCGCCTACACCTGATTTCAGAAACTACACTATTTGGCCACCTAGGGCACCCTCTCGGTTCCGAGAGGGTGCCCCATTTCACACTAATGTCAAACCAAAATCCACACAATCGCCTACACTTGATTTCAGAAACTACACTATTTGGCCACCTAGCCTACCCTCTCGGTTCCGAGAGGGTGCCCCATTTCAGATATATATCAAACCAAAATCTAAACCTGCAATCTCAAATTTCAAATAATGGCCACCTAGCACACCCTCTCGATTCCGAGAGGGTGCCCATTTCACAATAATGTCAAACCAAAATCCACACAATCGCCTACACCTGATTTCAGAAACTACACTATTTGGCCACCTAGCCTAACCTCTCGGTTCCGAGAGGGTGCCCCATTTCACACTAATTCACATTTCAGATATATATCAAACCAAACTTTACACCTGAATTCTGAAATTTCAAATAATGGCCACCTAACCCACCCTTTCGGTTCCGAGAGGGTGCCCATTTCACACTAATGTCAAATCAAAAGCCAAACACTCGGCTACACCTGATTTCAGAAACTACACTATTTGGCCACCTAGCCCACCCTCTCGGTTCCGAGAGGGTGCCCATTTCACACGAATGTCAAACCAAACTCCACACAATCGCCTACACCTGATTTTAGAAACTACACTATTTGGCCACCTAGCCTACCCTCTCGGTTCCGAGAGGGTGCCCCATTTCAGATATATATCAAACCAAAATCTAAACCTGAAATCTTCAATCTCAAATAATGGCCACCTAGGCCAACCTCTCGGTTCCGAGAGGGTGCCCATTTCACACTAATGTCAAACCAAAATAAACACACTCGCCTACACCTGATTTCATAACCACACTATTTGGCCACCTAGCCCACGCTCTCGGTTCCGAGAGGGTGCCCATTTCACACTAATGTCAAACCAAAAGCCAAACACTCGCCTACACCTGATTTCAGAAACTACACTATTTGGCCACCTAGCCCACCCTCTTGGTTCCGAGAGGGTGCCCATTTCACACTAATGTCAAACCAAACTCCACACAATCGCCTACACCTGATTTTAGAAACTACACTATTTGGCCACCTAGCCTACCCTCTCGGTTCCGAGAGGGTGCCCCATTTCAGATATATATCAAACCAAAATCTAAACCTGAAATCTCAAATCTCAAATAATGACCACCTAGCCCACCCTCTCGGTTCCGAGAGGGTGCCCATTTCACACTAATGTCAAACCAAAATCCAAACACTCGCCTACACCTGATTTCAGAAACTACACTATTTGGCCACCTAGCCCACCCTCTCGGTTCCGAGAGGGTGCCCCATTTCACACTAATGTCAAACCAAAATCCACACAATCGCCTACACTTGATTTCAGAAACTACACTATTTGGCCACCTAGCCCACCCTCTCGGTTCGGAGAGGGTGCCCATTTCACACGAATGTCAAACCAAACTCCACACAATCGCCTACACCTGATTTTAGAAACTACACTATTTGGCCACCTAGCCCACCCTCTCGGTTCCGAGAGGGTGCCCCATTTCACACTAATGTCAAACCAAAATCCACACAATCGCCTACACTTGATTTCAGAAACTACACTATTTGGCCACCTAGCCTACCCTCTCGGTTCCGAGAGGGTGCCCCATTTCAGATATATATCAAACCAAAATCTAAACCTGCAATCTCAAATTTCAAAGAATGGCCACCTAGCACACCCTCTCGGTTCCGAGAGGGTGCCCATTTCACACTAATGTCAAACCAAAATCCACACAATCGCCTACACCTGATTTCAGAAACTACACTATTTGGCCACCTAGCCTACCCTCTCGGTTCCGAGAGGGTGCCCCATTTCACACTAATTCACATTTCAGATATATATCAAACCAAACTTTACACCTGAATTCTGAAATTTCAAATAATGGCCACCTAACCCACCCTTTCGGTTCCGAGAGGGTGCCCATTTCACACTAATGTCAAATCAAAAGCCAAACACTCGGCTACACCTGATTTCAGAAACTACACTATTTGGCCACCTAGCCCACCCTCTCGGTTCCGAGAGGGTGCCCATTTCACACGAATGTCAAACCAAACTCCACACAATCGCCTACACCTGATTTTAGAAACTACACTATTTGGCCACCTAGCCTACCCTCTCGGTTCCGAGAGGGTGCCCCATTTTAGATATATATCAAACCAAAATCTAAACCTGAAATCTCAAATCTCAAATAATGGCCACCTAGCCCACCCTCTGGGTTCTGAGAGGGTGCCCATTTCACACTAATGTCAAACCAAAATCCAAACACTCTCCTACACCTGATTTCAGAAATTACACTATTTGGCCACTTAGCCCACCCTCTCGGTTCCTAGAGGGTGCCCATTGCACACTAATGTCAAACCAAAAGCCAAACACTCTCCTACACCTGATTTCAGAACCTACACTATTTGGCCACCTAGCCCACCGTCTCGGTTCCGAGAGGGTGCCCATTTCACACTAATGTCAAACCAAAAGCCAAACACTCGCCTACACCTGATTTCAGAAACTACACTATTTGGCCACCTAGCGCACCCTCTCGGTTCCGAGAGGGTGGCCCATTTCACACTAATGTCAAACCAAAATCCACACAATCGCCTACACCTGATTTCAGAAACTACACTATTTGGCCACCTAGCCTACCCTCTCGTTTCCGAGAGGGTGCCCCATTTCAGATATATATCAAACCAAAATCTAAACTTGCAATCTCAAATTTCAAATAATGGCCACCTAGCCCACCCTCTCGGTTCCGAGAGGGTGCCCATTTCACACTAATGTCAAACCAAAATCCAAACAATCGCCTACACCTGATTTCAGAAACTACACTATTTGGCCACCTAGCCCACCCTCTCGGTTCCGAGAGTGTGCCCCATTTCAGACTAATGTCAAACCAAAATCCACACATTCGCCTACACCTGATTTTAGAAACTACACTATTTGGCCACCTAGCCTACCCTCACGGGTCGGAGATGGTGCCCCATTTCAGATATATATCAAACCAAACTTTACACCTGAATTCTGAATCCTCAGAAAATGGCAACCTAGCCCACCCTCTCGGTTCCGAGAGGGTGCCCCATTTCAAATATATATCAAACCAAAACCTTCACCTGATTTTAGAAACTACACTATTTGGCCACATAGCCCACCCTCTCGGTTCCGAGAGGGTGCCCATTTCACAGTAATGTCAAACCCAAATCCACACTAATTCGTCTGCACCTGATTTCAGATTTATCATTATTGGCCACCTAGCCAACGGTCTCGGAACCGAGAGGGTGCCCATTTCAGATGTATATCAAACCAAACTCGGCACCTGAAATCTGAAGTCCTAAATAATGGCCACCTAGCCCACCCTCTTGGTTCCGAGAGGGTGGCCATTTCATACTAATGTCAAACAAGAATCCACACTAATTCGACTGCACGTGATTTCTGATTTACCTCATTTCAGACGATCAAATCTGTTCAAAACACTTTCAATTCAGAAACTTGAGCCCACACCTGATTTCATATTTATCATAAATTGCCACCTTCCAACCCTCTCGGTTCCGAGAGGTTGGCCATTTCACACTAACGTCAAACAAGAATCCACACTAATTCGCCAACTCCTGATTTCATAATTATCATAACTGCCCACCTAGCCCACCCTCTCGGGTCCGAGAGGGTGCCCAATTTCACACTAAAATAAATATCGAATCCACGCTTAATCGCATACACTTGATTTCAGAAACTCGAATTATGGCCCTGAACACTGTGAAACTAGAATCACCACCCTAAACCTGATTTCAAAAACCTCAATATCTGGCCACCGTGCCCACCCTCTCAAACATATTGAAATTCATAACTACATTAAATGTTTAAATCCTCAAATATGGCCCCACATATATAACCAATTACCGACCCTACACCTCATTTCAGGCAATCAAATATGTTCAAAACACTTTCAATTCAGAAACTCGAGCCCACACCTGATTTCAGATTTGTCAAAAATGGGCACCTATCCCACCCTCTCGGTTCCGAGAGGGTGCCGATTTCACATTAATGTCAAACCAAAATCCACATAATCGCCTACAACTGATTTCAGAAACTACACTATTTGATCACCTAGCCCATCCTCTCGGGTCCGAGAGGGTGCCCCATTTCAGATATTTATCAAACTACAATCTACATCTGAATTCTGAATCCTCAGAAATTGGCCACCCACCCCACCCTCTCGGTTCCGAGAGGGTGCCTCATTTTGATACAAAACTCACATTCGAACCTACGCTTGATTGCAGAGAGGGTGCCCAATTTCACACTAAAATCAAAATCGAATGCACACTTCATCGCCTACACTTGATTTCAGAAACTTAAAATATGGCCCCGAACTCTTCTAAGCTGAATAGTACACTTCCACATGATTTCAGAAAATGAGAAATATGGCCCCGAACACTGTGAAACTTGAAATATCACTCTCAACTTGATTTCAGAAACTTCAAAATCTGGCCACCGTGCCCACCCTCTCGGAACCGAGAGGGTGCCACACTCAAGCATATTGAAATTCATAACCACACTAAATGTTTAAATCATCAAATATGGTCCCACATATATAACCAAATACCGACCCTAAACCTCATTTCAGATAATCAAATATGTTCAAAATACTTTGAATTCAGAAACTCGAGCCCACACCTGATTTCATATTTATCATAATTGGCCACCCTGCCCACCCTCTCAGTTCCGAGAGGGTGCCCATTTCACACTAATGTCAAACCAAAATCCACACAATCGCCTACACCTGATTTCAGAAACTACACTATTTGGCCACCTAGCCTACCCTCTCGGAACCGAGAGGGTGCCCCATTTCAGATATATATCAAACCCAAAACTAAACCTGAAATCTGAAATCAAATATGTTCAAAACACTTTCAATTCAGAACTCGAGCCCACAGCTGATTTCAGATTTGTCAAAAATGGCGACCTAGCCCACCCTCTCGGTTCCGAGAGGGTGCCCATTTCAGATATATATCAAATCCAAATCTAAACCTGAAATCTGAAATCTCACATAATGGCCATCTAGCCCACCCTCTCGGTTCCGAGAGGGTGCCCCATATCACATTAATATCAAACCCAAATCTACACCTGAAATCTGAAATACCACTGATTCCGAGTCTACACCTGATTTCAGAAACTTCAAATATGGTTTTGGGTTTTGCTTCCCACCAGATTCCTTGTCTACACCTGATTCCAGAAACTTCAAATATGCTCCCGAACACTTCCCACCAGAATCCGAGTCTACACCTGTTTTCAGAAACTTCGAATATGGTCCCCAACACTCCACACCAGATTCCGAGTCTACACCTGTTCTCCGAAAGTTCGAATATGGTACCGAACTCTTCCCACCTGATTCCTAGTCTACACCTGATTTCAAAAATTTTAATTATGATTCCTATTCCCACCAGATTGCAAGTCTACACCTGATTTCAGAAACTTCGAATATGGTGCCAAATACTATTGAGCCAAAAACTGGACCCAACACCCTAAAGTGTACCGAGAGGCCGCCCCTTCAGGTCTTCCCATCCGACCGTCATTTCGAATCTTCATTCCCCCCGCCCAATCAGAAACTCGAGCCCGCCCTAATTTCAGATTTTTCTAATATGGCCCAAATAATAACAAAATCTGCCCACCCTATACGACGTGACACAAATCAATATCTCAGTTTTACTTCAATTGTCATATGTGACATCCAATACAAGCTTACTGTGCTGATTGAGTCTTCTCTTGTCTCTTCCCTTGAGTTGCTCTGATTAGAATTGGTGCGATGCTCGCTCTCTGCCATTGATGGTGCGCATGAACCACTGTCGTCCCCTTCTTCCTCGATTGGTTTCAAATTCATATGCGGATTCGTAGATCCTATCTCATCCACATGACACTGCTTGCTTAAATCTGAAGGAGTCCCTCTTCCCTCTATGCTCGTTAGATCTTTTTTCTTAAGTTCTCTCCGTTTCCTTTGTTTCGAAGTGCTGAAACTCGTGCCTCCCTTTCTCCTCTTCCGCTTTGTGGCTACATCGATTGTGGGAACTGTATTGTCACTTGGTTCCTTCATGTGTACGTCCCGGTCCCCCAGTAATTCCCTTACTCTTGCTCTCTACTCTCTATGCATCGCTCTACTCCACACCAAAAAGGACCATTCATTCACCTTCTCTTGTTTTTATACTATGGGTAGATTATATTTAGGGTTTTGCGATGCCTAGGGTTTAAGTTCCCTTAGTGGACGTCTTTTACTGTGCTCTTTCTCTTTCTCCATGGCTTCCTCATCCACTGTGCCCTCTGTGTCAGAAATGGTTGAGCTCCGTGCCAATGGCCTCGGAATCCCTATTCTTTTCCCTATAGATGCAAATGGTTTTGCATCTGTCTCTTCACTTCACCTTAGTATCAGATTCTCATTGCAAGATAGTACAATCTGGGTCGAACGCGAGATTTATGATACTGCTACTTCTCTTTTGTCATTGACCATGCGTGAGAATCCTAGGGTTGCCGACAACGGCTCGTCAATGTGGGAACTCTGCGCTGGTAAATACAGGGTGTACGGACTCCCATGTCCTTCCACGAATGTATCCGCAAATATCCGTACCCCTCCCCATTCCTCTGCGTCCACTTTCTATACTCCTCCCTTGGTCAATGTTAAGACTGAGCCCGGTACGCAGACTGTCATACATCTTTCCAATTCCTCCGACGGTGATGATCCCCCCGTTTCCACTCCCATTCACAAGCCATCCCCATCCTCCGTCCGTTCCACCTTTGTTACCCCGCCTCCTCCGTCTCCTCTTCCTCCCTTTCCAGGCAAACCCCCGAATTCCATGCTTCAATGTCTACGTTCCCTAGCTTCCATGCCCGGTAGGAAGAACATCCTCAAGAAGCTGGATTATGACACCTTACAAATTGAGGAGGTCAATTTCCTCCCCCCTCGCTTTGATGGTGATATTATGTTTGTCCTGCCCCCACTCGGTGTCTCTTCCTCTCATAAGAAGGCACAATCCATGGACGGCATGGACAAACGCTATGACGGCCATTTTTGGACTAAGACCCAGACCACCAATATCACCAATGACATGGGCCTTGCTTTTCGCTCCTCCAGTTGTGTTGGCCACCTCCAATGCCAAAATCCTCTTTGCGATTACCTACAACGTGCTCATCGGACTTCCTCGGTCAATGATACTGATTTCGACGGATTCACCAAGGAGCCCTTCCCCATTGGTGGACCCTTGCCTTTGGGATCCACTCTCATATGCCGGATATGTAAGGAGCCTCCCAAATGCATTGCACCATGTCATGCCAAAATCTTCTACGTCCACGGCAAAGGCACCACTCAGCGTGCTTGTATTCATCTGGGCAACCATCATCATCCCGTCAAGGTTGGCAATTGCAGAGATAGCCAACAGCGCATCGACGCCCTCATCGAGGAGCACGTCGAGCGGACGCCCCAAGCCACTCATAGCAAAATAGTCCTCGAAGCCAGCAAGGACCTTGTGGGTGAGTTCCTCCTCCGCAATGATAGTGATCCTCATCACCTTCTCTCGTTGGAAGAACTTGAACCAGTTTTTGATCGTTGCAAGGAGTTGAATTCCCCCCACCTCCGTAACAAGGTTACCAATTTCAAATACTTACGTAGGTTAGGGGTTATGGATGGAATCGCCAAACTTCGAGGTGTCAGCAACTGGGCCTATGTCCAGCGTAATCAATTCCCGGGCCAGGGTGACGAGAAGGACAAAGTTTTCGTCTTCAAGATGTCTGAGGTCGGCCCTGGTAGTGGGGTCGACTTGGTTAGGTGTATGCAACCTGGTGGGGATCTCGAGCATGCTTGGATGATGTCTGACCATGTCAAACGCGTCGCCAAGTGGACCACCATGGCCTGCCACGTATACGACGGTACCTACCAGCGCATCATGACCATCGCTTGCTGCGACTTCCAATCCGAGGACAAGGATGCTCAAGTTCTTTTCTGGCAGAACCTCAACCAAGTCATGGCCCGGCACGGTGTCCCACATCCAAACTTCATTGGCTTCATGGCAGACAGTGCCCAAGCCAATTGGAACGCTGTGCGAATTGTGTATGGTTCAGGAGATCCTAAAGTTCCATTGGAGGGCCGTGAGCGCACCTGTTATTTTCATTGGAAACAATCGCTCGAGAAACATACAAAATCGTATATTAAACATGAGTTACAAGACCAACATAGACACCTTTGCCTTCAATATCGGAATGCGTCGTCTATGGAAGAGGCCGAGACTAGGTACCTAGCTATCAAGGCTTGGTGGTCTTCGTCGAATTGTACAAGTGAAGACGGTCTCAAGCACCTCCAGCTATGGCTTGCTTTTTGGCACTTCCGCTACCTTCAATGGGGTGGTTTCATGGAACTGGTACATCTCCCTTATCTTTCCTTCTTGTTTTTTCCTTTCATTATTTTCATCTTTTTGTGCTCGCTCTAATACTCCATTTTTTCAATCAGGAAAAGGTATTGACCCCAGACCAGTTGGCCGAGATGCCGTCGTGCAATCTTGCGGAGTCCGTCCATAACAAGTGGCTTCAAGCCTCCGGCAACAAGGGTGGAGACCTCTACGTTGCTACCGTGGACGACTACATTCGCGCCTTCTTACAAGTTGTTGCATACTTCCAATTCCTTAAAGGTGGAGTTGGCGGTGATGGTCCAAGCAAAAAAGAACTCAAGCTTAGGGGAGCTCAACGTCGAGCTCAGCGTACTGGCGACCCCACAGTGTTGCAGAAGGTGTTGCTTGACATGCCTGGTGGGGAAGAATTTTGCACTCGCGATCCACACCTTGAAGGCGCCGAGGTGTTTGGATCGCAGAAGCGAAGACCCGACACTCCAATTGGCGATGATGGCGAGACCCACCGCCCCGATACCGTCAACTTCTCTCGCCCTCCCCCCGCGAAGCGCATCACTCGATCTCAACCTGTATCACTACCTACTATCATTGAGGAGTCTTCCCCGTGTGTTCAAGAGGTTCAAGTGCCTTCTCCAGCAGGAATTGGTTTTCAGCGTGTCACTGCCGTACAAGAAACTAAAGTAGATGTCTCTCTTTGGCATATTGCCCGCATACCCCATACCTCATAAAAGTCTTGTTGGGCTAATCATGCTGGCATGAAGAAGAAGTGCACCGCAAGAATCATCACCAATAATAAGAGCGTCCCTGCACCGACCTACACCGGTATGTGGCATCATTACACACTCCAAGCGGAGAAGCGAATGGAATTCGTCTTTTGCCCAGATGACATCGAGCGTTGTGTAAAGGGCCCTCGTCGGAAATGGGTCATACCGTTCTCTGCTGATGATCAGAAACCTCCTATTCCCCCAATTTGGCCCGTCAAGATTGGGACCAACTTCACCCGTTCGGAGATCTTCGCGCTTGAAAATGCAGGTTTTCAATTCCCACCAAAGGAACGCATCACACCAACTCGACTCTTCACCAATTCCGCTCCCCCACTGGATATGTCTGGAATCCGTATTCTAGACAACCCAGACTTCATCCCTCCGACAAGATTGTCCAAGGTTGTTCGACGATCCACCAGTGCACCTTCGGCAAAGCAGAGGCAGATGGTTGCCTCTGCTGAAGCTATGCATGGTACTGTTCTGAAGTTAACAATGATCTCTCAACCGGGATTTGGTTGCATTATCACTCTGCAGTCCAAGGCAGAACCGCAACCCCCCATCTACCAAGTGACAGTCAGTTCTCTTCCAGAGTGCAATTGCGCATTCTTCTTGGATATGATTTCCAAGTTCAGCCGCAAACGAAATCCTTATCTGAATTGTAAGCATCTCTATTACATCTTCATCAAGGTTTCTAATTTGGATCCTGAAGTGAATTTGTTCATTCACACCCCGACCTTTAGCTTCAATGAAGTCAAACTCATCCTCGAAGGGGGTCTTTTGACACATTCTACTTCCTAGAATTCATCTCAGCCTACCAATACATTGTGTCCTACTAGATGTGCCAATTGTGAACATCATGTGAACTCATAATTGTTTGTTATAATAAATAAAATCTCATGCATTGTTTTTATTCCCTTCAAGATCTTTTATTACAATACGGATTTGTATCAAGCATGCCTACTATGTCTATCAACTATACTTCCGTGTTTCCATCCTCCTACATGCTTCGGACTTCTTTTCATCGTCCCTTCTTGATGGAGGTGGACCCGGTCGAAGCAAATCAACGTACGAAACCGTTTATCCCTCATTCGATCCTTCAATGGACGACGATGCGGTGATAATCCTCTCATTCTATCGCGAAACGACAAAGACCTCGAAGATTCGCCTACCATCTTGACTTCCTGCTCCGTGTCGATTGCCTTGTCTTCATTCAAATTAGCCGCATCATTTGCCTCACTATTCATGCACCTTGTTTCCTCATTCTCCTGCACATCACCTCGTTTTTTTTTTTTTTTGTATATCGTTTCTGCTCCTCCTGCATCCTCCACCTCCATGCTTGTGTGGACTGCGAAAATGGAGTGAGCTCGTAGTCATCACTATGTTGATTTCCAGCACCTATGTCATGTTTCGACGATGTATTAAAGGGAACATGGGGATCTCCTAGACTTCTAATATTTTTCTCCCATCCTAGGCCAATAAACATGTCTCTCTCCTCTCCCATTGTGTGCATATGTCTCTACATCCGTATTGGATGCGAGTATAACTTATGTCCTCATTTATATACAGCTGAAGATAATATCACAAACAATTATTGTTGGAGTCCAAGTTCTAGAGTTGACTCACACATAGGACAAAGACAAAATTGATGGAATAAAAACGAAGCAAGTTGATCGTCCTTTGTATTTTGATTGACTCATTCTTCAATTATACCAACCTCCATATAATTATTCTCATTCGTTCTTTCTTGGTTCATCATTGGTTTTATCATATACTTTTCTGTTTTATCTTAATTTTATCTCTTCCTGATTTCCAAATGTAATGAGACCCTTTCAAATTCAGGGCCTTTTGATTTATTTTTTGACCTAAATATTCCACGGAAATAGGTCACAATTTTATTCCATTTTAAAGAGAATCCAGAATATACTGAGAATATTCGATACTTTTAAAAAATACTTCTAAATTTGGTATGAGAAGTTTACTAAATTTAATTCCTTTCCGCTCTCCGCTCTCCGCTCTACGCTCACATAGCTGTGTCGTCCATACAAAATCTCTTTGCGATATTGTCTAGCAACTTTCATCCTCAGCAAACCACATGAAACCAAATTTCGTCAATCTCCCACAAATGTATGTGTCTAGTTTCGCAGCATAGATCACTAGCCTAACATAATTGAGAACACCAATGGTGGAGGATTCGTAGATATTTAAGATGACACAATTATCATAATACTTCTTGATGTTGACCACCTCTATGGAAGACGGTGCAGTTCTTTACTTTTTACAACATACATAAATTTAATTTTCATAGTGTTTGAGTGGTGTCCTCTACCACCTCAACACCCCATTTCTCAATCTGATCCTTCATTAAATATGTAGCCATAGTTGGTAAAGAGAAACTTCCTATATTTTTGCCAATGTTTATAGACACCAAATGCTTCAACCTCTGAGTACCCATCTCCCGCCTACAAAAAACCCTCCTATTGTGAAAAAATGAATATTAGAGGTGGACCAAAAAATGTTGTATAAATTGAATATTTTTAGATCCATTCTAATTTGTTTTAGGTCTATGTATATGTTTTATGGATGCACTTTTTAGATCCATTCTAATGTTGTTTAAGTTGAAAAAAAATTCAAGTATTTAGAATTTTTTTTTAATACTCATATGTAGAATACCAAGATGAGATCTTCCAAAACTTATCATTAAAAGTAATGCTCACAAGAAAATGGCTATATTTGGTTTTGGACGTAAATTTCATGACCTTAATTCTTTTGAACTTGATTTTTTTTCATATTTCTTGAATACATTATAAACTTGAGGTCATCATCAAAATTTTGAGAATTACTTGTTTAATATTACAACTTGTACACCCACTTGCACTGTTTTCTAAAATATATAGATTTTTTTAGATTTTTTTGTCAATATAAATTGCTTTGCTTTGTAACTCAATACATTTTTTAGATGTTTCTGATATTTTTCACAAAATTTAAAAAGTTAGTATATTGTTTTGAAACACTTTCACTTAAACATGTGGGATCAAGAGTTGTCCACTTTACAATGCTTGCACCAAATGGTCTTCTACTCTCTGAGGTTGAGGATTTCTATGTGAAACTAGATCTAGTGAGAGCAAAGAAGAAGTCTTCAGTGGGGTGAAGAAAGCCCCCTATTGCAGTTCCATTAGGGGGAAAAAGGATATTAGATAAGGTCCCCAAAATTAGTCGTCTCTTAGATGTAGGATCCATTTGTGTTGTTAGTGCTAAGGAATGTTGTTCGGAGAACTGTGTTCAGTTGTTTCCATGAGAAACTACCCAACTCGTTAGAGTAAATTACTAGCACAAATCCTTTGATGAAAGGAAGGAATGGAGCACCAAAAAACAACAAGATTCAGAGTTTGGGATTTAGACAAGGAATAGTACTTGAAGGTAAAATCATTTGTCTTTGTGCTTAGTGGAAATTTCATGGAATCTCTTGAGCCACTTTCATGGCCTATAAGCAAAGTTGCAAGAACGGTAAGTGTCCATCAACCTATGGCAACAAGGGAATGTGGAAACCCAAGGCAAGAACAATTCCGGCACATGCGGCAATGAAATAGTAAAAATTGCTTTACAGTTGGTTAAGTGCCCCATCGTATGAAAGACATTGTAAATGGACGTTAAGACATTCAAAAGGTTCTTCTAGCTTATCTCACATGGGAGACGGTATGGGAGGAGGTTACTGAGGTGAGTAGATTGTAAACCATCCGTATGGTTCACGAACCATGGTAAAACAATTACTGTGGTATTTGGTGATTTCTCTATACTCCTAATATTTATTCGATGTGTTTTGTCAAATTTTAATTATTGAGGTATTTTAGTAGGATATTTAATAGTCGGTTGGATATTCTACCATGAGTTTGATTATTTGCGTGAATTGTGTGAGGTAGTGGATTTTTTTATGGTTATCCTTGGCTTTTTGCATATTTTTATATGATTTGGATTCTACAACGTGAGATATTTTGTGGTTACCCTCAACGATGATTAGAGTGGCAAATTAATAGGTGGTAGAAATTAAGGCATTTTTAGACTTTGGAGTAGATCTAGGGTTTGAGTTAGGATTAGTAGGGAGATAGACTAGAGCAGAGAGTTGGATGACTGATTTTTTGGCGTTTGAAGTTGTGGATGGATGAAGCTATGAGGCAGAGGATTCAAATCCTCTCCCTTGTTGTTTTTGGGGGGCTTCATAGTTTGGTAGGAGTGTGGAGCCCTGAGATTTTTGAGAATGTGTGAGAAGGCATAGTTAGGCAATTCGCCGGTTAGATTAGGTTTTGAAGTTTATGGAAGGAAAGGATGCATTTCTAGAATCCTAGAGCGGAAGTGGTAAACTTCCGATTCTTCCACGAATCTTTGAGATCTAGAGACATTTTGGTTAAGGATTGAGAAAATGGGCTTGCTGTGGGAGTGAGGACGATCACCACGATCATGACGAACACCACGGCGAGGGCGAACACCACGGTAAGGACGAACACCATGGTGAGGGTGAACACCACAATCAGGACAAACACCACAGTGAGGGCGAACACCACAATCAGGACAAACACCACAGCGAGGGCGAACACCACAATCAAGATGAACACCATGGTGAGGGCAATCAACACCATCAGGACGAACACCACGGTGACGGCAACAATGAAGCCAGAGGGAAACCTTGTCTCCCTCCTTGTGACATTACGGAGGGTTGACAAAGGATTATTAGAGAGTTTGGCCACCCCCCCCCCCCCCTTCAATTCTTGGCAATTGGGGAGGTGAACATTGTCTCTTGTTACTTGGAGTGTGTTGTAGGGATCCTTTTGTATTTGATTGCGATTATAATTGCCCTTTCTTGATATCTCGTGATGTTTGTCTTCATTAATTTCTTGTAGGTTGTTGGTCATTGTGGTGAGTTTTGTTTTTTTGTACAATTGTTAGAGTGGTTGGGTGGTACTTGGAAACTAAAAGTCCTGGTGCATGGTATACTGCAGTAGCACTACCAAATTTGCAACGGGTTTCAATTCCAATTGGTGTAGATTTATTCCTTATTAGAGGCTTAGGTGTAATCAAAATTAGGAATATGGGCACGACGCAGAAGCACTGCCCAATCCCTTCAAAAAAAATTACAAATCCAATTGCATTCTATGGCCAAGGTGTAATTGGTGGTTGATCCATAATTATTATTGGGTGTTGTTCTGGTGTTTAGTTGGTGAAATTGGAATGTGTGAGCAACCATTTCGCACCATCTTGTGTGATGTCCTTTTGGTAGAAAGGTGCAATTTTTCCCTTTTTGATGATTATTTGACCATTTGGATCATGAATTAGGTACCCAAGTTACCTAAGGCAATTGTGGTTGAAATCATGGAGTATTTTGTGATTTAGTGGTTGTTTTCGTACCATCTAAGTGTGATGCCATTTTTTGAGAGGGGCATGCTTGGCCCCTTGATTAGCCCGTGGGTGCATTTCATTAGCCCTCTTAGCCACAACTTCCTTTTGTTATTGCTTCATTCCATTACCTCGTAGGAGTCCATTGCTTGGAGATAACTAGACCACAACCCCCTCGGCCCACTATTATGATGCTTTGACCACCCGCCTGGTCAAGTACTCATATAGATATTAAGAGCTCTGAAGTTGTTTGGAAAATCATATAATTATAGGGGATTTTTCAATTCATGCCTTGGAGGTCAATATTCACCCTTACAAAAATACCCCTCACCCACACATGGTGCGCAAAAATCCTATAGAGTGACCTCCCCGAGGGAATTGCGAGAAGATCATACAAGAATAAGGTATAGGACGAAATAAACATATTGTTCCTACCAATTACTAAACAATGGGAGTTTTTACCCCTGAAGGCTAAGGCGGACGTTGTTGATCCTCTTTAAGGATGTTTAGGGTATGTAAAGTTCCTCAAAGAGGGACAAAAATGTCCTTAAAGAGTTAACATTAGAGTTATCCTTAAAGTTCCTCTGTGAGCTTGATCCCTCTTTGAGAATTTTTTTATTAAGAGCTTGTTAGCTCATCATACAATGGAGCCTATTTTGAAAGTTGGGTGAGAATTTTGGGACCTCCTCTTTCCACCTCTCAAACTTTGAGAACATTTTAAACAACGTATATTTTTGAACAAAATATTTGCATGCTTTTGACATTTGACATTTGACACACAAAAACTTGCACCTTAAAATTTCAGATTAAAAATAATGAAAAAATGAAAAAAATAATAGACACACACACACACACATGAATTGACACCCACAATTTTGAATTTGACACCCACAATGTAGGGTGACTTGTAGAAAAAAATTATTTTAAAAAACCACATGTCAATTGACAGATTAGAAATTGAAATGACACGTACTAGGCAGGTGACATCAAGGTGATATTTTAGGAAAAACTTGTAGATGTCAATTGACATTTATTTTCTTTTAAAAACATCATGTGAAACTTTCGATTTGAAGTTGAACGTCAAATGAAATTTGTCAAACACACATATTAATTTTAGGATTTAAAACAGGGTATGTGCATGGGACTCATTATTTTTAAATCCCAAATCAGCCTATGCAAAGCGAGCTTGGGCTAGCCATCCTAGTGGGACAAGCTAGAAAGCCAATTTTTAATAGCCCGACACCACTCTTTGTGTATGGTTAATTGAAGCAGGAAAAATATTGGGCGGCTTTGTGTTAATTCTCATAAACCCAAGATTAGGGACTAAACCCATGGTTTCATCCGCTTCACTTTACAAATAACTCTATTGCGTTGGAGGTTTCATAAGCCTTTACAATCCGGCGAATCGATAACTCCTTGGCAAGAATGATGTACAGAACCTGGAATTTATTTTAGTAGGAGTTGTATCTTGGAATACACATATTGTACATAAATAGTTTGTGGAAAATCTGGCCACCATGTCCACGGCGTCCACAGACGAAAACGGACTTCGCTGCCGTTTGAAATCCTCGTCCTAAATTCTGATGTTGTTCCTAATGACTAAGTTACGTTTGCTAGAAAAATGGGGGTTCTAGTTCACATCACTGTGTTCCAGAGAGCCGAGAGCGCTCACTGGCCACAAGCTTCACTACACCTTCATGTTCAGGATCAATGTACAGTGGCTGTATTTTACACTTTGTGCTCTAGAATGTCGGTCCCTAACTTCACCTTCTACCATACAGAACTCTTGCAGGAAAAATTGGAGAATTTGTTGTTTGGCAAATTCTCACTCGAATGACTCGAGTGAATTTTTTTTTCAAATGTTTTTTTTTTAAGTCTGACGTACTACGACATGTAATTGTAATGGCTCCACCTTCGAAGACAGTTAAAGCTTGCTACGAATCCCGTGATCTAGAAGTACCACTCATCAACATCGGGGTGTCTTAAGTTGCAGTGATCCCGTTCTCTTCCACGCATAAACAGATGAAGGAAACAAAATGGAAAGGAATTAAAGTGAGAAGGTCTTGTCGATTGTTGTTGCCGCAGATATTCACAAGTAGAGACGCGCAACCGATCGAAAGGAACTACGGAAGGAGTACGAAACACCAAGCTCTCAGGGATAAGTAAGCATTAGCTCCGAGCCATGCGCTTTTAGCTCCGAGTCGGTTCGCCATCATTCATTCATTCACACATCCT
This sequence comes from Polytrichum commune, assembly GCA_950295325.1. Taxonomy (NCBI): domain Eukaryota; kingdom Viridiplantae; phylum Streptophyta; class Polytrichopsida; order Polytrichales; family Polytrichaceae; genus Polytrichum; species Polytrichum commune. The sequence continues at coordinate 24,579,465 of OX485803.1, read as the reverse complement.
CAATCCGTCCATCGTCGTGCGGGAAGATCATCGCCTCGAGTGACCTCGTGCGCATTCTTGTTTCTTGTTCGTTCATCGTCATCCTCAACGTGGAGGTCGTCAGAAGCTGAAGCACGCGAACGACAAGCTCTTCTTCCACTTCCCTGCCTTATCGAACACCCGCGCGAACTCCTCTTCACATCTCTCGAGGAAGTCGTCGGCGTCGACTGGGCTGTCCGAGTGGACGTAAACTTCCAAGGCGCGAAGAGCGGGCATCGAGCCTATCAAGCACCGGAAGAGTGACAAGCACTTCTCCATGTCTTGGACGATCACGTGCACGATCATCCGAGAAAGTGAAGGCCAATTGCGAGCTACCGCGAGCTGTTTAGTAGCCTCAAAATCTGCTTCCATCGAATGCCATAGGCCTGGCCCGACGCTCAGAGTGTGCAGCAAAGTACATTGGTCCCCTAGCGCTTTAACATTTGGCAACCGCAGAGGCACATGCTTGAGCACGCCCTCCCAGCGGCCATCCTCGCCAAGAGCCATGCACGGCACATCAAGAAAAATCTTCTGAAGCTCCGGATTTCTTTGTATAAGCTTCGAGAGAGTCGAGAATTGCGACGCGCCGAACAGAAGCTCCTTCAGCTTCGTCACCTGCAAGTTTTTAATCGAAATCAGTGGAAAGGCAAGCATACACTTCTCGTCAAGACATTGAAGCTATATTCCTCTTAAATCGTTGACTTCATCCCTAAACTCTTGAATGCAATTGGCAGTCTCATTCCATTCAATAACATTGTCAGCGTCCATCCCCCTAGGAATGGCGGCAATTCTCCCATTGGCTCGATAAACATGTCAGTGAGTATCCTACAAGATTGGCTGATCTTTTTTATAAGATTTCCAACGAATATTCGCAAGGTCGGATCCAATCGGATGACATGAGAGTATTACTTAGAGAATACACGATTTCGGTCCTAAAATTTACATACGAATCAGGAACTCTCAAGCGCAATATATTAAGTTTCAAGCAATCTCTCTAGAAGAATTCTTTTTCTTTTAAATAAATCCTCAAGATCAATCGATGCGACACAGAAGTAGCTGTTGCTTCTCTCACCTGCTCGAACTCGACGTGAGCGCCCTCGCGCTTCTCCATACAAACAGCCACGTACATCAGATTCGGAGCGCAAACGCGCAGAAGCTCAGGGCACGTCATTTTGAGTTGCAGCTTCTCCACACGCGGCAGGTCGAGGTCTACAACCCGGGCGCTCGTTGACAAGCCGAGGCACAGCACCTTCATACGGTTGCTGACGATCTTGGCCTCCTGCACACCGAAGACGCTGACAAGCGCCATCGTCTCCAACGCAGGCATGGCCTCGTTGATCTCTGTTAGCGCCCTGTCCGTCACCTTGATGCACCGAAGCGTCAAGCTCGTCACGTTCGGCAGCTCCTCCAGATCGTTTGTGTCAAGGTACATATTCCGAAGCTCTAGTGTCCTTAACCCCTTGCCTGCAAATCCACAAACATCACCATCAATCAATTAATCTCACGTGTAAATGTAAACTCTTAACGCTCAAGGATATGAGATCGGGGATCATTAGGTAGGGATCATTTGCTAATCATCAACCAAGACAGGACGGATGAGATTGATATCCAAAACTTCTATGTACCAGTCCCGCTCATTGCATATCCCAATGGAACTAAGGATTGGAGACAAGGTAAATAAATGAGAAGGGAACATAGGGGTCTTGGAAATCAATCTCGTGGACTATAATTATCGATTGATCCAGCTGCCAGAAAAATATTCAAGTCGTGTTCACAGTCCATCACTTCCATCTCACATAACAATATTCATTCGACCTCAAACAATCAATATAAACAATGATCGGATCATAACTGAGCCGACGATTTGGAATGAGATGTTGAAACAATTTCCACAGGCTCCTGTCTATTCATAGATTAGCTTAGGGTAAAATCGAAGTCAACAGAAACTCAATCAAATCGTAGAGAACAGGGGAACATTAGAGAGATTAAAGAGAAGACCCTTACAGTTTTGGGAGAGGATACGAAGGACAGGAGTCTGGCGAACGATGGCCTGCTGGCCATAGTCCACGAGACAGAGATGTTGGAGAGAGCGGGAGCAGGTGGCGATCCATTTGCGAACAAACGTAGGCTCGGTCAGCCAGAAGTCCATGAGATGAATCTCCTCCTTCTGGAATGGATTGGCCTGCATCTCTGGCTCGATCTCCATTCTCAGCTGCTGCACTCCCACTGTGGACTTCAGCATGTTCAAGCACCCTTGCTTGAACGTCACGTACTGTTGCTTCGAACCGTTATCGCAGTGCATGGCCGATCTATCATGTGAGCTCCCGCAGCAGTCTTCGGAGTCGGAGTCGTCAAGCTCGGAGTCGGAGTCGTTGTCGGACTCGTCCTCGTAGTCTGCTGCGTCCGAGTCGGCATCTTCGTCATCGCTGGTCGGTGGTCTCACCGGGTTGCGCTCTCGGGCTAAATCATAGTATCGCTTTCGACACACCAGGTTTAGGGTTTGCACGTATTGGACTGCCTCCTTCATCGTCTTGCTCGCAGCCATGCAGTTTGCCAGGTCCCGTGCATCCCTCACCCAGTTCAGAACCTCCACTTGCACGTGGAGTGGTAGAATCTGCATCACAAAGGATCGTGGAAGATCAGATTATATTAACCTAATTGATATGTTTAATGGTCCAGTGGGGACATGCATCCGAGGGAAGCGCACAAGGATTCAAATCTACGTGACAGAGATTTATTAAAAGACCGGTATGCAAATTTCATCGTTTATATCTCTCCTTGATTTCAAGGCAAATATTTGCAATCTACTCGCTCGTATTCATGCTACCAGAAAGAAAGAGACGAAAGCATGAAAGGTTGGGGGATCATCTAATACCTCCTCCATGCTGATATTCGGTTGAGAAACCGTCCATTCGTCGTCGCTAAAGTTATCCAAGGCAATTTCTTTCGCAGTTGTCTGCTCCTGTCACAAATTCAAACGTCCAATGTCACGAGAATTTCGATCACAGTCGCTTCCAAATGAGCAAAACAAGATCAACATATCCTCTTACGACATCAAACTACAAGGCTTACATATCCCAAATTTTGTTTGAAATAAATGATTCTTACATCCTTGTAGCATTGTGTCGACACTCAACCTCTCAAGACCTCGCTCCCTCACCCTTGCACCTTTCACTAGAATCCTAAGACTTAAATCGAATCTTCTCAGCTCAATCATTGAGATCAAAGTCTACATCCATATTTGGAATCGGTCTCCTTATTAACCGGTTCCAAGCTAGCATGCTTCCACGTATGCTAGAACTTTAGGACAACTCACAGGAATTATTGGGAGGCATTTTACCGATGGGGTATTTATTTCTACACATTACATACTTCTTAGGCGACTGGATAACTCCATGATGCACATTTTTGATTGCAGATCCAGAGAATTTCCCAGCATTGCCTTTACGAATATCTACACCGAACTCAAGCAATTGGAAGATGGATAAAGAGAAGAGATGGAAGATTGAAGATAGCAGATGGAAGATTCAATCATCCAGGACGCACATCACCAAGATGGAAGAGCTGAGATGAACTCACCTGGCACCAAAGCTTGCGCGTGCTAGCTGAGAGATGGCTCTCCTCCGGTCTCCGTTTGATCGACGTTAAACCCATTGCGAGAACCACCTCCTCCTCCTCCTTCTCCTCTTCTCTCACTTCGCTGCAACCCGCTTCTAAAGCAGGTAATATCACTACGTAGACACGGGAGCACTAGCAACTAATTTGCGACGCAGAACAACATAGCTGGATTGCAGGAGAAGAAGCTGCAAGGACGCTGGCTATGGCACTCCAATAACTGCACCCGCACTCGACCCTCGAATTGCACAGCTTTGGTTGTCGTTCCTGTTTGAGTAATTTGTTGTATGTAGCAGTCCATCACAGAAACAGCTTGATCCCTCTAATCTTATTGCACTTCTTCAATCCAAGGAAGCATGGAAACCCAGCTATTGATGATCACCGCTGGTCGATGCATCCATGGTAGAAGAAGATACGCTTGAGTATTGATCAAGAAACTGCCGAGCCCCTCTGACGACCAAGCAACTTCGAGGAGCTTTCTACCAATAACTGCCGCAAATAACGAGCTCCTCCTTTCTCAGCACATCAGCAACGCCTTCGAACACAATCTTGAGCTCCAGAATATCTGTCGATCGGCAACAGAGATCCCAATCCACTTATACCTTCGTTCTTCACCTGCTTCTTGCCCAAGACCCGTCTCCTCAAGAGCTCCCTTGAGCTATACAAGCAGCTGGAAATTGAGCCTATACAAAACCCAAAACCTCACTCAAAGAACACAGTACAAAAGGCTTCTTCTCCTCACTCTGCACTGAACTAACAAGTTTAGTGGCTCCCTGCAGGTTATATGCCTATACTGGTGTGGTGGAACTCCTGCTTCACTGGTCTTGGGAATGCGAACTCCAACTTGAGAATCAGGTTTGGAACACCGAGCTAACTTAGCTGGCTGCTGTGTGTGCACTGTGTGTGTGTGTGTGTGTTGATGCGCACACTGCATGCAATGACTGCAGTGTGGCAAGTGCTTTGGAACCTTTATTGCAGAAAAGAGTTACAAAACTCACCCACAGCCATGGGAGCCTGGAGACCAGGAAGTCAAGAGAGTGAAAAGGTAGATTTCACATTGGCCCTTTTCCAAGCGAATTTCCAAGTATCTCACCCTTGAAAGATCTGTAAGTATTTACATGTGAGTCATAACTTAGTAGCAGTAAGTGCGAGAGCGGGCAGAGCCCTGCCCGTGGATTGGGAGCTGAAGGTGGAAATGTTGCGAATGCTTATAATAGGTAGTGAGGAGGGAGGGGGGAGATGAAACCTTTTAAGAAAATAAAAATCAGAAACAAAATTAGGATGCGACTCTGGAATTAGCATCAGAATTCTTGAATAAGTTGAGTAAGATTGAATTGGGATGAGTTAATCATAAATATATAAGGAAGTAATTTTTTCACATAATCACTTAACACGGTTTGCTCGAATCCTAAACCTTGTATGAGTAAACATGAGAAGGATTTGTGACACCCATGAAATTGAAGGTGAAAAAGTTGGGAACTCATTGCACTTTCCGGTTTTTATTGTGTGTTCATTATCAAACCTTGGAGGAGCATCAGTGACTCTGAATTAGGCTAATGTGATTAAGTTTCAGTTGAATTGAACATGGACAAATAAGAGTTTGGTTATTCTATGTCTCCCTAACAAGCTTGCCACGGATCTTAAACCCTACAAGAGTGAACATGCCAAGGATTTAGGACACCCATGTAAGTTGCAGGCTAAACCGTTGGGAACCCTTATGGATTGGATTTTTTTGAAGTTGATTAGAACCCCCTCCCCCCAGCATCAAATACCAAAATCAGCCTAGTAAAACGTAAGTTGAGTTAGATCAGCCACAAACCTCTCTATATGAGACAAAATTTTACTAAACCTCCTAAAGACATGCGTTCCACAAATAATTAAATGAAAATTCACTTTGGGTCCCCCAAAAAACAATGTGTTGAACATGTACTTAGTTATCTTGCTGCATACAAAGCTGTGATTATTTCCTCATGCTGGAAGTAGACACTTGATAGAACACCCAAGTCTCTAACGACCGTGAAGTTGTTAATGGAAAAACCGTCGGTCCTGTAAAAACGGATGGCTCTAGTTGTTTGTGCGGCATGGGAAACCCAAAGGATCATATGTCCACTAACTTAACCCATCTTAGACCCTTATGGTTACCTAGTACGTTTTCCATACGGGGTTAAGGCCAATAGGTACACGAATGCCATGTGGTGTGCCCCAATATGTTGCACGTGTAAACTGTAGGTAAGTTAACTACCATGGTTAATCTAATGGTACGGAAAGTCACCCATATATGAAGAAACGTGGGTAAATAAGTTGCCTACTATTTCATGAGCTCATGGTACCTATTAACGCATACTTTACCCACCCCCGTGTGTGAAATTAACCCTGCCTTGGTACCACCCCCATGACATTCGAATTGCCTTGCATGAAATCAAGGGGTTACATATTCGATGTTCATCCCGAGAACATCTCGAGCCTGCATGGGGCGTCGTGAGAATTTTGTGTCCGTGTAAGAAACGGTTCGCGTGTAAATTTGGACTTTTCGGTTGTCGAGCATTTCAACTCTATCAAAGTAGTCGTGTCTTGCCATTTGGTTGTTGTGGACAGGAGATGTGTCCCGAATCAAGCAACCAACCTAATTTGTGTAAACAAACGTGTCTGTAAATTCTAGTTGATTTTGTGTTAGTTTGTTTGGTGAAACCGTTTGTCCCAATCTTACATAACAAGTTTCTAGACCTAGTTTTAGATTACACGCAAAAGCAAAGTTAAACATGTCCAAGTAACAACAATCCAATGTTACTTGAACCTCAACTTGAGAACATTGAGGATTCTTGGACAATCCGGCATTTCAACTCAACCCTCAATCTCTAACATTTTTTTATATTTCTATGTGCCCGTTTGACATTCCTAGAATATTTCTTGACTTTGAGATATTACTATGATATCCAAATTACACGATTTAAGTAGTCGTGGATTATGAGTTGTTTATTATATTCGGAACCGCCAAAGGTGTTTTGATAAACACAACTTCATCAACGACGAGCATTTGATGGGTATTCTACTCCCTCGATTTTGGAAAGAAGATAAATCACCAAGCTACGCATACACACACGAGAAAAAACAAAACAAATTGGAAATTGGAAGAGGGAGAACTGTTGGGAGAGAGTGCACTACTAGCTGCGCATGTTGGATGAAGAAATTAATATAAAAACACTGTGGATGAACATTAAAATGCAAGTAGACAGTAGAGACTGTTGTTCTCAAATGGGACTAGGTTGCGTGGAAAGTTAAGTGAGCTCTTGGTTCAAGGCGTCGGGTCTAGACCCCCACGAAGTTGCATGGCCTTCATATGTGGCTAATGTTGGTCGAGTCCCCGAATTTGGAATTCCAAGAAGCTCGCATTTCTTGCCTAGGTGGACAAAAAATTCAAGCTCATCTCAACCTCATGGCCATCATGTTAATTGTTCTTTTTATTTCCATGTGTGTATATGTGTGGACTCGTCACAACTCGCTCTAGAAAGTTCCTTGGTCCCTCACACTATGGGCTACCGGACCAAGGTTTTTATAAGCATATGACCTAGAAATCAACACTTCCAAATCATGTAACCGTGAGGTCATAGTCGGAGTTTATGCAAAATAATATAAGAAACTAGGGGTCTCGACTCGAGGCTCGTATCAATCACTTTACATATTGTCAATAGTAAGGGTCCCCATTGGTTCATAGGGTCTCGTGATTTAAGTTAGTTCGTGGAATTAGAACCTCCAATCGCATTGGGAAACATCCCCTCACTTAACAATATAGCTTATGATCCAAGGCATGGAATCATATGACAGCTCCAAAGGTGGTGCATAAAATAACAAAACATCTCTGCCATTTTATGATTATATTTGTCCATTTGGATGAGTCGCGCTAGTAATCGAAGACAAAGTGTTTGATTGAATTCAAACACATGGTCTTGGAAGAAAATAATGAGATTTTTCGGGATGTAGTAGTAACTTTCACTGCATTTTTTATTTTTTTTAAATTCCTCCACAAGGTAGAATGCAACACCTCCCATGCATCAGCCAAGGATTCATGACAAACATGTAAGTTGAAGGTGAAAATATTTGGAAATCTTTATAGCTTATAAAATACTTCTTTGCTCAAAAAGATGCGACCCATGATTAGCACCCAAAACCTAGGCTAGAAATAACTTCCTTATGTTTTAACTATGCAGATGAATGGGTTCACTAACATGGTCTTTGGGGATTTCGTGCAAAATCAAAATATTGCTTATTTTCTTTTCTTTTAAATCCTTCATTTAAAATTTTAAGAAATCTATTTTCACAAGGTGCCTTATGCTTTATGTTGTTTGTGATACATATATTTCACGTGCTTTGCTTTTGTTGACCGCCACCTAATAATCGAGGCTACAAAACCCTCTAAGTACTAACTTCATACACTAATCAAATGGATTCCTTGTTAAAAGATTTACAATACAAACAACGACTATCTACAACTTTTATTCACATTTGTCACAATGCATCTAATGTAACCAAGGATCAGTGAATGTTGTTTGACTCACCCATAATAATATTTTGATTTCCTCTTTGACATATAAGATAATGGTTAAAAAAAAGCTCCAAACCCATAAACAAACTTCAAGTTGTTTTAATACTTTTAAATAGGTCATCCATTGAGCCCCTTAGACCTTTATGAGCATGAATGACAATCAAGATGGTTCAATGACCCATGTCTGATCGGACATACATAGGTAAAACATAAGACAAAATCATGTTCTCTTCCATTGATAATTGGTGATTAAGGTTTGATTATCAAAGTGAATGAAAGAGTCAACTTGTGAAGGTAAAGGAATGCCAAGATCATTCTATAACTATCATGTTGGGTCAAATGGCCTCCCAAACATGGCCCATTTCATGGTAGAATACCATGCGAAAAAAGAAAAAAAGATTTTGTAAATAATTGGTGCATGAGAGAGAGAGAGAGAGAGAGAGAGAGAGAGCTTACCACTCATCCATCCAACGACTCCCTGCAGGTTTTGTGACTGATTCATCTCGAATGACTTGGACTAGACTAATTCCCGATCTCTAAAACCAATTCCAATCCAAACTAAACTAAGAAAAACAATCTCTAAGTTGCATACTATTTCAAGATCTTCAAGTTGGATGAACGAGAGGTACGTTTGTATGCATTGATATCATGTCTACCTTAAAAGAGGTTGTGTCCAAGCATTATTGGTACTTTACGGTGCATGGATTACACGTGTAAGTATTTAGAAGTGTCACAATTATACCCATCAACAACCATCAATCCAACCAACATGAAAAGCTAATCCCTATACATTTGTGACCGGTTCATCTCACACAACTTGGACTAAACTAATCCCATGTCTTTGAAGCTAATTCCAGTCCAAATTAAACCACACATATTGTCGGAAGCTCATTGTGATATTTATTCTTCTATAAATAAATTTATAGGTAATAAATGAACAAAGAGAGCCATGTGGATGAATGGTCATTTTCTGAGGAGGGGGTGTAGCTCAAATGGAAGAGCGCTCGCTTTGCATGCGAGAGGTACCGGGATCGATACCCGGCGTCTCCAAGTTTTTGCACTCCGGTGCACATATATTTTGACATTTTCACACAAGTTGACAATCTCAACAATGGCTACTCATAAAAATGAGGATGTCCACACTTACAACTATATTTATTTATTTATTTATTTATATTTGCATTTCATTCATTTTGACTCTTTCATGTAAGGTGGTTGAATCCAATGCGGACATTGACTTAGGGCCACCTCACACACGAGACTAAAGGCCCGTAACCGTTGCATTCTAAGATCTCTCATTGGTCTCAAAGGCGGAGACCGTTTCGAATCTACTTCACACTAGAAGGTGAAGGTCTAAGAAATTATCATGGACGAAAAGTCTGCATGAATCTTATTTGACAAGCTATAGAATAATATTTCATTGTCTGCAAATAATTGTGTCATGCCCACCTTCAAGAGGTAGACCTAACGCAAATCCAGTAGACGATGTTGGATGGGAATCAAAGGCCCTCACAATCACATGGTCATGGCCCTTGGCTTGTGTGTGAAGTGACCCTTATGATGGTTTCTAATGTACATGTATATATCCAAGTCTGAAATGTATAAACAAACTCAATAGAAAATCATTGTAGGTCATGTATCAGTTTCACGCCATAAATTACGAAAATATTCAGCTTGATAAAAAAAAACACCAATTTGTTAAGTTCGGATGTTCCTCGTTTGGATTTCCCACCGAGTTTAAGTAAGTTTTATTTTGTTATCAAACTCCTAAATATATTGAAATGCTCAAAGTGTTCCCTATGTGTCCACTCACCTCAGCAACATGTATATCCGTCGTGTGACTTCTAGTGTCACTTTGTGGAGGCATTCATTTGAATAAGTCCCTTGGGTTCCAACATTGAAGTCTAGATTATGCCATCTTAAACTTGGGTTTGGAAATATTGAGTGCATCTAGACCGTTCATTCAATTTGATGACGAACATAACTATTGATGATGAACTTTCTCATCTTTGTGCTTGTCCTCATCGATGATGCCGAGAAGCTACAAGATGAAGTAGACATGGGGAGGTTGTTCTTAAGATCGAGTTCACCTTTTGAAGTGCAATCATATATTCAAGTAGATGCAAGGTGTAAATGTCTAAGTCATGAAATTTGTATTTACTTGTGGAAAAGTCTTTCCCTTGAATTTTCTAGATTTTGAGTTTTGTCCTTGGGCTCCCATTCTCTTTAAAAAGCTTAAATTTAGAAAAGTCCTTGGGAGAGAAGGCTCGTCTACAAACATAAGTGTGTGGCCCTATTGTGGGCACTTCCAACTCCACATGCATTTTTGGCTATTGGATTGGATCGCAATTGTCTCATTGAGTAGGCAATGGGATATCATTCCAGTTGTGTTGGCCTTACTAAACATTTCAATTAGGATGGCATGGTAAATGAAATGCTCTTCCTGACTTGCCATGTAGAAACAAATGTATGACAAGTCACAATCTCTCATTGTCACCCAATTGTGTTACTTGCACTAAAAGTTTTTATTTAGTGTGGCATATTAAATGGAGTGATCTTCTTGGCTAGTCTTGTGGGGAAAAGTGTCATAATACCCCTCTTTCATTGCCACCCAATTGTGTTGACTGCACACTAAACGTTTTATGTGGTATGGCATGTTAATTGAGGTAGTTTTCATGACTTGTTGTGTAAGACAAAAGTGTCATAATACCCCCTCTCTCGTTGCCACCCAATTGTGTTGACTACACACCAAATGTTTTATGTGGTATAGCATGGTGATTGAGGTAGTTTCATGACTTGTCCCATGAGAAAAAAAAAAGTGTCATAAGACACCCTCTCTCGTTGCCACCCAATTGTCTTAACTGCACTAGACGTTTCACTTAGTGTGGCATAAAAGTTGAAATGGTCTTCACAACTTGTGATGTAGCAACAAGTGTCGCAGGAAACCCTCTCTTTGTTGTCCCCATGTGATTGCAAGAGAATTAATGTGGGTCGATGATAAATAGTGTCAGCCACATTAAATCATATGTTTAGTTCACCAAACAAGGATGAGGTCTGCATTTTGAACATATATTCCAATCTCATTGTAACACTTGGCTTCTCGGTGTCCACTCATAACAACACGGTTACTAGCCTTGCCACACACCACACAAATATAGGTGTCCAATTAAAAAAGAGTCGCCACGTCATAAGGTTGGAGGCCCCCACACCTTCACTTAATTAATGGTGTAGACTACACGAGCTCCCTCCACGTCTAGTGCTAAGCTTAACAACGCAAGAGGATGTATGGTCATAAGTTACCTTGCGTTCCTAACTAACTCCAAATTTAGAGGAGTCTACTAAAACATGACACGTTGCCACTTGCCAACTAGGGTCGGTTTTACACCCAACCTCAAACCCTAGGGTGGCGCCACCTAGTTGTGGATTGGTCCTTAAGGATAAATTTTCATTTTAGGTTGAAAGCACAATCGACTCACGTTAGCACGGGAGGCAAAATATGGAAATATCTCCCTAGAATGTCCCGTCACTTCCTCTTCAAAGATTGAAAGGTTATCCACAACGGGAATAAAAGCCTAAATTGTTGTAAGTGAATCCAAAAACCCTAATAAATAAACACAAAACCGTTGGGCTCGTGCTCGGGATACGTGAAATGTTTATGGTGTTATAAATCCACACTACATATCTAATTTAGTGTGGGCCACACTATTTCTCATGGACCCACAACAATGACGATTAGTCTACTTATCGTGGTCCAATTGGGAAGTGGCTATTCTTGTGGGCCGCAAGCTTTATGTTGAATGTAAATCGATGTAGGTAAATATTCTCATTAGATGAATTTCGATTATTACTATGATACATTGCTTCAATATTTAGTGACAATCATACGACACATCTTTTTGAAAGAGATTGAACATGAATGTGGTCCACAACAATAAATACATGACAATTCGAATTTAGTTTTAATACTAAATCATTGCATAGACATCACCATCGCATCAAACAATGACCTCACCAGATCAATTTGGGGAAATTATGCCCTATTCTAGAGTTGTTTATGCTAGATTTGAAGCTCTTGTACACTATGGATCGATTTGGTGTGAATTTACCGTCGTAAATGGATGAATTAACTTGGTGAACACAAATCTTAGCCCAATAACTCGGGCTTCATGACACCTAACTAGGTTTATCCATCACGGATTGAGGAGCTCTAGTAAAAATGCGTGTTGATTAGGTCGACCACTCATTTCATTCCACTTGGACTTGATCGGGGCCCATAGACCAATTTGGGGTCTTGTTGTCATTTTTGGTTGTATATAGATTTTCTAGTGCCGTAGAATAGCTTGTTGCGTTTTCACTTTTCTAGTGGATGTGTTTACCTAGACACCACCAAACTCTAGTTGTGGATACAATAGTAACCTACACCAATAGACCACAAATGGAACATGTGCTACTTTGGCATGGATATCCGCTATTCTTGGTAAAGTTGACACTTGCAATTACAAGGAGGACGCATGTGGATAAATGAGAAAAATTAATGGGGTATCTAGTGTTGTCTTAAGTTCACCGAAAAGTTCAAATGGTGGCTAAAAAGGGGGCTTGCAAATGAAAAACATTGTATCATTAACATAGTTTATGAACTTTGATATTTATTCATCGTCATTGATTGATGGGCATCACCACGTGGCAAGCTAGAGAACTAGGTCACACGGTGCTATACAAGTAACCATGGAGACCCTCTCTAAGTTACCAAGCAACGTGGCACAACAAATTTCACGCGCACTAATGCATATCTTTTAGTGTAGGGTTAGGGTTTGTGTTTTTCAAGAGATTTTTGCTCCGTGTCTCCATATTCGCCTCCCACACAAGTACATGACAATTAGATTCCATTTGGGGGGGATCTACAATCCCCTAATTAAAGAGAGCCACACAACTTATTACAAATTTTATGTGATATTATGAAGGGTATGTGGCCTTATGTCATCAACTCTTTCTTATTGGACGGCTATATTTGAGTGGTATTTGGAAAGAATTGAAACGTGAGAAAGGACATCAAAAAGACACGCCTTACATTCGGAGATTGGACGATGCGCTTCAAACGTAGACATCAAGCTAATAAAATTAGAATTTTTCTTTTCAAATTTTAATAACTTTTCACGCCTCAACTACGATCTTGAGTTTGGAATGACAACCTTTCTATTCGCAACTACTAACAAGATAAGACGAGTAGAGAAACTTAATTCAACGGCTAGAAACATATGTGAAGTTTGGGGTTTGAGGTTGGATTCAAACCCTATAATCTCATTTTCATTTCCGATTGTGTGAATGTAACTCCAACCTCGTTGTAGAATCTCCATATGTTTTAAAAATGTTGGAAGCAACCATTCTAGTTTTTGTCTACTATACGTTTCAATCATCTGCAACGATTTTCTATTGAAATAGAAAACAAACAACTATGGCAAGGAATACATTGTCATTGGCCCATTTGACCCATTTACACTACCACATATATTTTACAACTCCACATTTAATCATGTAATAGATTTGTATACCTGGAATCTACCTCATAGTGGCAAAGAACGAATGGCATCGTCCCACGATCCTTGTAGTTAATAATGCCCCTACATTTACGTAGATAAGAGAAATAGACACATAAAATTAGTGAACTTGAGTGGTTTAGACCAAAACAACATTACTAAATTAGTGTGACCCGTATCGAACATCAAAATTGATCATACTCTCCATTCACAAGATGCCACATAATCGTGAATCTCAACTCGGGGTGACACTCAAAATTTGATTGTCAATTAAAGTGCTACACATTTGTTAATCGTCCTAGTTAATTGTCCACCTGGCTGTTGTCACAGTTTCATTTGAGGGGCATTGATTTAAGTACACCGTTTACGGTATGGAGTGTCACTTACTATTTGGAAATACATAGTGTGATACTTATTTGCTATAGGTATTCTTTTAAAACCGACTGATTAAATGGGTTGTTTGGATATTATAGAACATTAAGATTGCTATTTGGTGATAACTTACATTAAACCTGAGAAGTTATAGCATTGGATAACTCCAGATAGTAAGTGACACTAAATATTGTAAATGGTGTAGGGGATTGCATACTATATGTTTACATGTGTGCAAGCAGTATGACCAGTGGCAATAAAGGGTTGATTTACGAACGTGGACAAAGGTGTGAGAAAAAAAGGTTAAGGATTTCTCGTGGTCATGGTCAGCAGTCCGAAGCCATGATTACGGGAAACTCTAACTCGTGGTTTAAGAGAATTATTTGGTCATGGGATATATAATAGGCAGATTTAGACCACGACATATTTGTATTTTTGAAGCTAAAAGTAAATGATTTGATTAGAATACATAGATTATGAATAGACTTTGTAAAAAAATCTTTACAAACATGTATGTTTTTAGACACGGTCGTCTTCAGGTTCCACTAAGACAATCAAATTGGATTTTCTCATTGCAAAATATGGGTGACCACCAAACATTATCCAAATCTAGACATGAAGGATTCCGTGCAACTTTCATATCACTTTCTCACCCACTTTTAGTGGCCTTGTGTAAAAATGAAGTGGGACCGCCACTCATTTCTCACTCTCAACCAATGAGAGAATTTAAAAAGTGGTGTAAACACGCTGTAAATAAGGGACGTCTAATTATCATTCGGTGCGTAAATTTTACACATGTATTTTGTTATTTATTGATGATGCTACACCTTTTACAATATTTAGTGTTGCAACCACTTGGCATTATGCAACGATATAAATTTTCATTATGCATCTTATTCTATGCCATTTAAGGTTAGATAGAAAAGTTGTTTAGCAGGTAAAAACCTACAGATGTCGGTCAAAATCATATACAACACTATGTAAATGCGATGAGCAAGTGACACTAAATACCATAATCCATGTATCTCATCTCGTTTAAGGAGGTAAGAGGTTTAACATGTGTTGTTAAGCATTCCCTAAAAAAGTGTTTCCCGATTACTTTATACTAAATTAAGGGGGTTTCCACTCATACAAATGAGCAAGATCGCAACAATCTACACTTTAGAGTCTTAATGAGAGATTTGGGATGATACGGAAAGAGGGAATTATTGTATTATTAGAGTACCTCTCATTCATCAAACATAATCCTTTTTGAATAGCAAACAACTCATAATAACACACACGTTGCCACGAGAATTAAGATCCCATAGTTCTAGTTTATATGCGAGGACCACCCGGTTAATGACAACGTGTGGGAATCATGAATGTCACACACATCATTTGAAAATTATCGGTTTGTACTCTAACACGAGGAAAACTATTGTTATCACACACGTGGTTTTAAGGGGTCAAAATCTTTTTCGACATCATGGATCCCCCAATAATAATGAAAGAAGCCGGTGCACATAATGTGAGAACTAAACCACCTTCTTGCACTTACTTTTTCAACATTGAATCCCTAAATTTTGTTTTGCAATTTTGATGGCAAACTTAAGGTGTGCACACATTAGGATCCGGGGTTCAAGAAACTTGGGGCTCCCAAACAACCCTTATTAGTGCACCTTTGTTTTCATATTCAAAGTTGAACCCAAGGTTGAAGAGATTGTCTTGAGATTGAGACCTACAAGATTTGATCACAAAGTGGTGCTAAATTATCATCACTACATTTTCTTCATACTTTGGACTTGAGCCGTAGAGTGAACTCCTTGTGTCCAAATTTTTGCTCTTACCCATACGATCGCTCAATTTTGGAGTGTTTTTGTTCTTGGTCCCTATTGAACACCCACCCTCATAGTAGCTTTACATTGGGATCCAGGTCCAAGAAATTTGGGTTTCAAAACAATCCTTAATATAGACTATATTTTCAGGTTCAAGATTGGACCCCTAAGCTTGAAATTTGGTTTCTCAAATGAAGGTAGACTTGTATTATTTTGTTTTTCTTGCTACACTCACTTCACGTAAGAAATGAATAGCTAATGTAAATTGAGCCTACAACCATATGCTGCACAACTTTCAAAGTTCACATGAATTTCTCATTCATTTTCAAAGTGAAGGTTTTGATGCTCGTGAAGGTGGGTCATACAACCCCCCTCCCAATCATGTTCACTATCGAGCCTAGAATGGTTAGCATGTTTTGAGCACGTAGTCCAATCTCTTTTAAACACGCGTCCTTTTGGTGCTAGTTCTTAGGTTCACATCTAACCACATACCACTTGAACAGAGGTGTCTAGAGTTTTGCTACAATTGAATTAGACACATCTATACTATAAAAAGAAATTTATTTTTTAAGTGTAAACCGATGAGGTTTACCATGAAAGTGATGCCAGATGAACGCCACCTCATTTTCTCATACCTTGAACCCCATACCCCACATAACATTACCGAGCAACTACATAACAATCTTTTCCCAAAGAAAGAGGCTTTATTTTTATTTCTAACCCTGATGATTTACATCTACTTGTCGAAAATTTTCACAACTCACACACTGTGTGCTCCCCATAAACAGGAGATCCCGAAATCCAAGGAGAATTGTGCTCATGTGATACAACATACATGGTCCCACATAACACATCCAGGGAATTGTATAATGTTACGCTAGTGTACAATCCTTGAGTCCAAAATGTTTTTGCTCTTGACCAATACGATCGCTCAACTTTGGGCTTGTGGTGTAGTGAAGCCTGTCCTTAGTGTTACGACAATGGTTCGGTGGTCATTTAATGGGGATGTGGGCTACTTGGGTCCTTGTAGCCCACAACACTGTGAAGAATTTCAAACGGTGGTAAATTATCAATGAATGCATCCCCCACAAAAGAAAAAAATAAGAAGAATAATATTAGAAGTCCACCTTTGTCCGCTCACGAGTCAATTGCAACCCAAGGTAGCGCCCAAGCCACTTTTGTAGGCCACCGTTTTTGGGCTATTCTATGATTTTCGGCACCAAACAAACAGCACTGTCGTGGCAATTGTCGGTCAGAAAGTAGAACATGAGACAAAACTTTATAGGCAGTCATTCGAGTGATCGAAGCCGCAATCCGCAACTGGGACTATATATATATATATATACATATACATAGCCTTCATCCACACATTCTCATTCTCCCCTTTCTTTTGCAAATCCTGGAACTTAATCGACTCAATTTCAGGTAACCTTCCAGTGTCTGGGGAGGATTTTGGGCATAATTGGTCGAAATCTTAGTGTTTCCAAGTTCAACCAGTTACATGATTTTTGGGTTTTTAATTTTTTTTTGATTTTTTTACTTTTTTAATGCAGAAGGGGAGGTGTTTTTGACCACTTGGTTGGTTATTATGTCAAGTAGAGAGAAGATTTCACAGTCGGGAATCGAACTGCCAACCACTCCGTTTGGTGTTGGATACCTTTTCACTGTCATCCGGTAGTTTAGAGTCATCTCAGACCACGACCAATTACATGTTGAAGCATGTGATCTTTCCGTTGCCCTTTGTTGATTTGAGGTATTTGCCATTGATTCCTCCACAACATTGGGCAATTTGCTTGAGGTCTTGAACTTTGATTGGTTATTTCTCAAACTCGTGCCCTGATCACACCAAAATTTCCGTCCGGTTCCAACCGTGAAATTCGTGGGGATTATGTGGAGAAATAGATGTTGGCCCATCATTTTTTAGACTATTACAGCTGGAGATGCTGATGGATGGTGTTAGAACTGGCTGGTGGGATCGGCCCCTCAACCGGTTCATGTGGAACCAATGGTAAGTTCTCCCCATTCGTTGCAATCAAAATTGATAATTACTCGATTTTGCTGAATGCTCCTAACGGAGAGAGGAAATTACCGCATACAAGTGTACCTCTCATTCATCCAAAATAACAGCCCCTGAAATAGGATGCATTCCCAATTTTCATTTTTAGTTTGTTTGACACTGGAATTAGCATCAAAAATCCCAATCGAGTTTGTTTCAAGTCATTTGAGAGGAACAAACCACAACCTTGTAAGGGGTCGGGTTTTTATGTTGGATGAAGAAAATGGACGCAAGTATGTGATGATTCCCTCTCTCCGCTCATAACATTGTTAAGCAGTATGGTTTTCTCACCTCTCCCAAAGTGGAAGCAAAAATTGAACTCCTTTAGGTTGATTATTGATTTCATCCCAATTTAAGCTCAATAGATTGATTCAAGTCTTTGACCTTGATTTAGCGGTTCGTTTAGATTAAGATAGTACTTCCCAAGTCCTACAACCGAATTTTTCGTTTTCACTTTCCTATCCCTTGGTTTGCCCTCCCCTTTAGTAGGTGTTGTGAATATTCACCCATTATTAAGTCTTGGAGGCCCAAATTTTTTTCTAGTAGGTAGTAAAACCACATCGTTCACTTGTTTTGAATGAAGCATGCAAGGCTAGAAATCGTAGAATTTATGTGAAGTACATTTGTTGCTATCAATCCCAAGTTCACATCCATATATGGGTGGTATTCTAAAATAAATTTGCGAACTTCTTGTAAGTACTTTGAAGTCTCAAATGAATAAAATTTTCTCATAACTCATGATTACAATACTTTGGTTTCAAATTGTTGTCATAGTAGGTGTTATGAGCACACGCATGCTCAGGATGCATTAAAGTGGTCTCAAACCCAAGGTTTGATCATGTCTATTTATGGATGATACAAAAAATTATGCATTCATAAATTAGATGTATACTATTTTATGCATTTATAAGTGAATAATTTTATGGCATATATAATGATGACACATGTCTACGTGTTGAATAATATCAAATTAAGATATAAATAGTACTTCTTTATTCTCAAGATTATGTGAGTCCGTGGTATTTCAACCGGTGAAAAACTAGCGTGGAAATAATTAGTGTGGGTCACATTAAAATGTGCAAAATATAAATCATGACTTAAATAGGATTTTATTACATATAAAATATATCTTTACTTTTCAATGAGAAAGTCATTGAACAAATTTTCATCCATAGCAAGTAACTCAACAATTACACCAATCTGAAAAAAAACTAGAGCACAATAATTTAGTCAAAATCCATAGAGAAAAACTCAAGGAAGCCTATGTTGTTCAAAAGCCTCCAATTTGTAGAAACATAGAACCCCGATGCAAACCCTAACAAAAATGAACATGATAGTCATTGAGGACTATTATCATACGACAACATTGGATGAAAATGTGAATCAGATGAAATGAACAAATCTCTTGTCAAAGTTGTCCTCTAAACCTTAGCGTCCCCTTTTGTACATCTACCTTAGCTTTAAGATTCTTAGTGTTCTTTTCAAATATATACACTAGAAAAAAAAGAAAATTACCTCTCCTTTACGTATACTATGTACGCTAATGCCTCAGATAGTACCCCTTTTTACACTCGCATTAGTTTGTATGTGGTATGAAGAGTCCACCCCCATGCTTGAATCTCACACGAAAACTACATTTCACGATTAGTGAAGATGACATTAAGCACTCTCTACGGTAATGAAATACTATTTTACACGCCTCGACTACAAAGAGCAAATGAAGATGTGAGTAGGCATCATAAGCTTGATTAGGACCTCTTCATTGGGGTTTAGTTTTTTCCTCACTAATTCAATTATGGATGCAACATTCTATGGATTAAAATATAAGCTTACTCCTCCAAGTAACCATCGCAACCTTCTACATGAATTGCGGTTCCTTACAACATAATCTTCTCCACTACAAGATTCAAATCCATGAGTATGGATTGGATACCTACCATCGTAATATATCATAGAACTATCCAGTGGAAGGGAAACAATGCTAAGAACTGTCATTCCCATAGTGACCGCTAGAATTTGGGGGCATCCACAAAAATACCATTAATACCCTCCACATCCAACTTCGAAACCCCCCCCCCCTTTGATACATATACATGCATGCATGGAAAAAATACACCTCGCCATCTGTAGATATCACATCATGTTAATGCTTGACAAATGACGTCTAGAAAGCTATCGTACCCCTATCCTTCCCCACTCAGTATAGCATCCACATCCTTACCCACAATATGAAATGCCAACATAATTCAATAGTTGCAAGGTGGCGGATATGTCCCGACAATAGTCTCAATGTAGGGATAGTAAATATGTCTCACATGTTACATCTTTCGAGGGTTGCTTCAGCCTAATCCATGACATTCAAGCCCAAAAAACTCGCGCACTCATCTACAATCCTAATCAACCTCATAGTAACAATCCCCCCCACCAATATACATGTCAATACCCTTAAGAATTGAGGTTATTTTGTATGCAGTTGTGATGAAATCTACATTTTCAAACATTGTCAAAGGAAAATCTCTTACCATGCACGCATGCATGCACAATACAATATGATTCCATGCGGAAGTAAATGTACTTTTATTTTGGATGAAAAGTATTTGATGAACAAAGGGCGTTTTCATGGAATTTGTGGATGGAGAAAATAATCATACAAAAAAACATAAATAGAAGGTAAAACTAGAAAGAAGACGCGAAGGCTTGACATGTTTGGGTAAAAATATAAATATAAATACAAAGAGAGGAAGACATGGATATCTAATATAAATCTAGAGCTCCCTATCCCGCTTAGGGGATTCTAGTTGCATAAGGCACATGGTACACATGATAGCAACATGGATGGTTTATAATACAACAATATGGATGGTACATAAAATTTCCTTTCTTGTACACAAGGGATCGTTATTCTAGGTGCTCAAGTCACATTTGGACCTCCATGGCTTGTAAACACAACTCTTGACGATTACACTAGCCCGGCTAGGCCAATAACAAACGGTTTGGCAACCATACTACAAGTCATGGGAGGTCTTGCATACCTTATAGCAATTATTATGTATGGGCACCAAACGTCACCAAGTGTACATGACAACATTTCTCAATACGCATTTAGGACACTTTTTGGGTAGCAATCCATGCCATTATAATTATAATTATTGAATTGACATGATACATGGGACCAAGGCCCTGTATTTTATTTCCATACTTTTGGCAACTAGAATAACTACTAGAACCTAAAGCCTTTATACAACAATTGTAGACTCTTTTGGGTCTCATGGTTATTAAGGGTTAATACCCACCAACCTACACTACAATCCAACATACACCTCAAATACCAAAGTATGCCTACCGTATACTAGAAGACTCATGGCCCTCACCTTTTTCCAAAAGAGAGCACCTCTTCTGGGATGCCATAGGCCTTGTCCCTCAACCATCCTCCATAAACATGCCTAGCGTTTACATTTAGGTTAGCGGGTTTTGATCATGGGGTGAAGCGTCTCTCGTTCACATCAACATACAATTGGTGCTACGTATCTTTCTCTCTAAGTAATCCTCCAACATATAGTCAACTAAACAACAAAAGACATTTGTGAATGTAGGTTCAATCTACCTTGTCATTTATGTCATGTTTTCATCACCCACGAAAGAGGATATGCCAATTTTAGAAAATTAGGTTGAGCACCACAAATATACAAAAGGTGATGTGTATTGTTATAATCATGTTGATATTAAGATCCGTCATAAATAATGTATTTATCTTCCAATGTATGTATTAGTCTTGATGTGACAATTTTTTTCATAGTAGTGTAATGCAACACATAAGAAAAGAAAGTAGGAAAATAATGCAATCATTGAAGCATTAGTTAAAATAAAGCATTTCAAACGGGATTTCAATAATTCAAAAAAAAAATAGATCACAATTTTGCCTCTAGAGATATGTGGTTGACATCGTGGATTTAGAGGATCAAGAGATCACCAAGTCATGAGTTTGGATGACTTTGGTAGAGACTCACAGTAGAGTGATTTTGGTAGAACAAGTAAACAATCAAATATGAAGCCGAAAGATTCCAAAGTTGTAATCTTGATTGGAGTACATCATATGTTCAGAATAAACTAGTATAATTTAGCACTTGTTTGCCCTAATATAAGTATTAGAATTGGTTATCATCCCAAAAGCCTAAGCGCAAAAGTGTCATAAATGGTATTTGGTTATATTTCGTGAAGAGCTCACACCACAAGAGATATTTTGACAATTTGATCACTTCAAGATCATATCATCGTTGTGGTTTCCAACAATCTATGAAAATGTAGTTTCTACCGATTATATCAAGTTTCTTAATGACAAATGATTGTTATCAAATTAAGATGATACAATGATGAATTTGAGAGAGAGAGAGAGAGAGAGAGAGAGAGAGAGAGAGAGAGAGAGAGAGAGAGAGAGAGAGAGAGAGAGAGATTTTGTATTGGATGAAAATATTGATCAAAATACGAACATAAATTTGCATCAAGGAGATACACTTTGTGTGTTTTGTAACCAAATATTCAATAACATAAAGGTTATCAACCAATCTAAAAACTTGGGGGGGGGGGTAGACTCTTCATACCATGTACAAACTTATGATTGTGCAGAAAAGGATATTATTTGAGACATTAGTGTACATAGTATACATAAGGAAGGGGCATTATTTGTCTCTAGTGTGTACAATCAAAAAGGTTATTGAGAAGTTTGAAGTAAAGGTAGACGTACAAAAGGTGCTTTAAGTGTTATAGAAATTTTTCACAAATCATGTGCTAGTTTATTAAATTTGGACATTTTCATCCATTATGTCTTATGGTAATAGTCCCCAATGATTGCCTTGTTCATTCTTGTAGGGTTTTGTATATGTCGTAGAGGTCTATTTATTTCATGATTTATATATGTGTATGTAGTGGAGGCATTTATAGCAATAAGTTGAAGATCTTAGTATAAATACATGAGCTTATTTTCTAGCCTACCGTTAGTACATATACATTTGTATTCTCTTATCAATTCCTTGTATATAAGGGGTTTCACCCATGCACGTCATTTAGGTTTCCAATAAAGAGTATGCCCCTTGGGTTTGAAAAGTACATTAGAAAAAATAGGGAATCCTAGATACGTTTATTATTTTTCCACAATTGGTGAAATATGGAAGTACATGTAGCTCAAATACACATTATTGTGCATGGCAATGCCCAAGTTGAGCCTTGTGTTTGTTTCTAGGTTATTTGTTAACCCTTTTTACATGACAGAGCATGGGATTCAACTAGGGAAGTTCACATACCACACCACATATGAACCTTATGGTGGGACACTGGTGTCCCATAATACACCAGTTAAACCCTGATGCCCGTGTCAGCATAAAAAATGGTCAGTTGAAGGCGATCAAAGCGGCGTTGAGATTATCTCAATGTTTTATACACACTATGATGTTCGAAGTTGGTTTCTAAGTCTGATCACTTACAACCACAAAACCATCATTAAGGAGGCTCTGATTCATTTGGGACGTGGTGTCCCACCATAAGGTTCATATCTTTAAATCCACAAATCAACACAATCAAATCACATCAAATTACAACATTGAATCAATGTCCACCAAACATAAGATTGTAGTCTCAACCTTTTGTTTCTATATTTTAACATTGAGAGACTCAAGAGGTTGAATTACATGTTTAACAAAACAAAACAAATAGAATCATCACAAATCAATAGCCCATTTGTCATTTCACTTGCTATTGTCAACAATTGACCTATTCTTGACTCCAACAAAATAAGGGGGCTTCAAAATTGACATGTCTTCCCCTTCCTAGAAGCCGGGGATAGAGACCACGTATCCTCTATATTGGGATCCAAGAACACACCACATCTTAAATTGCTACATATCGCCCTAAACTATCATCACTAGAACACCTAACCCTATTTTTATCAAAATGTGATCTAGGCAACGAGATCTATCGCTATCCTAGAGAAACCCAACAACCGAAGAAGCTCAACACAACTTAACTTAGTTGGTTAGAACGTTTTTGGGTTTTGGGGAGTCGAGTCCAAAGGCGGTCTTCGGTGATTCGACATGGAATCCGTCTTTGAAGGTGATGAGTGGTACATGGCGCCGGCCTTGGCCAAGTCCATGGGCTCCCAAATTAAAAGACTAAAAGATTGAAAAGCGGGTGGGGGGGGAGGGAGGGTCGGGGTTTTTTGGTGCCATGATTATACGCATACTAAAAGCCAAGGGGGATAATGCCAAATAAGCAAGAGCAATAGAGACCTTGGACTTCAACTTCGGTGTAGCTTCCCTTCAGCCTTCTTCTTGTTCTACGTCCTAATTCGTGTGGGGTCCACGTTGATAATTTTCGGGGGAGACCGGGTCTCGTAAAGGAATGGTTGGAAGGGGGTTTGGCCCATACCTACATTGTTTTGTATGCCCACCGAAAGGAGGGGAGCCGCAACACCAACAACATGTCCCGTACATGAAAATGGTATGTTGTGGTATTCTTCGTGTCAAGTCTTAGTATCTGCTTCGTGTAAGCCAGCTATTTTCGTGTTGGCGATATCCTCCAAATAATGGCACGGTAGGATTCAAATACCCAAAATGAGATATTTTTAGTGGGAGCTTGGTAAATGGAGTGTTTGTTAGAAAAAATTAAAAAATCTAGCTATCTTATTAAGGATCCACACCAATTATTCACTTGTTGTAAGTGTGCGCTCTATTTCATCTCTACTGCTGCTACCAAAATGGAGTTTCCATGTAGGATTCAACGGGGTCTCATCTAATGTAGGATTGACATGTGGCAAAACTTGAAGGGGAGATTACTTTCTTTTTGTTGAAATATTGTATCCTCTAGAGTAATATGGGTAAGTGTTTACAACACCTATTGAGGGGGGAGGTTGAACCAAGGGAGCCGAGCATGAAAATGTTGATTATTGGTGCAGAGTTTGAGTGTGTATGTATTTAGCATATGTGATCCTTAAGTCATGATTGTAGACCCGAATCAACTAAGTGGGCTTAAACTAGGATGAATCAACAACAACAACGTTTAAGTGCACTTAAACTAGGGTGAATTAACAACAACAACGTCAAAGGATTTAGGTTTTTAATATCCCTCTCAATACGTGTCACGAAAACATTCACGTGGATGTTAATTTTTTTTTTGGAGGTCACGTATTATAATTGTCATCCAACCACTTATTACTTCTTAGTTGATAAATGATGTAACTTCATGGGAGCATAACTCGTATTTGAGTAAACATGGACATATTCTCTAGTTTTGGATTATTTGGTTGTTTCAAATGTATGGGCGGATCCATCGATACACTTCCAATACCCCTAACTTTCAAGAGAGATATGTGAACCCTCAACAATTCCTTGAATGTTATGATAGTAGAATACGATGAAAAAATCTAATTAATCTAATTTTTGATCATATTTTTTAATACAATTCAATGGCAAGCAATGAAAATGTAATATAAAGAATTGATATAACATTATCATAATCAACTCTACACATCCTATCAGATGAACCTACCATAAAATTCTATCGGAAGATCCTATGATAAGATTGTGCATGTTGTAATTATCCACTTGGACTTGGTCCAGTTTTACGTGACTCGATCCTTGCACGTTAGATAGGATTGTTCCCCTTGGAAAAAAGTGACAATGCTTACTTGCCTTGGCAAAACATGTGACATCCTACACTAATTACAAATGTACATGATTTAGTGAGCTTGAACACGATCGATATGGGTTGGCAAAAACATGGGCCACTCCGGTGACTATCCACCTTTTTTCAACGTAGTTTGCAATGTTTAGAATATCGTGGCCCACAAGGCTCTATAACTCCTTTTCGGTGTGATTTTCACTTAACCTCTAAGCATCCAAAATGGCCAATTAGAGCTCAACATCCACAAAAATGTGTATTCAAGAGCTACACAATTCCATTTGTGACGTTTCACAATTTCTCGTTTGTGTCAAATGTGGCCCTTCTAAATTGAAGTCATTCGTCAAGTGCAATTTTTACAATTTGTTGAACATCTTGACGTAATTGTGTGCTTAGGTCATGTGTTGAGGCCCTTCGACCTCTTGAGGAGAACCCTTGAAAGATCATTGTTTATAATGTATGGCATATGAACAAAATTCTACAAGTCTCGCGTGTTCTTGAAATCACAGTTACCAAATTTATGAAATTGAAACTTTATTTGACATATTATCTCATACGAAGGAGAAAACAAAAATAGCATCAAAATGATCAAAATGATCAAAATGCTATGCGTATATTTGTACACAAAGAGACCAATGTTGTGTATTTGAATCCTTTAACATTAATAACATCAATTTGGAAAATGCACTTGGACAATGTGGTAAATTTTCATAAAGTCAACTTCTACACAATGACACACACACACCACCCCCGTCGATTCTAAAAGATCATGGTTTTCAGAGGATCAATTTTTTTTTAAACACATCTTGTAGAAACTCTACAACCCAAATGATGTAATAGTTAAAAACACACTTATATTATTCATGTACATATATTTCAGTGGTGTATGGTCAGATGTGGATCAAGAACAAACACCAAAAAATCATGTGCTCAAAAGTGATTGAAGTAAAACATGCTAACCATTTGAAGCTCGATTATCAACCTAATTATAATTTACATGTGTGTGTATATATATGTATATATATATATATATATATAGAAGAAAAGTGAGCTACATGAATAACTAATTGATAACAATTAAAAAAGGAAGGATAGTGTCCAAGTTGGCTCAAAATTTCTCCCCATTCATTGAATTGGCTTGGGTAACTCCAAAGACAATGTGAAGAGGATTTGTAGACTTGGCATTGGGAGAATGAAACAATGGATCCCGAATTTCGGGTAAGTTGTTGACAACATACTGTAATAAGAACCACGCTTTGCGTGAACCGCCACGATGAGTTTATTGGTCCAACTCCACTTAATATAATGCAAAATATTTCCTTGACAAATAGCGGTTAAGCATTAGGTAGTAGTGGGGCTTAGGGTGCCGTGCTCTAAGTGGCTCATGGACCAGGTCCGAGGGCTTAAAACAAGCGCTCATGCATTAGGTTCAAGTCTATCAACGGAATGCGGTCGTGTTTGGACTTCTTGTTGATAACTTGATAGCTCTTGGGTCCGTCAACTATGCTCAAATTTGATTAGGTGTGGGTGTTATTCGGTTAGCTTTTTTTTTCTTTGTTTTTTTGGGGGCGTCATTTTCTACTAATAAGATTCACGTCTTCAAATTTGTGTTGCATTAGAAATCTACGATGAAACATTAGCAAAAAAAATACCACGCTGAAAATTGTATGTCCCATGATTTAGTTATGGTTTTCAGAAGTGCGTCGTCCTTATTCCTTGATTGGAGTTACATGTTTTTTCCCCAATTGTATTCGATGTTGGGTGTGAAGGGTTTAGGGTTTAGGGTTTATGCTCACCTAACCACACACCAATTAAATATAAGCATTTGATTAAGGAGAGTCACTGCATAACATATGCACACCTTAGTCACCATTAATCTACGTTGTTGTGCAACAACCAAGTGGCACATTTAGGGCACATGGTCTTCATATACATGCATATTCAAGTGTCATATTGTATAATCTATAACTACATGGTACACTTTATGATATTCTAAAATTCAATCATTCAAATTATGATATACCATAATTTTATTCAATTTGAAGATGGATATAATTTATTTAATGTATATCAATGCTTTATCATTATCATAGAAGTATTGTGAAGTAGTTAGTAGAACTTGTGTGACACTCTAAAATGTATTCAGACATATTTGGAATTATTGAATAGGAATATGTCACTTGCGTAATATTGTCACTTACCCTATTATGAAAGTTAATGCTAGTACATTAACATCCAACAAACTTGACCATTAGTGTAATCTTGTGACACTTGGCATTAATGTGCTTACTGAAATCTTGGGATTAGTACACTCATTGATATGAGGAAGTCTGTACCTAGATCACACTATGGTCAACAAGTTGACTAGAAGTGTAAACACACAACATATGACATTAATGTGATCAACAACATCTTCCTCTTCCATATCATTTCACGTAAATTATATTTTCAAGCACTCCAATGTGCTATGCTAGATATCAATCCGTAAAAAATGATGCACTTCAAAAAAAATCATTAATGCATCCCTACTATGCTTCTAGGCATCTAGTTTGGAACGTTTGTTAGCAATGTACTTGACACTAAATACCATAGACGGTGTAATGTACTAGAGAAATTTATGAGCTATAAGGGGTTCCCAAACCTTAACTTCACCTTTGACTCACATGGCTGCCATGAACCCTTGGCCACCTAGCCAGGCCATGTGTTTAAAACATGTTTCCCATATTTGGTGACCTAGTTGAACCATTGGAGGGAGTGTGGAGGCCACTCTATCTAATGGGATCATCAACTCTTCACATGCATTTGGTCACAACCAATGTTGGACCGGTATATAGGTGAATGCACGGTGTCAATAAATCAACATCAATAATGGTATCAAAGATCCTACCCCGGGTATCAAAATTGTAATATCAGTCAATTATTGATATTTGGCAGGTATGTCGGGATGAGAGAATCTTTGAATACCCAAGTTATTATTTGGGTCAACATCATCATAAACCATATTGATACTAGGGTGACTTTACCTAGGTATGAAAGTTCTTGCATGGTACATAGACCCGAATGGTATCTAAAACAAAAATACCGTCCAATGCCCATATCCATAGCCATCAAAAAAGAAGAAGTATGAAACCCTCATTAAAGATACCCAAATGGTATTAGAAACACAGACGATACCAGTCTAGCAATAGTTACAACCATTCTTGAGCTACATACAAATGGGAGAAAGAGAATTATTGTCTACAAGCGTACCTCTCATTCATCCAACATGAAAGCCTCGAAATAACATGTAACCACAAGGTTATTGTGTTTAGTTGGTTTGACACCGAAATGAGCTTCAAAAATCCCGAATCAATCTACTCAAGGTCGTTTGAGATGAATTGAAAACACACGTATAGGAAATCAAGTTTTTTAGGTTGGATGGATGAGACGTATGCTCGTATACGACAATTCCTTTCTCCATACAAACGCTTTGTTGAATTGTTACCATTCTCGGACGAAGGGAGGTAGGAACTTCCTATTTGGATTGAAGATAAGGTGGTACTACTTAGCTTATGAGGATCCTAGCCACACTATTCAAATTTCAAGCATCAATATGCAAGGGTTTTTGGGCCCACGAAATAGAAGTGCCGCCGTACTGAAGAATGTCGAGTAGTTTTCTAATGAAGAGAATTTCATATCGTAATGCAACAAACTTTGTAAGTTCCTATTACTTGAGTACTTAATTAAGGAACGGGATAGCATTGGGTCCAAACCCAAACCGACAAACAACATTGCTCGTGAAGCCAAGGTCACGTAGCTCGATTGTTGCTTCATTTAATTCTCTAACCTTCATAAGAGACAACTTTGACGGGGGCCACCGTTTTAAGGGCAACTCTTCGCGTGTAAGAATTATTGACATAAGGAATGAGGTTGTGATTTGCTTACTTTTCTTAATTGGACCCTTGAATGTGATTGGTGTGTGGTTGGGTGAGGGTTAAAGAACAAAAATCATAACGACACATGTTTTAAAGAGATTGGATCATATCTTCAAGTTTTAATTAACTATCTTCATATTGAAAACTGAACACTATTTGGAGGATATGTGTATAAAGTTAAAGAACCAAACAAACGTGCGCATCCAACTAACACAACCAAATTAGAATTGGTTTGATTTTCAATATTATATTTGTTGATGTTTCATCATAGATTTGCTAACATAACACAAATTTGAAGGTGTAAGTTTGATCAATAAAAACAAGAAAGACAGTTCGTATAACACCCACGTACCTTAAGTAGACCTTGCAACTCAACTATTTAATTCAATTAGTGTGGATATTCTTGTAAAAGTAGAAAGTGCTATAACTTCGCACCCTAGGGGGTGCAACCCTTCATTAAATGGATAAATAATGTCCATGCACCACCTTCAAATCAATATTTTTATATACAAATGTGGAGTGGAAAAAAAGAGGTATATACATACAAAATCATAGCTAAGAAATAACAAGAAGTATATATACCACACAAAACTAGAATACTAAAAACTATGAATTATGTATACGAGAAAAAAGAAATACTATTTGAAAACGAAGCCTTCAATATTCACGAGCAAACACATGTCAAAAATTCATCCTTGCTTTTATATAATTTGTGTTTGTGTGTGTGTGTGTGTATGTGATAATGTCCTCATTTAGAATATATGTATGCGTTCCATCGTCCCATAAGATATAACACATCCACATTGCCATGAAAAACATACCTCAACCCTTTGTACATTATGTAACCTGTAAGTTTTAATTTACATCCCTTTTGTGAAGTCATGTGCTAGAAGTACTTATATCCAATGCACCCCTATGCTTCTTACAAATCATATAATTACTTAGCATCAAAAAAAAATTATGTAAGTTCCCCTCGGCTTGCACTGGTTCTCCCGAGGTGGTTGTATTTTGATTCTTTTTTTACAATTGATTCTTCAATTTGTGCCAAAGAAAAGAGAAAAATAAAAAGGGCATACAATAAATTTGTGTTGCACTTGTCACAATGAAATGTCTTATGACAATGTTATAGCACTAAGTAACTTCAAATGATAATTCACCTAATTGGAAGGAAAGGTGTAAGTATCCACTAGCAGATGACGATATCCCACTTGTGAATACAATCGGATTGAATTTGTGTTTGGGTAGACTTTCGCTTGCCTCACCCACACTCAAGGTTGGGCCTCTAGAATGTTGGAATTGGTTTTGAGAACAAAATAGTCTATTTGGCCTCAAGAAAATGAGATGTTCTTGTATGGTCAACATGGAATTATTCTATAGGAAAACGTTGCTTTTCCGTTGAGGATGTCAAGAGAGAGATGGCGTCAATCTACGGCTGGTGTTTAAATGAGAGACACTTCACCCTTGATCAAAGTTGCAAACTCAAGCACTAACCCAACCCCTTTGTATTTGGTCAACATGACAACGAAATCGATTCCTATATGCCTAATCAACACTGAGACATGTCTTGATTGTCAAGGAAACTCAATGGAGTGAACAATTCCGATCCAAAAAACAAATTAAGTTTCTTTTTATCCATTCATCGTTAAATTTGTCAAGTAACTAGAATTGATTATGAAATTGCAAAGCCGCAAAATGTTGCTCACTTTGAAGACTTTGCATAAGGTGCACTATTGTATGTATAGTATGACCGCATTTGAAAGTCACAACCAAACATTGTTTGACAATGTCATATTTTGATTGACAAAAATTATCACGGAAGAGCACCCTTATAGTTTTGGAATATGACAATGATTGCCATAGTCCACATGCTTATTACTTTGTTAAACATTGCACCTTCAAAGTCTATGCGGTAATTCTAAATAGTTAGTTATAATGTATGTACCCATAAAAAAAATAGATTTTAAAATTAAAATGATGTACAATGCATAAGTTAGACCAAAAGGCAGCTTATATCGACCCAAAATTATGATTGCTATAGAAAACGCCGATGATATTTGCATTCGAGCTCAAAGTCATAGACAAGTTTGGATCACTACAAGGAGTTTTGAATTGAAAATGTTGCATCTCACTCAACTTGGATGTGTTAGGAAATGGAACATAAACCGATGATTGAATAGCTAATGTTGTGTATACCAATTTGTGGATGAAGTATGATTCACTCTAATTCCGAAATGTCACAATTCCGAGGTTTGAATGGTGCGTGTGCGCGACTCACAAATTACTTTTCATAGCGAAACCATAAACTTACCAAGGTCGTAGTAACCATCGAATTCATGGGAAAGGTAGGTACACCCTTAAAACGATGCAGTAATGACAAGTGGCACAATCTTAAGAAACTACATCAATCTTTTGTAAATCTTGTATAAGAAATGGTAAAAGTTGCATTGTTTACATGCAATCATAACAAGTATATTCCTAAGACTCTTCTCATACTCTAAAAAAATTGATGTTTATTGTAGAGGACTCATTATTTCAACCCAAAAAGAAAACCTCCTCCAATTCACCCACATCTCATTCTTAGAATGCTTGAGACCACTTCAATCCCTCGGTAGACAACATTCTTGCATGAAATAAAGTTCCCTCTAAGCATATTTAGCCTTTCCTGGATAAAGTTGACAAAGAAGATTGTAGTGAGTTTTGAGGTGACAACATTTGAATCAATTATGCATCTCCTCTCATATCCAAAACCCTTGACCGCATCCCTCCATTTCTTTGATGCCAATGACAATGTAGTGGACACTTCTTGATTTCCACTCAGGTTGTGCTGGTTGTATTTTGGTTCCATTCTTGCAATTGAAATCATCAATTTGTGCCCAAAAAAAGAATGCAACAGAAAGATCTCACACAAATTGAGACCGTCCCAAAGAACATTACAATTTTTTTGTGAAGGCCAACATAAAAGGTTCTTAGAAAGAAGATCTCGTTATACATCGGAACACACTAGGGTATGTGAAACGCCCTTCCCGTTGAATTTTTTCTTTTCCCATTTATATGAAACCCAATAAATAATAAATGAAGCCAAGTTTTTACATATTGTGTTCACACGTTCATGGTCGACCTAAGACGAATGTTAGCTCCAACATATAAATATCTAGTACAAAAAATCTATGAAAAGTTCCACATAAGCATGGGAAGTGGCATATGACTCACTTTATGGAATAGCACTCGAATCGGTGGGAGGGGGGATTGCACTTTGCACTTTGGGTGTGAAGTTGGCACACGAAGTACAAAAGATCGGGAGTGGGACGAAACGGCTTCCACTTACACTTGTGCGTCACAACAAACGGAATTGGTTGAGAATGTGGTAAGCCATTCGCAACGCAACAAAACCATCAATCGTGATGAGTACGCGACAATTGAAGAGTTTGAAGAAGATGAAGAAGAAGAAGAAGAAGTGGGCATGGCATGGTGGACAATGGTGTTGTGGGATATTTTTAATTCCCAACATCTAGGAGAGCGAATATTAAAAGATTTTTTTGAAGGGACCGCTATTGGATGGTGGTGGTGGGAATAGGTCAAGTTGTTGGGAATACGTTCCGCTCTCTTCATAGGCTCTCAACTTACACATGTGTATGTTGGTGTTGATATTAGTGTTATCCTTTACTGCAATCCATTATGGAAAGGGACTTAAAACTTCCCAAATTCTAGGTTTTAGGGGTGAGAATCGGGTTTACGGGAATGTAAAATAATGGATGAAATTCATTTATAAATTGTTCATAGTGAAAGAGGAAGCGATGGTAGGTGTGAATCAGGGATGATTTTCACTTTATTGTCATAGCCGTAAACTTATAGTTCAATTTGAGACAATTTATTGAGCATGACTATGGGACAAATGTTATTGCCTAGTAGTGGAGGTTCTCCTTTGTTTTTTTCATAATATGAATGACAAGAGGATAACATCAACTAGGCTTAATGAAAGAAGGGTCATGTCTATTCCAAGGGTTGCTCATTTATTGAAGCTCGAGATTAAGTCCAAACACATGAATCCTTACTTCTTGACCCACAACTCATGGCTCTTTGTGTTGTCTTTGAAAGGCTTACCAACGGACAACAAAAACTAGGCTTGAATAAGATTGCCTTAAATTTTGTGGTTTTGATCCATAACATTCTTTAACCATCTGGGACAGTTCCATGACCTTGGGATGTGTCAATTATATTTTGTGCCCCCGAACAAAGTAAGAATATTCATTTATTATTCATAGATTCATGCTGACACTTGGATATTTGGGTGAAGTTGTACTCCCAACGCTATTCACAAGATTCATTGTCCACATTATCACTATCACTAAAAAATTTAGCACTATTCACAATATTCATACTATTCATATTGGCACTAGAGTAGAGGCGCCTATAACCAATCACTAAAAAGATCTCGCGTTAGATATGGAGAAATATAAGATGGTGCAAATTTTTCCCACGTAGGAAGATAGAAGTCATATGGATTGCAAATTTTTTCGGTAATTTAATCTTGTATGAATTTTTAAAGCCAAAAGTTAGCCCAAACATAATACCAATGTCTCGAGTCTGCCATGACCACTCATTTAAACTACTCATTACTCCTCACTTTAGCACTCAAAACCAGGACATGCATCATGACACTATGATTCCGGCCTGATCAAAACTCAATCCCAACCTAATAGAAATTCCAGTACCTTATAGATTGCCAATGGGGTCTTGATTGGGAATAGGCACCTCTACTATATTCACTATATTCATACCAACGTCAATTTCTTCCTATTTTCTAAGTTTCTCCCCATGAATGTAAGATAGTGGAGGCCTATGTCAGATACTACATATAGAATGGAAGACAACCATGCAGCTGAATAATATTATGCCCAATTTACGGTTTAAAAACTCTCTCACACAAAGTGCAGCGATAGTTGTGCAGTCTGCAATGTAAAACATCAACCAATCCAAGTGCAATTCAATGTGTGCAAAATCACTTAAGCTTATGCCTCAATTAAGTATTTACATGTGATGAAACTTCGTCTAGTG
This sequence comes from Polytrichum commune, assembly GCA_950295325.1. Classification (NCBI taxonomy): domain Eukaryota; kingdom Viridiplantae; phylum Streptophyta; class Polytrichopsida; order Polytrichales; family Polytrichaceae; genus Polytrichum; species Polytrichum commune. Next base: position 24,544,876 of record OX485803.1, on the reverse strand, counting down.
CATCACCCTACACAAAATATCCAACGCTCATCAATTGTTCACACTCGAGAGGTTTGTTAACTCTTGAATGTCGGTGCTTATTTCAACATCTTGGAGAGCGAACATTGAACAAATTTTCAAGTGATGGGCAATTTGAAGGTGGTCGGAATATGTGAGTTGTCGGGAATGTGAAGAATATTTTTCATTTCGATGATGAAGTTTTCCATAAATTTGGGTGAAATAGGTTTAATAGTGAGTTTAAGAGTTTGTGTGGAGAGTCGCCTAAGCTTTCTCGAGATTTAAATTAACATGCTCAACGAGTGGCGTCAGGCTCTTATAAATGGTTTTCTAGCTTGTCATACCAAATTGATCAGCCAAAGCTCGCCCTACTAAAGGCCAATCTATAATTTGTTGTGGCATATCCCATGGTTGTACCATGTGTTAGTCTTAAGATCTTTTCAATATTTTTTTAAATTGAAAGAGAAGGTTCAACAAATATCACCCAATTTACAAAATGCAGTTGTAACGGAGTGCAACACCAAACGCTTCACAAACATTCAATAGAAAACTCCCCAGTTTGATCCCTCTTCAATAAAAATTTGTAGATAGCTCAATACACTCTTGAAGTGCATAGAAATGTGTGGGTTTATTCTTTTCAACAAAATACACAGAAACATAGAATAATTTCTTTGAGCTTCTGCACAAAGGAACTATTCAAACATGACGGAACTCAACCCACACTACATGTCAAGCATGTGTAGATTATAAACATTCGTGGACTATCCAAAATGTGAACTCTAGAATGTCGGTTCAAACTCACATGTGAAAACTCCATACATTGTTTGTGAATACTTAGCTTCTTCAAAGAAAGTGTCGGTCACTCTCACTCCCACCCTTCCCAAGAAGAAAACAAAAAGCTTTGGAAAATGATGACAATAGTTCTCTTTTTGATTGAAGAACTATAGGATATGGGCCCGCAACATTGTAGTAGTGGCATTTGCAATGGAGGACGTTTGCGGACAAGTTACCACATTGGGATGTAAAAGTTGTACTTGCTTGATTGTTTGATTGGATATCCTCCGTATGGGTCACGTGTAATCCACACATTCCACCTATAACCTTGGTGAAGTGTGTTTCAAATAGTGAGGCGGTCTAAGATGATGACTTTCATAACCTCAAATTTCATTCAAATGCAAGCACGGTAAAGTGGACAACTCCTGAAAGTGATTTTAATAACATATATATTAACTTTGAATTTTGTGAAGAGAAAAATCACGATCATTCAAAAAATATATCAATTTACAAAGTCAAGCAATTTATGTTGACTAAAACAATTTCAAGAAAAGTCTACACATTTTAGAAGACGGTGCAAGTGTTGTGCAAGTAGATGATATGAAACAAATAAGTGTTTTTTAAAAAATTAAAAAACATGACGAATTATACACTAGATTGATGGTTTTCTTCATAAAATTTACAATGTTGTCAAGTTTATAATGAATTCAAGGAATATGAAAAAAAAATCCAAGTTCAAAAATTGAAGGTCATGAAATTCACGTTTGAAACCACACTTTAGCCATTTGCATGTGAGCATTATTTTTAATGTTAAGTTTTGAAGATCTTATCTTTATATTCTATATTTGAGAATTTAACACAACACTAGAAGTCATCACGAAAATAAAAATAAAGAATCCAATTTAAACAACACTTTGCTACTACCTTAAACATTGACCAATAAACTTATGGTCTTAAATTACCGTAGCACTTTTTTGGGTCCACTTTACCATGATTCGACCTAGTCTCCTTTTGTCATACTTCTAAATGGGACACCAAAAAGGCATGTGTTACAATGAGATGAGATTGGATGTTCAAAGTGTAATAAGTATGCAAAGTGCAATAGTGATGCGTAATTGAGAGGGTGTTCTTTCATATAATTTAAAGAGTAAGAGAATGTTTGTTTTGGATTCTTGTGGTTTTTGTATCTTGATTTTGATTTTGATTTTTGAAATGACAAACAATAATATTTGATTGGATGAGACAAATTCCAACACGATCCAATGGTCAAGAATTTGCGTAGGGTTGGAAATGCCCACAATAAGGTCATCCACGTTAGGTGTGACAAACCACTCAAAGTATGTGGCCCTATCGTGGGAACATACAACTCTATAGAAGAGATTCTTGGGCTCTACATAGCAATCAACATCTTCACCCTTTCCCTTGATAGGTGCTACAAAACATCACCCCCGATTGTGTCTGTCTTAAAGACCCAAATATGTTGGTGGTTTTGTGGGCCTTAGCCCGAGTCTGAGCAATTTCCAATACATCTTTGATTTGAGTTGGACCTTCTAGGCATTTTAAGGTTAAGGCCTAGTCCACCTGGTTTGCGGAGATTGTATTTCTCAAAATTATGGGCCCTTCATACTCAAATGGTGATTATTATAATCTAAATTATTAGAAAGGTGTTTAAACTCGAGAACACTATTTCTAATTCAATACAAAACATACCTCTTAGTAATCAATCTTCCACTTTGATGAGGTCTAACAAGGCGTTGGACTGCCATAGCAATACCTAGAAAAGCCCCAAAAACAACTCTTCAGCGTACAAACACGCTTTATCTCCCTCGGGGGCATTCCAATGAATTGTGGAACTTTTCATAGTACCCTTGTTGTCAAGGGAAATTCATTCCATTGTAACCATCATATTTTATAGTCGACCATTTGTATATAGACATCAACTGTACTATGACGCTTTGGGAAGAAATTCCTTTTCGTTTCAACAAAATTTCAGAAGATCCAATGCTCGCAAAGCCGAAGTATTAAAATTGGGGTAGTTGATTAAAAATGTTTTTTTCTAGGTCTTGATGATGGGATAAAACATGAACATTTGTATATATTTAGGAGAAATATGTGCCAAAACTCCAATTTTCAAATTCGGAGTTCATATGCATATTCTAGAGGCGGTCAAGGTTCATTGACTAGATGATGAGTGCCGTGCAAACTGGGCTCAAGACGGCCACGTTGAAAGTAAAGTTCTACGCCACCTCAAACAAACCCACTGAAGTAACTTGCCAACAATCGAATCAATCCTAAAAGTGGCTGGAACTCTTCGATTTTATACTTTATAAAAATATAGTGTTCATGTGAATCTACAAGATTGTTCATCATTTATAATGACATACTCGTTTTTGTCATTATTCCATCAAAGTTGTGGAACGTAAATTACTAGGCAATCGATGTAAATGGCAAACGGATTTGATCACTCCCTTGAATATGAATCGTGAAGAAGAAATCCTCCCAAAAGAATTTGGTGTAGATCAACGACCATAATCCTTATTCCAAAGGATGTACATGTGCGGTGTAAATCTCAACCTTTGCAACTTTCTCAACTTAAAATAAGCTCTCCAACTCATAACCCACAACACGTTTTTTGGGTCAACGTGAACCCCCAAAACATTTAGTGGGTAGTGTGGACACTAACTCCAAAAGAAACACATATGATATTTAGCGCAATCCTAAATTTTGTCTTTAGCTATAACATATCTCAATTATCTTTGTGTAGCACCACCCTAACTAGTGCACTTAGTTAGGTTACTACGTACTTGCCCCATGGAGAGTGGGTATTTTTATCAATATATATGGCTAGGTACCACCAACATGCCTTTGAATGGATCGACTAAAATTGCAAAAGAGGAGATTCCCCAAGGCACAACATTGGGACTCGGGAAACCACACTAATTGGAGATCGAGCCATCTCCACTTTGTTGTCACACCATGGTGATACGATGGCCATGTCATTCTATGGCCATGAATAAATTTGGGACTAGGTCGCAACTATGTATTCTCGGACTTCAATTCAAGTCCACAACTAGCGATTTCGTGATCAAAACATTCCTTGCGAACGCGTGAGTCTCCTTCTCATTCCCATTTTATGCTTGTTTTTTAAGACCATTTGAGACATACAACCACACAACTTACACCGCCATATTCGTGGGTGTTTTTTAATATCACCGTGTACCTTTTGTGTGTTGGGATTTAATTTCTTCCACCAACACAAGTGAATGAGCATCCAAACGTTGGTTGCCAATTCAAACTTTGTAATGTCACATGTGAATGTTTGTTTGTGAGTCTTTGTGTAAGGTTACGATGACATGTATTCTCGTACGATGGCATTTGGGTGGGTTGGGGGGGGGGGTCATGGGCTATTCCTTTGCAAGGATATGGACCATGTGCAGTATTGGAGTACTTTTTAAGGGGGCTCTGAATGAATAATATGCATATTCCGCATATTCGATGAATATTATTGGAATATACTAATGTGTGGTATGATATACAAGTGAATTGCATGCGATCCACAATCAACGTCAATAATGGTGTAAAAAACTTACTTGGGTATCAAAATTGTAATACTTATTAAATATTGATACTTGGTGGGTATATCAAAGTGAGAGAATCTTTGGATATCCAAGTTATTATTGGAGTTAGTACCATTCTTGACCATATTGGTACTAGGGTTATTTCTCCTACATATGAAAGGTTCTTGCATGGTATATGGAACTTGATTGTATAAAAGAAATTTTAAAAAGAAGTGAAATCCGTGTTATAGATACAGACTGGTATTAAAAAAGACATGCCATTCTTTAATTGAAACATAATTAACTACATTACAAAAAGGATTTCTAATGTCTCAAAATTTGTAATATTTCCAAAAATATGTTATAATTAATCAATGAAACTCTATTTTCAATTGCATCATGTTTTATGGTGGAACGTTGGTTGTCCCCCACCCACTTGCAAACTGGTTTGAAGGGAATGTGACAAATTTGCTACATGTCACCTTCGAATGTCTCAAGGTTTTACAGAGTTAAGTTAATGGGTATTGTAAAAAATTGTTTCCTACAAATTTATGGTTGACTCATTCCAACTTCAGCTCACTCCTCTGGAGTTTATAATATTGATTATGGCATGATGTTTTCTTAAAAATTAAAACTCCAAGCTATAATGGGTTCCCAAAAGGTGTCCACCAACAACCTCTACATATGCCAAGGGACTTTATCGGTGTCATAGTGTACCTCCTTTATAGATGATACAATTGATGACTTAATGCATGGTGATTAGGTAGACCTAACCTTTCAAGTACTTGAATTGCAGGGAAGACAACTCTAGCTTACCCCGGTATGTCACAAAAAGCCAACCTTGATAATCCTCATACAATTCACCCCTCAAGGCTAAAGCAAAATCACACCAAACTTGTCTAAAACAGTTCAATCCTATTAAGAACTCTACTAGAGAAAATCATCACTTCTTATGGTAGATGAAAATTTTGTAGAGTTAGAATTGTTTGCAAAAACAACTAGCCATTCACATGTTCCAAACTAAAAGATTATAACTTCAACATGTATGTTGGTATTATTATGCATCAATCTTTGCCCAATATATGTAATATTCCAAAAATATATGCACCTACTCATGACTAGAATCGTAATCATGCACATCCTGTCTGGATGATGTGCCTTTGTATATTTTTACAGATGAGAAACATCCTTGGGCAGAAGCATAAGAGAGTCTTTTAATTAAAAGTTGGCTTACAATGTATACATGTAGGAGGGGTAATGTTCCACCTAGTATAACATTCACATCTCTTACTTGGTAACAATATATGTGATATTACAAAAATATATGCACCTACTCATGACTAGAATCGTAATCATGCACATCCTGTCCGGATGATAAGCCTTTGTATATTTTTACAGATGAGAAACATCCTTGGGTAGAAGCATAAGAGAGTCTTTCGATTAAAAATTGGCTTACAATGTATACATGTAGGAGGGGTAATGTGCCATCTAGTATAACATTCACATCTCTTACTTGGTAATAACTTAAATTAACAATGAAATGTTATAGCAATGTGTAACTCTGAATAGTAAGTGACACTAAATACCATAAAGGGTGTAGTAGTAGAAGAAGAGAAAGAGTGAATCTATTGGAAATGGAGTGAAAAAATCACTTACATTGTTGTGTTTAAAAATAAAACTCAAGTCTGGATGTCAATGACAATACTCATCCACAACAAATTTCACATGCTTACGAGTGTTGCAAATGCACGCTAGTTTGGAGAACTTTTTACCAAAAGCAAGGAGTATTATAATTGGAAAAACGGCTTCATTTGTTGAATCTCTTCTAGATAATTTATGAGGTAGGTTGGTAATTCATGGTTGTTTGAGCAAGATTTGAGGTAGAAATCGCAACCTTGAAATTTTGATGGGCCTTGCAAAATTGTTCACACTTAACTTTGACAAGCCACAAACCTTCAAATGGAGAGGAGTTTCAATTCTGGCAGTGCCTTATAGAAAAACATGCAAATACTCTAATCAATAAAGACATGTGTTTGTTGCATTTGAGCAAGAATTGAGATTGCAAACAATAGATTGAAATATGATGTGCAATGTACAAGCTATTTCCATGTTGAACTTTGAGAACTCCTATCATCTAGCGGAGAGGACTGGAGGTCTAATGTAGATAGTGTTCAGTTAACCCCTCAAAGTTGAGGAGGATGTTTTTGTCCAAGTAGTCACCGATGCCTGGTATTAGCATACACATCTTTATTAATTTGGACACATTGATGACACAACGAATTTGTGTGAATAATCATGAATCTACAAAGTTTTCATCCGTCCAGTTAGATCTATCAGAAGAGATGTTGATGTTCATTACAAAGCTTATGAACTATATTAAACTATTTTAGACGATTTTGGGACGAATTATTTTCAACCTTTGTGGGTTAACCAACAACCAACCCAAAAAAGCGATACCCCAAATCTTCCATGAGTAGTACATGTTGGTGCTCAGAAAATCCACCACCTTAACATTAGTATCTCATGTCTTAGTTTTCAAGTCATGTATCAATAAAACATCAAATGGTTATATCTTTTGCATACGGTGTTCAAATAAGACATACTTTGGTGCATTGAAATCCCTTGTTGATTGCTAAAAACAAGATCTAAATGATGATTAGTTCAATTACAATAACTATGCTCGACGCTTGAAGGGACCTTATAAATTGGTCGTGCACATTGTGGTTAAGAACATTATGCTAAGCACTGTGCCAATCATTTTTTATGTTTATTTTTATTTATTTTAAAAATATTGTTTGAAAATTTGCAAACTTGGAAAAGAGGGCATCGTGGGGGACCCAAGCTTAAGGCATGTTGAATCAATACCTAGTAAGCTTTGGTTGAATGGATAAGGTCAAGGGTTGTTACAAAAATCTTCTCACCCTCACATTATATCCGAAGCTTGTGGACCACAATATATTTAGGATTGTCCAACCAAAGCCTTGAATAACAAAAACACGTTCTTGTATTGGACCCATAAGCATCAAGCATGTGTTTGAATGTGCTTGTCATGATGACAATAAAATAAAATAAAAATGAAAAATAGTACAATGCACCTAAATCATGTATGTATCCTTAGCTCCAATTTGTCTTGGTTGGTCTCTTTCAAACATGGCTCTATTTGAGGTTTTGGTGCCCGAGATGGTCCCGGACTATATCATATCTACATTTGGTTGGGCCCCGCCCCTCCCACGCCTCTTTCATTGCCCTGGTCTTCATGTCTGCACCTGCCTGGGAACTCTTCCCCGTTGGAAATCAATGTGACAACACCCGGTCACTTAAGCCATTAAGCTCCTTTGGCATGTGAAGGAACTTCATTGATTAACTTGAGAATAATGAAAGTGACGTCAACTTGAATATTTGTAATTTTGACTGCGTATTATCACATTGGTCCTCAACGAGGAAGAGCTCCCACACAGGTGCAGGCATGAAGACCGGGCAGTGAAGAAGACGTGGGAGGAGCGGGGCCCAATTGAATGAAGATGCAATCTAGCCCAGAGCCCCAAGACGTACTTTTATCTCTCAATGGAATGGAAATCTCTACTTATATTACTTCTAGAAACACCACATTTTTGTATACCTCGATTTAGTTTTACCACGTGCCCTTGCCATCTTAGAATGCTAATTGCAAAACTATATGACATTAGAGTTATCCATAAAGCAAAGTAGATCAAACCATGAGTTCAGTCCCAAACCTTGAGTGTATGAGCATCAACACAATGAAATTACATAGGAAATAACATGGTCTTAGACCGGATCGCAATGTAGTTTTACTACTCCATCATGTGTTTATGAGTCAAAATGTAAAGTCTCGCAACTTAACACCAATGAGGGCTAAGTATTAGGGTCCGCCACTGAAGGCCAATGCTAGCGAGGGTTAAGTACCTAGGCTGCCATGGAGGATATATGCCAGCGACTCAAGGCCAAATACATGGGCTTGCCACCTCATTGCCTACCATGGCCAACCCAATGTTAGACCAATAGCCTCTTATTCTATCTCAAGTGGACACGTCACCATTCTAGCCCATGCAAACAACTACAAAAATTGAGCTGCAAACCAACAACTCTTTGGGCTTTTCAACCAACAATACTTCCTACTTGCTTTACAGATTACGTTAAGATGGACATTGATATGTGGCTTTCTTCAAATGATAGTTCCAATGACGAACTCTTGAGAAGTTGGAGGATGATGTCATGGTTATCAACACCACGATGGTTGTATGTGCTAACATGTGGGAGTCTTTCAGTCCTAATGAACTAGAGGATGGAGGACAAGGCGTAGTTGATCACAACTGCGTGTGCATGATGTCCCTTTGCATATGAGAGCCATCTCTTATAATTTCTAGACCTTTATGAACTTCACTGTAATTGACTTTGATGAGTTTTTTGGATTAGTTGTGCCAATCATTGCGTCTCGTGCTCGGTCGACTGGCGAAGTTCATAAGCTCTCGGGTCGTCCTATGAGGTTGTTTCCGAAACAACACCTCTTCAATTTTCTCCTCTACCTGAAATGTGACAACGTCACTAGTTATGATGTAGTTCAGTGGTACCCTTAAACCCTCACTTTCCTGGATGCATTGGCATTGTTGATGGCACCCTTGTGAAGATATGAAAACCTTGGAACAAACCGGACCACTCAAAAGTGGTTTAATGGGCGCAAAAAGATATATTGTATGAATAGCACAGTCGTTATCTCTAACTCTAGTGTAGATTTGCAATCCTTTTCCTTCCACGGTCTCTTTGAGGTCAACATATCTTGGGGTGTGTTCTCATGTGGAGAGAGTTGAGTTGGAACAAGTGGTTGACTTGACCGAGGGCCTCTCATACCATCTATAACTCGGCAATCCTTGTCATCTCTCGCCAATGACTCTAGCAATGCCTCATCGATATCCAAGCTGAAGTGGTAACCATGAAAGCAAGCTAGCTCAATAGCGATCAATCTCTCATAGTTCAGTGATATATATCAACCATGGCTATGCCATTCTACAACAAAAACCAACCAATTGTGAGTAATATCCTTTAACCTTGATTCAAAATATGTTGAGGTATGTATACAGTCTAACCTTGATAATGTCACCCTTGTTAACCCTTAAACGACAATGCAAGCCCCACGGGCTTGGTATTATTTTGGGAGAATCTTGTTCAAAACTTCTAGTCCATTGCACCAAATGGGGTTTTTAGAATGTCAAATCGAGCACCTTAGCAAGATCTATACTTCTTTAGAATAGAGCCTATATAAATTAATTGGTTAATCATGCTTAAAATGAATTTTAAAACAAATTTTGGGTGTGGTATCGGGAAAGCATATGTCCTTTAAGGGTTAATAGAACACCTTGATATTGTCACCTAAAAGTTTGAAACCAATTTTCATAGTGTAAAACTCCCTCGTTATTATCCCTATCACCCTTGGTAATGTCATTATTTTTCTCCAAAATCCGTAGTGTAAATGTGATAATACCAAGTATGGATGGATTGTATGTGATGGTTGGATGGATAGATTGTAGTAGCCGAAAGGGTCATGCGCCGCCCCTGTGATAAATGCAATGCTATTCTTGGAACTTGATCGTGCACCAACCCTGAACGGTGTTGTCTATACACGGCACTCAAAGGTGTTGTATTTTCACGGCGTTGTCAAGACTTCTCGGCCTCTATGCACCCCACCTTCCGTCACATCTGGGTTTGGATGTCGAAGGCAAGCGTGTAGAAAAGCTTTGTCCTTTGGAGTACATAAACATGAAAGGTGAAGATGATTTTGAGGTGGAATATTCTACTGAGGAGCTTGTGTAATTAGTGCAAGATGATGAACATGTTCTTGATTCCATGGAAGTAGACCCATTGATTGTTGATAGCAGTGATGATGAGTCTAAAGTAGTGAAGCTAAGCGATGCACAAAAATATGCTAAAGATGTTTTGAATTTTATGGCTACCCAAGGTTCACAAATTTTCAACACTCTGGAGTTGTTAGGAATGGAAAAAATCCATGTCAAACTCATTAGAATTGGTGTTGCACATTTAATATCAACAAAACAATGTGACATTAAAAGCTTCTTTGTCTCTAGTGAGAGGTCTTTAACTGGTCTCAATGACACATTATGATGTGCTCTTGTTGTTATTCACAATTTTGAATTAGATTGTACATTCAAAAACATTGAAGTCTCGTATTTTTTATTTTATTTTTTGCATTGTAATTTTATTTTGATTTTCTACCTATTTTTTTGATAATATCACATTATGCACAAATCTTCAAAATGTGACATTATTAAATATGTCACACCTTGTTTATATCACTGTTTTTAGTGAAACGAATGGTGTGACATTATCAAGGTTAGACTGTAGATGAATTTGAACAAAAAAAACAAACATGCATTGATCTCAAAGCCTACCAAGCATGGTCTCCAAGGTCTAAGGTTAATCTAGCCTACTACGCCTGATCAAAGGATCCCTTAATATAGACTGAACACCCATCAAAGGCTCCCTCACCTTATGACCAAAAGATCCCAAGAAATTTCTCCATGATGAATCCCAAGCATCTAAAGCTCCTAGCTCCTAAATCCAAGTCCAATTCCTAGCATGCAAAGCTCCTAGCAACCAGCTCCCAACTCCCAACTCCCAACTCCAAAATAAGGTTGCAAATTGCAAGCTTCACGTGGGCAGACTCCGAGCAGTGTTCAAGATTGAAGCTCTCATATGAGTTTCATTTTGAAGGGCTCTCAAATTTCAGTTGTTCAGTTGAAGGGCTCGTTCAAATCCAAGACGTCAATCCAACAACATAGGAATGAAATACAAAACTCATATTAAACTTGTGCATGAATTACATGGGTGCATGTTTCCAGTACAATGTGAAGATTTAAGAATCAACTATCTAACTCTACTTCTTGCCGTGACAATGCCCAACGTTTGTTGATTCTTGTGATGGGCAAATTATATTGAGGACTTCAAGTGATGTCTTCATTTTCAATTTGGGGTTGCGTTATGAAGGGTTGTTTTGTGAGAGGTATATTTTGAAGGGCCAAGTCGCGTTTGAAGGGCATTGAAGACTTCAATCTTGAACAGTGACTCCAAGCTCCTAAACCCAACTCCGAACTCATGTGAGAACGGGCAAATGGAAGGGCCTTGGCTTCAGAGGGGGATGGAGTTTCTATAGGCTTTTTATTTTAGTATACACATGGCCTAGACCGGGAAGAGCAAAGTCCATATCTGTCACTTATAACCCCCCGTATTGAAACATGGGTTTGTTACTTTCCTTGTAACTTTAATGTCACCAAAGTTTTCTTTTCATGCTTTCAGTTATCATATGCGAAGAGTGGCGTCATGCTATTAAAATTCGGCTTTCTAGTTTGTCCTACTAGGATTGGTGGGCCAAGCTAGCCTTGTGTAGGTTGATCAAAGATTTTAGATAGTAACCTTCAAAATAAGCTCCGACACGCGATGACCTAATGAAATCTTAATAGAAAGTTTTCCACAGTTTGGTCCATGTTTGAGGGACTTTAAGGATCCTTATATTGAGCACGACATGAAAATTGGATGGTCAAGAGTCTAATCCATCCCCCCACATCAGTTGGCTAAAATCAAATGAACATCAAACCACAGTTGTTGCGAAGATTTGATTTCAATGCATTTAGAACAAGGCCAGTGATTCCTGCATCCACATTTGCATCTAGGAATGGAAAAGTGGCCTCCGTATGAGATGTAGATGCAGGCGCAGTCCTCATACTGCATCCTTTGTTCAAGCTTTACCTCAAGATATAATCATATGACCCGTTGAGGTTTTGGGGTTCAAGAAAATTATCCGTCACAAATGAATTGGTTGAGTTTGAGATATAACCAGTTAAGTTTTGAAAGTTCAAGAAATTACCCATCACAGATGAACCGGCTGCATTTGGGAAATAACCATGTGAGATTTGTGGGTTCAAGAAAACTACCCATCACATACATAACATTATTCAGATTTAGAACAATGTTATGTGGAACTGACAATATTCCACAGAAGATCCCCACATTCAGACTGAATATGGAGAATATTCATGATTATTCTATGGAATATTGTCGGTCCCACATAACAATGTTATGGACTTGAATAATGTTATGGAAGAGAATTTCTCAACCGCTTCACCTGTAACTATGTAGTTGTAACTAGCAGAAAAAATAGGTCATAGGTTAAAAAGGTTGTTGTTTTATTATATATAATCCTCCGTGCATATCTTGTAGGCGTTTTGGTTCTTTTGCATTACTTCTCATCACTTATCAAGTTTGCAGGCATGGCTAGCTGAACTCTTTGCATGTGCATATGCATTGCGGATGAAGAAGTGCAAATGCCAATGCGGGGTGAGTGGGCTTGCCCTTAAGTATGTGCTTAGGTGATACATACACTATAATTCTATATTCTTAGGCTAAACAACACCTCCCCAATGACATGAGTCATTATACAAAAGAAGAAGATAGAAGCTATTAAGAATAAGAATAAAAAACCAACGTTGGACAAGACGATGTGAATTTGAGCCCATTGGCCCTACCCTACTCAAGAGTTCCCTTGGTGTATGATAGGGTGTACTGCCTACCTTGCAGTAGAGAGGCTCTTATTTGTAATAGTATTATCATTTTAATATATGTTTACTATGTACGTATGTACGTATGTTTATGAAAAGCATTAGACTCGTGTTACCTATGTACTATTGCAAAAACGACTTGTTCCTCTCTTCTCCCATTGCTTATAATCGGTAAATGAAGAACTCAAAGACATGACATCCGAAACCGAAATGAAGAAAAGTACATATTTGAATGGTCATTGCTTTCATGTGGCTAGGAGTCGTGTGAAACTCATTTGGTGTGCATGCCAAGGTCTTCGTAACCTCTACAAGGTGGTCCCTTTATTTTGTAAAGGGGGGGTGGGGGGAGTAGAAAATGAATTTGAAGTCCAAATATCACCGTTTGAAGCATTCGAAGGTACTTTGATAGGTGTAGGTAATGAAACCCACCTTTACTAGGTGTGTGTGTGTGTTTGTTTCAAGAGAAAAGGCAACTTGTTAAAAAATACATAGTAGTGCATTTCCCCCTTGAAATGTAACCACACACTCCCCTCATCTCTCCTTCCATCTATCGGCCGTTAACTTTGTGTTGGCTAGATTCCTCCCCAACAAAGAGCATGGTATGTAATTCTTATTCAATGTCAAGATGCATGCGAGATGATTAAATACATGTACGTGTGAATCAATATTCAAGATTGAAGTCTTCAATGCCCTTCAAACGCGACTTGGCCCTTCAAAACATACCTCTCTCAAAACAACTTTTCAAAATGCAACCCCAAATTGAAAATGAAGACGTCACTTGAAGTCCTCAATATAATCTGCCCACCACCACAAGAACCAACAAGTGTATGGCATTGTCACTACAAGAAGTGGAGTTAGATGGTTGATTTCTTAAATTTCTCACATTGTGCTGGAAACATGTACCCTATAATTCATGCACGAGTTTAATATGAGTTTTGTATTTCATTTCTGTATTCTTAGATTGACGTCTTGGATTTGAACCAACCCTTCAACTAAAGGGCTGAGCCCTTCAAAATGAAACTCATACAAGGGCTTCAATCTTGAACACTAGTGTGAATGTATGATTTACATGTCCCGTGAAAGACAATTTTACGGGGTGACAACCTTGACAAAGCCGGGCCCCCTCAAACACTCATAGGGTCGTTTTTTTTTCAAGCCTCCAAAGTTGATTTCGGAATGTGACAAACAAAACAAAACACGGCAATAAGTTTAGGGTCTCGATCCCACCCCCCCCCCCCCCCCCACATGTTTCCTTTGACTTGATGGGTACCTTAAAGGTGACAGCCACCCTTCATACTTCTCAAACCATTTCCATGCCCTAGACTAGACTCAAGATTCGTAAGTTCCCATTTGGGATCCGTGAACCTTGGGAACTAGGTTCTTTGGTTGGGTTCGGTGTCTTTTAATTTAACCTTTGAAAAATATCTTGTAATATTTTAATTCTTTTTTTTGGGGGGGGGGAGTGGGTGTGGGGCCAAACTTGAGCATTAGGGCTTGGAAATATGTTTCGAATCATGGAATCTTTGAACATAAACCTATAAGTGGTTCTAAAGTTTCCATGCACATTCAAGTTCTACTACTTAGCTAGAAAGAGGACCCAAATGGCTTTCTCTAGATTCATTGCACTCTTTGCATTTGAAAACGGGGGCAACTATTTGAACCATACCTAAGTAGCTCCTGTGTCCTTTGTGGGTGTGTGTGGTGGAGGGAGCTTGGTCAACACAAAACTCATGGCCAATAAGAATAGACTTCCGTCTAGTAGAGTTTAAGGTATGTTCCATAGACACGAAACTTGTCTTGTACCTTTGAGCCACTTATATGCGTTAAATGTTCAAAGATCAATTGCTCTTCATTTTATTTTATTTTGATGTTTTAACCCTCAATTAGTGGAGTCACAAATCGAGATTGGGCTATTTGAAATGACCTTCTCAAGAGCTAAGTTGATGCCTTAAAGGTTACCTATGTGTGTCTGAAAGCAACATTTCCAATAAGTACATCTCCTTTGCCGGCCTTATAGAAGTAAATAAATAACCCATCAACTTTTGGTAGATTTTGCAAATGTGCAAGGATTGCAAAAAAATATACGACATATAAGAATCATAGTGTCCTAAGAAACCCCCAAAGTTATTTAAAAGTATACGCCTTTTATTGTTGAGAGGCGGGGGGGAGGTCCATTCCTAGGGTAGTTGCATTGTGAACCTATCTTTATAGCCGTTAGATTTAGTAGGATCCACTCATAATGATGGTGCGCATGGGTTTAGGACCACAACTACATTGTTTTGTCTGATCAGTGTGGATTATCATTTGGAATTATGCATTGTTATAACATTTTACTGAGAGTATTTTTTTTTTACCTAATTAACATCAGTAGTCAATATGCATAATGAAGAATATGACATAACTTAGTTGGTAATAAATGATAATGTAAAAAGTGATAGGCACACGTAATTTTGAATGGTAACCCACACTAATTAGACAAAAACAACATAGATGTTGGGGGACAATTTGTTAACAATTTTAGGCACACATACCTTACTCACAAATACCTTAGCTCTCTAGCAACTCGGGCAAAAAATAATTACTTTTAAAGGTGCCTAAATTTATGGGAAATCAACTTCATTGGGTATCAAGTTTAAAAGAAATAATATTCATAGAGTGCCTAGAATCATAGTAATGCAAGTGACATTCATTGGAATCCAACAAAGTAGCATCAATTAACTTCAACAATGTATTCACGCGACATTAGTCTCACTCGTGGTTTAAAAACAAGCATGAATTTGCTTCACAAGTCATGTTGACACACTGCCATAAACTTGGGAATGAGACAAGCAACTGAGAATGAATGTCTAACTTATTCTTAATTACTTTTTGTAATATGCCCAATTTTAGAATATTATTTTATGGGTTGCCTGACTTACTTTCGCGTTTTAATTAATCATTAGACAGAAAGGTGCCCAAACTGCTAGAGAACTACGGTAGAAGTGAAAGGATGAAAATTTAATGAAAAGAAGAAGAAGAACGCTAAAAGTCCAACAATTTGCCACCTTGGATTATGAGGGGCAGTTTACACTATGGACCATGAAGTCGTCCCATGTAAGAGGCCTATTTTGCGTGGGACGACTTCATGGGACGACTTCCATGGTCCGAGTTACTAAAATATTAGTTTTCATGGTTCATGGGCCCTTCACTAGGTGTAAACCAAATGTGGACCATGAAGAATGACCATGCACCAAGAAGTGGAGGTGCTGATTTTTTTAATATTAAAAAAGAAGGCAGATGTGGCTTGCAAATCTTCTCACAACAATTTTTTAAAATAAAATAAAACGAGCAATTTAATTTGTACATGCTCAATGTAATTTACATGTGACATGTACCTTGTGTTGTCACTACACTAAATAGGATATTTAGTGTTTGATTATATTTAATGTTGTTACCACCCTACCTTGCTCAACACTAATTTTCAATTTCTTGATAATTAATGTTAGAAGATTTCCCATTGCACTTCTTTTGACTACCCTGATCTACAATCACTAAACCACTACAGATTTTTCTTTTTTTCTTTTTCAACTTCATTTTGTAAGCATATTGGGGTGTGTAATATACCGTTGGAAAGGTATTTTCAAGACCTTTCCAACGGTATATTACAAGCTCCAAAATTCCAAACATTACATTTGGTAGACCAAAAAATAAAATCTGCACTTGAATTCTTGAGTTCTAGATGTCCCGCGTTGTTTGGTGAAACACGTGTGAGCCGGTTTAAGGGGTAGGGCAAGGTAGTGCTGGTATGTCTCATGGGCTATGGTATAATTAAGTTGCTTAAAAGGTAGATTCATTAAAAATTTATTGAAATGGTATTTCTCTGACATGGGCCCTTGCCTTTTCCTACCAGACCACCTCTCTTGCCTCTCTCAACGCAAAACCCGTTGGACCATTTCAGTGCATTTATTAGGCCTTAAAAATTATATTTTGGGGACCTCGACCTCCATGGTCCCTCTGCCATTTTTTCCTTAGTGTAAACCGAAGTTGTCCCGGGAGAACTTCAACAACCAATCAGCTGCCTTGCGGAGCCCTGGTCCAACTTCATGGTCCATAGTGTAAACCGCCCCTGAGTATTCCATAGATTTGGGATTTGGGGGACAAAGAATGGGTGAGGCATTGAATAGGGACGATGGAAACATATCTTGGGCTTGTCTAAATCTTATGCTAAGATTAATGAGCATTTGCTATGGGCAGCTACAAGATAAACATATAGTCATGGAAATGCCATTGCTTATTTCCATTTGTGACAAGTGTGCTAGGTTCTATTCATTGTTATACCGTGAAGGTGAGTTTAGATGGGGCATCCCCATCCACACACGGTTGCAATGCGAATGTGAGAGAGCATATTGGACTTGCTAAGTGAACATGTTTTCAATGTAGTAACTAATGCACTACAAATATCACCATATTTAATACTAATCATATGTAATCAAGATTTTTCATTTTCTTTATATCAAGTAGGTATGGATACTGAGGGATACTACAAGATATATGAAGTTTTGGATACCAAACATGTTTATGTACAATGCAACAACTTTACACACAAATCCTTGTGGTATTAATCCAAGTAACAAAATTTATATATGACAATCTTATGATGGAAACTGAGAATTAGTCTTTGCATGGCATGGAAATTTTTTGATGCTAGTTGGGCATATGTTCACATATCTTTGCACCAAAGGTTGCCACAGGGGAACTCCTTTGACAAGAGGGAGTAGCCTTTGTTCCTTAGCCATCCTCCTTTAACCCAAAATGGGTTTACAAATGAGTTTGTGGCTTTGATTAAATGGAAGTGTCCCTCATTCACACCAACCCTTGGTTGGTGTAATTTCCCTTTGTAACATCATACTCAAGAAAACCTTACACATCTATCCATAGTATGTTGATGATGACCGGAGTCTTCTTCACACAAGCAAGTCATGCAATGAATATATAAAGTACACATGCCTAAATTGCTTATTGATTTTAAGTGATCAACAATATTTCAGTGGTGTATGGTTAGGTAAGAACATATGTAATAAAGATACATCTTTCAAGCATAATGGACTACATGTTCAAAATTTGTTAACCGTTTTAGGCTCCAAAATCAGGATAATGGGGAAGCATACAACAAGCTCTAATACTTTCGACTTTCAAATCCATAGCATCAACACGAGGGATCAAGAGAATTCATAGATTGTTGCTAACTTCTCATGTCACATTTTCGGATCCAAAATTAATATTAACTTGAAGTCCAAGTTGAGAATCATGGCCAACAACAAAAGGAACCATTTAAGTCACATGTCCTTAGATCACAAGTCATATCATTAGGAAACCTTCGAAATGGAAAGTATTTCTCCTCCCCCCCCCCCCTCCGTGTGTATCATGCCTAGCCTTTTCACCATCCCATGTCAAATTTTCTTTGAACTTTTTGACATTTAAATATCCTTGCACACATTCTTTTCATATGGCATACATGAATATTGTACATGTGGTCATGTGATGGGGAGCTCCATAGCATTACTAAACAATAGGCTCATGCAGCATGGGACCGGGAATTTTCATGGGATAATAACCCTTTTATGTTGGAGCCCCCTTACATAATGAACTATGTTAAGTTTGAGTATTGTTCACTTTGCAACATTGATGGGTGGGAATTTCCATGCTTGCAATGGGACTTTCCGGAATTGATGTTCTTTGCGTCATAGTTTAGTTTCCAAGGGCAATGTGGGGGATATGTGCACTTGCTTTTGTAAGTTGACATGCATGTTGTGGGCCGAGAATCTTGTTTAGTAAATCCTTGCAAGCACAACATCCTAGGCTAGGTCATTCCCCTTTAGCAAGGGATCACACCCATTGGGCTTAGTAATATTACATCTCTCATTGACTTCTATTAGTTTATCAGAAGTACCGTAGGTTCATAGCTGGTTCGACACATGTTAGCCGAATAATTAATTAAAGTTCAAAAAGTAGGTTCAACACCTAAAAATAATATATTCACATTTTCGGCAAACTCTTTCAATTTTTAAAATTTTGGCTTAAATTCATTTTTTATTTTCTATTTAAGCTTATATCTTGTACATTTCTCTTGCATTGAATGGCAAGTAAGATGTGAGTGAAGAGTTGAGAATCCTCTGTGCTTTATGCAAGTAGAGTGGAGTTGTGTTCAACGATGCATATGGGATATGTAAACTTTGAGGTGAAGCACCGAGTTAGACTTCATTTTTATAACACGCATAACTTTTGCATAGAGTCTTCAAATGACATAAAATTTGTTGGAGGTGAAAGATTACTTGATTTCTAAACTTTTCTTAGACCAATAAAATTCCAAAAAAGTTGATCTTCTATGCACAAATGAGCTCCGAAAAACTGTTATGAACGCATTTTAATTTTTTGATCTTTACACGGCTGCAATGTTTTGTCCATATCTTTTGCATAAAGACTTATTTTGACACAAAACTTGATGGAGGTAGAAGAAGGATTGATTTCTCAACTTTTGTTAGTTGGACAAAATTCTATAAAACTTCATCTTCTATGCTCAATTGGACTCCAAAAATTTGTGTACAACACATTTGAAAAGCCTCACCTAAAGTCTTGCTACTTCTTAACCCATATTCTTTGTGGACTAATGTAAGTGAGCTTGATTACAAAAGGAGCACCTTCTCTCTTTCAAAATTCACATATGCTTCCACTGTAAGTAAAACTCTAGTGAGAAGTAAAAATTTCTTACTTTTTGGCAATTTTGAAAAATAATAAATTTTATATTCGGCAAAAAAATGCCAATAATATTCCAAAATTTCCGGTATCTATTTTTAGAGTTATTTCTGTCGAACCAGCTATGAACCTACGGTATACCCATTCCATTTACAATGTGCCGAATGATAAGTACATGTCTCTTGGTATGAAGTTTGTAATGTGGGACGGCCTCAAAAAGTGTCACCACCATGTCTTTGTGTGTATACTTTTATGCTTAAGCGTGTTGTGAAAGTGTTAAGAACACATGTAGTCAAGTTGTAGACCATTGTGTGACACATACATACAACTCATAGCACTATTGAACATACTCATGCCAAGATATGAGTAAGCGCACTTGAACGCCGACTATCACGCGGTGGCATTATTGGCAAAGTTATTGATCATCAATGTAGCCTAACCTCCACCTCAAAACATGATAAGTGATAATAATAATACTGCACGTGACACTAAATACAATAAATGATGTGGTGAATGGTCTAAAAAAATACGATGGTACACTTTAGAAAGCTATTTGATAGCAATACAAGTCTCCTATTCTTTTGGGTTTGAACATAGAAGGATCACAAGTGTGGGACAACTTCAAAAAGTGTCACTGCCATGTGTTTTTGTGTACACTTTTATGCTCATGCGTGTTATGAAAAGTGCTAAGAACACATGTAGTCAAGTTGTAGACCATTGTGTAACACATACATACAACTCATAACATTATTGAACATACTCATGCCAAGATATAAGTAAGGCCACTTGAACGTCATGAGGTGACACTATTGGCAAAGTTATTGATCATCAATGTAACCTAACCTCCACCTCAAAATAGGATAAATGATATTGTAACTGCACGTGACACTAAATACATGTAATGATGCAGTGAATGGTCCACAAAAGTACAATGCTACACTTTAGAAAGCCATTTCATAGCAATACAAGTCTCCTATTCTTTTGGGTTTGAACATGGAAGGATCACAAGTGCGGGACAGCTTCAAAAAGTGTCACCGCCATGTATTTTTGTGTACACTTTTATGCTCGTGCGTGTTATGAAAAGTGCTAAGAACACATGTAGTCAACTTGTAGACCATTGTGTAACACAAACATACAACTCATAGCACTATTGAACATACTCATGCCAAGATATCAGTAAGCGCACTTGAACGCCGACTATCATGAGGTGACACTATCGACAAAGTTATTGATCATCAATGTAACCTAACCTCCGCCCCAAAATAGGATGAGTGATACTATTACTCCATGTGACACTAAATACAATAAACAATGTGGTGAATGGTCCACAAAAATATGATGCTACACTTTAAAAAGCTATTTCATAGCAATACAAGTCTCCTATTCTTTTGGGTTTGAACACAGAAGGATCACAAGTGCGGGACAACTTCAAAAAGTGTCACCGCCATGTATTTGTGTATACACTTTTGTGCTTAGGCGTGTTGTGAAGGTGCTAAGAACACATGTAGTCAACTTGTAGACCATTTTGTAACACAAACATACATCTCATAACACTATTGAACATACTCATGCCAAGATATCAGTAAGCGCACTTGAACGTCATGAGGTGACACTATTGGCAAAGTTATTGATCATCAATGTAACCTAACCTCCGCCTCAAAATAAGATAAGTGATATTAATACTGCACGTGACACTAAATACAGTAAATGATGTGGTGAATGGTCTAAAAAAATACGATGGTACACTTTAGAAAGCTATTTGATAGCAATACAAGTCTCCTATTCTTTTGGGTTTGAACATGGAAGGATCACAAGTGCGGGGACAACTTCAAAAAGTGTCACCGCCATGTATTTGTGTGTACACTTTTGTGCTTAGACGTGTTGTGAAGGAGGTGCTAAGAACACATGTAGTCAACTTGTAGACCATTTTGTAACACAAACATACATCTCATAACACTATTGAACATACTCATGCCAAGATATAGGTAAGCGCACTTGAACGTCATGAGGTGACACTATTGGCAAAGTTATTGATCATCAATGTAACCTAACCTCTGCCTCAAAATAGGATAAATGATATTATAACTGCACGTGACACTAAATACAGGTAATGATGTGGTGAATGGTTCACAAAAATACGATGCTACATTCTAGAAAGCAATTTGATAGCAATACAAGTCTCCTATTCTTTTGGGTTTGAACATGGAAGGATCACAAATGCGGGACGGCTTCAAAAAGTGTCACCGCCATGTATTTGTGTGTACACTTTTGTGCTTAGGCGTGTTGGGAAGGTGCTAAGAACACATGCCTCCCCCCCCCTTCCTTTCATGCAGGCCCCAATCCATCAATCTTTCGTTGGGACGCCGCAAAGGCATTAGCCTTTAGCCCACCCCTAGCCCCCTTTCCCCATCATGGACGGGAAGAGATCCACCATAGGTGTGTTTTTAGAAGGCCGGTTTGCAATGGGGCCCGGAGGCTCCGATTTGTGGGACAAAAAGCGGCCCATAGCAAGGTAGGTGTACCCAATCGCAACATGCACGGTGCCGTTGTCAAGATTCACTTATGTACACCCCTTGTACATGCCGGGAGCCGTGGCATTTGTTGAGCAATTTTGTATGTCTACATTTAGACATACACCTATCAAGGTAGCGGCACTTGTGTGTACATATAAAAGGCCGTGGACTCGAGGCCCCCTTTTCTTTGAGCCATGACCATGTCATTATACCATGATATGATAACGAGGCTCTTTGAAGAGGCGGGCCGCGATCGGATCCCAACGGGGGTTGTGTTTTGGGAACACTCGACCTCTTGGACCTTTAAATTAGTATTTTATGAAACAAGGTGTTGCATGACCTATTTTGAGGTCACTCAAACAAATGGTTGTTTGATATTGTCAATATTCTTGTTGAAGATGTTGGAATTGGTTTCACATGGTTCATGAATAGGTGATCCGAGAGGCCCCAAAGTGTACTATATAAGAAATAAAAGCACATTAACCCTTGCAATGGTATTCTACGTAGCATTTCCTAAATCACATTACATTACCTTTAACTATCATCTTCATATTTAGATGATTTGGAGTACAAGGAGTACTTGTGCATGGTACAAAGAACATCCAAATTCATCCATCCATCTATCATGGTATAGACATATGACTTGTGGTATGATACAATGTCTAGATAGATAGACACACACTAAATGCTTGACCCTTGGAGGAGCCGATATTCTTTTTATGGTATGCGTGATAAGTTAGTTTTTTGAGCTCCAAACAATTAACTTACCCAAACGTACTTTGTTATGATGGCGTTGAATGTATGTTGTATTTGGAGGCACGTATACTTTGTGGAATGTCATGGGGAATGTGATGACTATGAAGGAGAATGACTTGTAAGGAGTATAAGCTTGTCACATTGAGAAAATAGAAGACCCATTCCAAATGCAAAGACAACTTGGGCCGACCTTATGGAATCAACAAAAGCACACTAAATATGATATCTAGTGTGTCGCTTATTATTTGGAGTTACATAGTGCTACATCTTTTTATATTTGATGCAGTTTTTTTACCAAGTGAGGTTGTTATTGTTCTACAATGTTCAACAACCGATGTGATATTTGTTGGTAAAACATGAGATATACAATAAATATCTTTATCTATCACTTAGTAAGTGGCACTAAATGCAATATCCAACAAAACGTCGTGTTTGGAGAGTTGGTTTTGGTGTTGCATAAGCCTATCGCATTAGCTACCTTTACTTGTCGAAATATTCCTCGCTCTTTTCAATACACGATTGGTTGGTCCCATTTGAGGTAGTTGCAAGGAGCTCATGTGACATCCACACTAATCTTGTTTGACAATTAGCGTGTCCCATTGGTGCATGGTTACGCTTACTTCTTGCACGAGAATAGAGAGAAAAGGAAGCCGCCTTAGTGAAAGAGGCATATAGATGAAAACAAGGGGGAGGGGGGGGGGGTTAAAAACACCCTATTGCCAAAACCGTAACACACTCTTGACACATTACCTAGAATCCAGGATTTTTGGAGTTTACCATGAGTTTGACTTCACCTTCGGTTAGTTGTACTAGGTGGGGCATATCACACAATCCAAGTGGGGTCAACTAGCAAAAACTAAACACATGAAAGACATACAAAGGGCCCATGCCCTTGGATCTTAGACGAAACCGAACCGAGTAATTTGATAATAAAGTGCACGGCAAGTAGGAAAGCCGGAGCAAACCAAGCCTAGGAGTTTGGAGTATGTACGGCCAAATGATATGGAGGCCGGCCTCCGTTCAATCCCCCAATACGCTCCTAAAGTGTGGGGGTATGTTCTTTGATGGTGGCTACTATTGTGGATTGGTAGAATAACCCAAGCATGTGCACTCCTTCGGTCCAAAGGTTGGGTGCTCAACTACAAAACACACGTGGAAAATCCACACATCGGACTCCCATTTAAAAAAAGTAGCGAGGCCCACACTAAGTATGGAATTCCGTTGCCTAACTTAATGCGAGAAATAGACCCATCACCCCGGGGGACTCGGAAGAAAGGTGAGCACCTCAAGGTAAGCATGCTAGAGTAGTGGGTATGTAGCATGGGTGATGCAACGCACACTAACTTAGGATTGCTCGCGTGGAAATCCCGCAAGCTACTTGGTCGTGTTTCTATCGATAGAGACAAACTATCGATGCATATGCTTGAAGATTTTAACAAGGCCCCCGTGGGTGTGCCTTTGGGGTGTTGTTTTGATTAGTCGCGGTCCGCGTAGTGGGTTTCCAAGTTAAAGTAACGACATAGTCTTTGCGGATGAATGACATAGTCTTTGTGGATGAATGCGTATGTGGTCCATTTGTCATGATGCATGGAATTGGTCATTTGAGTGTAAGTAAGTAAAACATCTCACCACCGTTGCACTTCAAAATGGTGGGACCGTCGGCCAATTAGATCACACCACACTAGGGATATTTGGCTCGGAAAGTAGGTGGAATCTTTGTAGCTTTGTATGAAATAAAAAGGTTGATAGGTTGACCTATGAATTACGACATGCCAAGGCAATGAGCATGTAAGTCGTACGAGAGTTGACGAACATCACCTTCGATCAAGATTCTCCAACTTTATTACTTTGACGGCCGATGTTGGACTCGTCTTTTTTTTTAATGTATTTTCTTAGTATCATTTGGGTATCTATAATGAGGATTTCACATTTTTGGATCCTAGTAAGACATCATATCATTACTTAGTTGTGTATCAATGTTATGTGGGGTCAAGAATCCCCCGGGCATTATGCCCCCCTCACATATGGAGTGTACTTGATCTAAGTATTGTTCATTGTGGATTAGTAATAATATACAACAAAAAAATTATCAACAAAGTTGTGTGTCAGAATCGCAACCGCACTTAGAATGTAACACGTCAATTTGACAAACGGATTTACCTGCCACCTATCAATGCTCAACTTTCTTGCTACCCATATTTGGGTCACCGTCAATAAACTAGAAAATCTACCTGCTTGAATCACATGGCTAGCTCGGTTTGGAAAGAGACCATGTTTTGAACCACGTGTAATGTTATGATGGATATTTGAGAATGTTTGTGTTTTCAATACCATTCCACTCTACATAAACAAATGCGAGAACCTTCATACCCGGGTAAAACCATTGTAATATCAATACGGTTTAGAATGACATTGACCCAAATAATAACTCAAGTATACAAAGATTTTTTCACCTTGAGATACTCACCAAATATCATTATTTCATCAGTAATACAATTTTGATACCACGGGTGGGTTTTTTTATACCATTAATGATGTCAAGATCATTGATACCCGAGCATTCCCATATTTATATATACCGGTCCAACAATGGTTGTAACCGTAAGTCCCATAGTGTCGATTACTACAACAACTATTACAAGCCATTGGGCTTCCATCCGGTGTCGGAGTCGAAGTCGAGAGGTGGCCCAAGTGCATGGAGGCCCTTAAAAGTTTCCTTAAAGGTGCCCCCACAAGGTGAGGGGGTCTTGGAAGTCAATGGCCGTGCTAAGTTTGTGAACGGGCCTCGTTGCATTCGAAGAAGATATGTTTGGAAATATCGCCTTTTGGACAAAACCCTAGGTGTGATAATCAGGTGTTCTTGTTGCCACAAAAACGTTGCCAGGGTGTTGTTCGGCGTTTTTGGTTTGTATGCTCATTGCTAACTTATGCGCTTGATTTTTTGATCGGCACCATTGTTGTGTGGAAACAACAAAACCTTGACTCCCACTTCAACATCTAGTTGAACGACCGAGCGCATTCATAATTGTCAACCTTGAGATCTCCACTCGAAAAAATCTCCATGAGTTTCCATGGATTTCACGGCAATTGTTTATCAATAAACACATGTGTTTGGGTTGTTTGATTGGTTTTGGATTCATGAGAGCCAATCACATATACAGAGGTCTTAATGTGAGATACAATTTTTTTACACGGGAATGTTAGAACTAGAGTAAAAGCAACTTTCCAGTGGTCGCCAGTTCATTTAATCATGTGCACAACGGGGAGGAAGCACTGCTCGCAGTTGAATTTCAATTGAACTGTGTCAGGTTGTCCATAATGAGCATGGAAATAAACTCTCAAATAGGTTAGTCGTTGAAATACCTAGATGCTTGAGCGATGAAAGGTTGTTTAGTGCACACATATAGCATAGCAACCTTCTTCAAAAATACTTCTCCTTTGGACTACATTGTAGATACAAGTAACTATCTAATGTGAAGTTTACCACATAACATTTTAGCATAGCACATGGGGTTACTTGAGATGATGATTTATGTTTTAGCATCCAAGAAGAAGATGTTGTCGAGCATATCAATTAAAGGTTTTGAATGTGTTGACAATAATGGCCATGGCATCAATAGCATAACCGATGGATAGGCCTCCTTACATCATTGAGCATATTGGTGCCAAGACTCATGTGGCTACAATAATATTGGGCTAATGCTCAATTTGTCAACCATTAGTGTAATTTAAGCACGACCTTACATTCACCTCATAATAGGATAAGTAACATTAAATACCGTAAACAATGTATTGTTGTCTCAAGTTGCCTCAAGCCATGTGGCAAGGAATTGACTTCACATTGTCGTGATGTGGATCCCATCTTATCTCCTTCCACTTATGCTAAACGATTTTGGCATGAGAAGAGCATACTAGTGCTCATAAATTGACTTTCCATAAAAACAAGCAATACATAACCCACTAGAAAATATGCCAAGTGTCACTCATTAACTAGTATAGGTTGGTGTTATACACTAATTTATTGTATTTAATATTATCCGCCTAATTCTTCTATGAGCATATATACAATGGAGAATGTGGGTGGACGTGGTGGTGAGACCCGTGACGTCCTAGAGTTGTCCACCATTCTAGAAAGGTCAAGGGAATGTATTAAAGTGATGTGACCACAATTACACTAGAACTCAAGTGTGGTTTAGGACATAATACATGATTGATGTAATCATATGGGGCGACACGGGTCAAAGCTAGTACTATACAAGAGATCAAGTAGTACGATTTGATTAGGATATCCAAATCAAGCCCGATGTAGCAATTACCTTTGTGATTTTGTGTCGGAACAACATCTTTCCAACCATAAAGCGTCCCATTTTCAAATGGTTTTTAAAAAGAGGGCATTAGTAGCATAGGGGAAAAGAAAAAGAAAAGAAACCTCATATTTGTCGTTAGTTAATTAACCATGTAAATCAATGGAGGATATGCCAAATCCACGTGGATTGGGATCAACATGTACATGCTTGTAGGTAGAGAGTAGGAATAATGACTCCCACTTATGTTACTCATCAAATTGCTCAGATGTTTGAGAATGGAAGGCATCCACCAAGTAAGTTGGTTACAATCACACGAAAACACATAACATTATTTAGCAACAAAATCTTGTTCCATGGGGCCATGAGATTTACACATTATATTATGGAATTTGTGGGTTGGGTGGTTTGAACCCAAGGTCTTTCTCACGGATTCCATGAGAATTACGAGGATAAGCAGCCTAAAGTTGGATTAGTACTCGGATGGGTGATCTTCCTAGCAAATGATTTTTTAATGCATCCTACCACCGATGATCCACCCAATCATAGTGGGGGTATATGGGTGAACCGGATATTTGTAGCTGACCATGTGGGAACCTAGGGGCTTGCCCTTGGGAGAGATAAGTGTTGGCCGGTTTGTCCACATCCATCCAAGGTGTTCACTGGTGGCAACATTATGGTTGCTTTTCTTTTTTTCTTGCAATATATGGTCCATGTTCAAATCTATATAGTTACTTAGTTCGGGCTAAGGGTAATTACGGCAATGATACCCACATGTTGTGGGCTGCTATTTCTTGGATTTTGCCTTAATATTAGCACATGTCAGATGGCTAACAAGAAGGCACCGACTAAGGGTATATCGTATGTTGGGAAGCATGGCAACAAAACATGTTTACTAACCTGCAATTCCTTTCTACATACATAAGAAAGGTGTGTAGAGAGCTAAAGCCTCAAATACCCAACTCAAGGATAGCATCAAATCATGTCCATCACACTAAACAATGTTATGTGGGAGGCAATTGTATGGACACACATGTACCTAATAAGAGAGCAATCTTCTCCAAGGAAACTTTCCATGTGAACTCATGGTGCAATCACAAGTTTGCACTGGAGCCATGTGATCATAGAATACTTTACTTTTGACATGATGTGGATCACTTGTTTTTTGGTTCCTTTTGACACGGAATAGGATACTAGGTGATAGGTAGTGCTCATGAATCAAGTTTCTATAGGGGACTCTCATGAGAAAGCAATGATGGTGGTTGGTCATTAGCTTATAAAAGACCCATGGATTCGTTTTCTATTCCATTCTTCCCACAACTTCAACTCATAACTCAAACCAATCGTGCCAAAAGCAACACTGCACATTCTCCCATCATAAACATCCCATGACTCGCCTTGGAAGTCCATGTTCCGTGTCTCACTTGCGAAATAGCTGCTCCTTGTTGCCCTCTCTTAGGTTGGGCACATGGCATGGGCTTGCACAACATAGGCGGTCCTTTAAGGATGCATGCCACAACAATAAAATGATAAAAATATGAATGAGATAGTAAAAACTCGCAGTAATTTGTTTAACACAGTGTAGAACATTGGCAATGTGTTTATCGGGTCAGATTAAAACATATAGTGTGTTTTTAGTACATTTGCAGATGTGTGGTGGCTTGCCTTGGATGCAACATGCGTGTAATTGCACAATATTGCCACCAAGTTGGTTGCCCAACCTCCCAAGCAACTCTCTCTCTCTCTCTCTCCCTATCTTGCTCTTGTTTAAAGCCATATGTTCAGTTTAAACTTATATTCCTTTACTTTATACCTATCATGTACACATGGATGAAAAATATAGTTACTATATGGACTAAGTTTTCATAAGCATAGATGAATGGTACAAGGAGACTAGGGTTAAGGATGTGGAACACATCCCTAACATGTGGTAAAATTAGGGTTGTACAGAACTTACCTTAAGTAAAATCTCCTATATAAACCCGTAAACCCTAAAAGAGGCTCTTTTTTACCATTCACACAAGGGCTTGGTGAGGTAACTTAGAGCACACTTACTGGGATACTAGATACGTGTGCTAAGTGAAGTAGAGGATACTAAAGCTATTCACCAAGGAGAGCATTCTACTTGTGGTGATACAATCATGGCTAAAGAACAGGTTTGAACACCCATTTGACATTTTGTAATGAGTGTTACTATTAGAAATACTACTATGCATGTAATGTAAGTTTAATGTGTGTGACATGGATAACAACTGGGTCCTGCTGTTATTTACCTCGTGTACGTAACTAATCCTCAATTATTTGTTGGTTGGTTGCATGGGCACAGGTGAGGGAGGCCCTTCACACTCTCAATACTACGAAGTATTGTGAATATGACATTTTATGCATTTCTTTTGGTTGATACTACTAGGCATATCTCCTGGTATGTTTTCCATATATATAATAGTTAGGGTACATCCTTGATGTTCCTTGATGGAGCAATGCATGAAGATTGGTAATTAGATCTACAAAGGTATGATGTGGTCAGCCACAATTTGTTTTTGGGTACTTAGGAACCATGTATGAGTACTAAAACCCTAAGTATGATACAAATACTTATGAA
>OX485803.1:19860752-20178948 GCA_950295325.1 Polytrichum commune | reverse complement strand
GCCTCACGGTTCTACCGTTTTCTTGTTTCACTCCGGGAATCATGGTTCCTTACGGCTACGTTACACGAAAAAATGATAGTCAGTGTTTGCTACACTAAATACGAACGCATACACTTAGGGCCACTTCGCATATGAGCCAAGGGCCGTGGCCTTGTAATGGTGAGAACCCTTGACTCTCATCCAAAGGCCGCACCATGGGTGTTGGGAAAGTTGTTTTATGTAGTCACGGGCCCTCAAGCATTGTGTGAAGTGAGAATGGACCATGTTGCGGGACCATTGTACAGTTTGTTGGCGGAAAAAAGAGGGGAGGATTTGGTTTAATATAGTATGTCTCAAACTCTATCAATTCAAGAAAAATTCTTGGTGGTGTTTGTCTATCATGGAATTTGTTTTGCAATCTATCATGAAATATGTATAGAATGCCAAAAGGGCCATACTTTGTAAAACAGGGTACCCCGGGAAAGATTCCCTGTACCCCGAGGTATAATAAGAAAAATATTAGTAATTAAAAAAATTTGAAATTACATTATTCAATTTAAAAAAGGCTTAAATTTTTAAATAATTTTACATTTATGTTAGATTTTTTTTCTTTTTTTCTTTTTCTTTTTAAGTGATACTATCACTTTTTAAAGAGACATTTGAGTTATTAACTGCTTTATTTTATTTTATTTTATATTAAGAATAAATAAGCAATGGATAATAAGTTTTATTAACTTTTCTCAATTTTGGTTAGAGGATATTATAATGAACCCCTTAATCTATGTAATTTATATCTTAATTTATGCTTAATTTATGGTTTAAGTTCAAGGGTTCATTATAATATCCTCTAACCAAAATTGAGAAAAGTTAATAAAAATTATTCTCCATTCCTTATTTATTCTTAATATAATATAATATAAATTAAAGCAGTTAATAACTCAAAATGTCTCTTTAAAAAGTGATAGTATCACTTAAAAAGAATATTTAAACTATTTTTATTTAAAATAAACTATATCTAACTTAAATGTAAATTTATTAAAAAAATTAAGCCTTTTTTAATTGAATAATTTAATTTCAAATTTTTGTTAATTACTAATATTTTTTCTTATTATACCTCGGGGTACATGGAATCTTTCCCGGGACACCGGGCATCTTCCCCGGGGTACCCTGTTTTATAAAGTATGGCCCTTTTGGCATTCCATACTTTAGGCCTTCACCTTCGTCTGTGAAGTGAACTTGGATGGTCTCCGCCCTTTCGACCAATGAGAGCTCTTAGATTGCAATGGTCACGGGCCTTCAATCTCGTGTGTGAAGTGGCCCTAAATGTCAGTAACCCTCTGAAAGTATGTAACAGTTCATGTAAACTCAACCACTGAATATCAACTATGCTAATATGTGGAACTTACATGTTTGAATTTAGTGTTAGTAAGGATATGAAATCCATGCTTCACATGAAGGGAGATGACAGTAGGGAAGATACCAACACATTTATATCTAACAGTAATTGTCAAGGAACTGAAAGTTAATGTTGAACATGGTAGGGTGGTAACAACATTAAATATAATGAAACACTAAACATCATATTTAGTGTAATTATCTTCCGCTACGTAGGTTTGAAATCTATGATTATGAAATGGATGTCCACTATTTTAATAGGTCGCAATTTTTTATAGTGAAAGAAAACTACGTTGGGGCGTTTAATGTCACTATGCTAACTTTCTGGATGACACTTCTTGTGAGTAAGTTTACAAAGATTGTCATGGATGATGGATGAGTTCATCCGTTCGCCAAAACCCTACCTTCTCTTGCTACCTGTACTTTAAGTATAAATATATATTTAGGATATACATATAAATATATATTTACGACTCAGTTACACATAACATCATTCGACCATGTGGGTCGATTTCATGACTGTGGAATATATCAATTCTAATTCATGGGCTCCTCGAAAGAATTAGGAATATCCATTTATTATTCATACATTCAAGTTGATCATGTATGATTGGGTGGAATTATACTCTTGGCACTATGCGCAAGAATTAATGTTTGTCCCAGGAACATTCGTAAGAGACAATGTTTCATCCCATTATTATTCCCTGATATTACTATTCATAGCAACACTATCGTTGAAAATACCGACACTATTCACAATATGCTTACCAATGAAACTGACATTATTCATTACTTGTATTGATGTCAATTTCTTCTTATTTTTTAAGTTTTTTTCCATGAAAGTAAAATAGTGAAGGCCCATGTCAAATGCTAAATATAGAATGGAATACAACCATGCAGCTCAATAATGTTGTGCACCAATATTGGTCACGTGTTCTTCTTCCTCAATCCTTCCTAACGATGCTCCATATTTCATGGCTTGTTTCCACTGAATACCGGAAACAGAAAGGAAAACATTGTAGTTAATGTTATATGGTATTTTATATCACTGTGGTAACTTTTTCTAATGATACTTTTTATGAACATAAGTTTACAATATCATCATTTCAATTGAGTCTGGTTTCATCCACTTTCTGGTAGATTTTGCATCCTAACAGTAATACAATGAATTACTATTATGGATGATTGAGATTTGGATGAAATATCATGTGGTAAGTGTCTATAATTGCATCATTGGAAATCTATAATGTCCAATTTCCATTGAATACTGGAAAGGTAACGTTCATGTCACCTTGCTACCTAGTTACCCAATACACTAAATATTGTAGCTAGTGTCATACGGTGTTTTATGTCATTGTGGTAACTTTTCTAATGACACTCCTTATGAATAAGACTACAAGTACCGCCAACCCAAATCGAGTTTAGTTCATCCACTTTTGGTATATTTTGCATCCTAACATTTGTGTAACAAATTACTATCATGGATGATTGAAGTTTGGATGAAATATAATTGTGTTGGATTTAAACTATTTTATTCGTTGAACTCTTCGGGTACCTTTGAAGAATTTACATTTTTTATATTAGTAGGGTATGGATAGTTGAGGATAGTTTTGTTTTCAATATCATTCGGTGTATAGGTACATCATCTAAGAACCTTCCTCCTTGGGGTAAAAACCATCCTAAATTCAATGTGGTGTAGGTTGGGACTGATTAAGGCAATCACAAATTTGGCTCTACAAAGGTTCTCTCGCATTGGGATACCCACCAAATACCAATATTCGATTGGTCTTTCAATTTTGACATTAGTCGGGTAGTAGGTTCTTTGATGCTCTCATTGATATTGATTATTGATACCATGCATTGACTTATATACCAGTCCAACATGGCACACGCTAGCCCCCCATGTACGAGCCATTTCAAGCCGGGGTGAGGGGGGGGGGGGTTGCTAGGTGGAACAAGACTGGGGCCCGTGACTTGTGACTATCAAGCAGATGCACCCAAAAATTTCCTACCCAACAAAAATGTTCCCGACCCCATTCCTCGAAGGGCCGCTTACCAACAAAACCCATATTGATTGCATCTCACTTTGAATGCTCAACATCCGATATATTATATAAGTCCATTTCCACTTACAAAGTAAGGAATGTGATGTGACCGAATTAAAAGATTTAATGTTGGATTGTGCAAGCAATAAAGACTGACCATATCTTGTTGTACTTAGCATGTGAGCAGATGGTGATTGGAGACAAACAACTGCAAAGAAAAAAGTTGGGTTAGACAACTCAAGAGAGAATGGTGCACAAGGGCTCAACAACCCATGAAGGAATTGTGCAAGGGAGTTAGACAACTCCCAATCGAAGATCTTTTTGTTGGGGTTACATAACTCCAACTAGAAGATATGAATTGGAGTTAGACAACTCCCAATCAATAAATATAGTTGGAATTAGACAATTCCAACTAGAATAATAGATGAATGCAACACCCATTTTACATTTGTAAATGTCAACAATGCCATCGACTAAGTGATTGCTAAAAGCAATTAATCATATGCAAATTTAAGTACAAAACAACACCACTTTAGCCATTCATAAGAAGGATGATGCAAGAACACTTTAAGAAGTACACCAATATTCGCCAATCACTATGGCTAATCAAGAATATCTTTGCTCAATGAGGCAGTGTAAGATGTGATCCACAAAAAAAAAATTACACCTTCATTTTATAGAATACTTTCACCCACAATAATACTACTTTTTTTTGGTGATTTTCACCTAGCAATCCAACATCAATGGACCAGAGCCCAACATTTTCCTTTCTAATTGCACCCATACCCAGACCATGCCCATTAGCAACGACCTATGCCCACCCATGCCCACCCATAGCATGACATGTGCGCACCCATGCCCACCCATGCCCACACATAGCATGACATGTGCCCACCCATGCCCACCCATGCTATTCAAATTGCGCCCATGTATTCAAAAATTATGTAATGTGTATTGTGTAATTATGCCCCACCCATGCCCGCCCATGCCCGCCCATGAACAATAATAGCGCAGCCATGCCCACCCATGCCCGCCCATGAACAATAATATTGCACCCATGCCCACCCAAAACCCATGGGCATGGGTGGGTATGGGCATGGGAATGGGTATGGGCGCCCGATGTAGGGCTCTGCAATGGACCCATTAAGTGCATAGTAAAAGGTTCGTTATCAATACATATTTGCAGATTTCTATAGGTTTCATGTGATTTTATTATTCATTGAAATAGATTTTGTAGACTCTTTTAAAGTTTTGTAGATTTATTAAAAAAATTGATTTTTTCCAAGCTATTTAACCTTCCCGAAATAGCAAAATTTTATAGAAATATCTCTTTAGGCTCAACTACGTGGTGGTGGACTTGGCAACGATGGCCATGTCCATGGAGGTTGTGGCCTTCGACATGGCCATTTTAGACATTAATGTTAGTGGTCAAGGAAATAGAGATAGTTTTAGAGACTTGTCAATAAGTATTGTAGGAACCATTTAATACAACCATGGTGTATTTTGGAAGATTGCATACGCCACTGTCTAACACCACTGCCGTAAGGTTTGGCCTAGGGTGTTCTACGAACAGACACTTTATTCACTCCGGCCTCCTCCGGAGACCGGAGTTCTTCTTCTTCTTCTTCTTTTGGAAGATTGCATACCCTTGCCAAACCGCATGCATTAGAAATGGATGCAATGTAGGTACGAAAATTGAATTAAAATTCCATCCATCTTCAGTCTTCACCATCTCTCATACCTCGCCATCGTGCAAAATTTATAAGCATGCTAGGTTGCATGGGTGTCCACGGCCATGGAATGGGGCCCATTGTGAATATTATTTCAAATTGACAATTTGCTCATAGTGATGGCATGTATAAGGTATAAACACCACAACCCGTTAACCACCCTCTAGCCATGCACTGGACCGTCATCATAACGGTGAAGTGCCGTTTCTAAAATCGATCATGGCTCGGCATCAACTTCAATGTGTGCACACTTAGTGTAGCCAATGGGAGTCAAGTGTTAATGTACTCACGAGGTAACCGATTAAGGCGATGTTTTGTGTGGAAATGCGGATTCCCGTGTCCGGTGTAGGGAGAATCCAGTGAACGAGTAGGGGTTTGGACAACTTTCCACTTTGGAAAATTGTAGCATTTTTTGTATAGGGCAAAAAAATACGAAACAACTTGCATTCTTCATGAATCCTTCTCGTCTATCTTGGAAAATTATCTCATGATTATTAGACTAGGTCTTCAATGCGAATCACCTTATTTTCAATGTTATGGTATTGCTACCTTAGTTGTAGCCGTGAGAGGAGTGCCCAAGGACATGGCCAATGTGGCCATGGATGTGGACATGGACTCAAGGTTCCCAATAGACTCCGGCAAGCATATTGTATTTCATACAAACCATGTCCTATATTGAACATGATAATGGAGCTTTGGTAACAACTTAGTAAACTCAAACTTGGTAGCCTTTTGTGGATTAGAGTTATCCATAAAGTATTGGGATCAAACTTTGGGTAATTGGGATGAAAGGTGAGAATGAAAGCATATGCATAAAGTTATCCAAGTTATTCTAAGGTTGAAAATACAATGCTTGGAGAGTGGTGTCGGGCTATTGGAAAACTACACTAAATAGGATATTTAGTGTTTGATACACATAATATGAGTGCATACACCAAATATCAATAACCCTATGAAAGTAAGGAACATTAAATGTATAACAATAAATATCAACTACGGTAATATGTGGAAGTTACATGTTTGAATCTAGTGTTAGTAAGGATATGAAAAAAAATCAACAATGATAAAAGGAGAATTCCAACATATATTTTAGCATATCTTCTAACACTAATTGTCAAAAAATTGGAAATTAGTGTGTGAGTAGGGCAGGGTAGTAACAACATTAAGTACAATCAAACACTAAATATCCTATGTAGTGTAGTTTTCTAGTTTGTCAACTGTGGATGGGTGGGCCAAGTTAGCTTTGCATTGGCCAATATGAAATCTAGGGAGGCAAGTCCACATGTACATACCTTATTTTCGACCATGAAATTCTTGCAATGTTTTTGGGATTGCAAGAGGGAAATCCAAAGGTTGCCACCCAATCTTAAAATTTGACTCCGATGCATAATGAACTAACAATCTCTTGATAAAAAATTTGAACCTAGAAGATGGATCAAAGTCCAAGGTTCGTCTTTCTCTTAAGGACTACACAATACATATATATACACATCATAACAAGTAAATACTATAATTGGTTCGATAGTCATCATAATTGGAAGGACCAACGACTATTACGTTCTTATGGTTCAATGTCAGTGGACTTTGATAATTCATAACAACTTTAGATCAACTCCAAAACTTATGGGATTGATCATAAGTAGCTTCTTTAGATACATGTGCGGAGGCACATAAGTATCTCCCTTATGAAATTTGAGTGAGTGAGTCACAATGTAAGGTAGCAAATAACAAACAGTATGTAACCAAACAAAGGCCCCATGTACCTTCACACAAAATTCAAACTCTTATAGGCCCTATTTGGGGTGGGTTGTATTCCAATGTTTCATGACAAGAATCCCTCGTATAGGAAACGAGGCCACCTTTATACCCGAGGTGCCGTGCTCTACACGCTACCGATTGCCTAGAGTTAAGTGGCGACATATTTATGCATGCTTGTGTGTCATATTTAGAATCATTGTGCCCCTAATAAGTTGACGCCCCGGGCAAACTAAGACCGGACATCTTATGCATAATCGGTGCCCCCAACCATACACAAACACCCATGTCACCCTCCTCCAGAGTCCACACGCACAATCCAATTTATTGAATTTACATACTGCCATGATAGATTCCCATAACAAGCACTCACCCAAAAACACATGAAATATGACCCATTAATCAACACCCTACAAAACAATGGATGGCAGACTAACCCCATCATTACCATCATAATTGGAGTTAGAGGAGCCATACACGAACACTCCATCGATAAATTAACCAAACTAAAAATCCTTAAATCCAACAACAAATCCCTCGTGAAACATATACACCAAAACGCCATCAAAAACCTCACATACCTAGTCCTAAATAAGAGAAAACTAGACAATAAACAAACCCCTGTCCCCCCCCCCCACCATAGTAAAGTTGGACCTACTAATATAATATTAGAGCCCACCTCCTGTGGAGGCAAAACACCTTATATTGCATCACGGAACACCGTGTTCTCTCAAGGTCCACCTACCTTAGATTGATCCCCCATCTTGCTTGAAAATGTGCTTAGTTTTTGCTTGGAGATTGAGAATCGTTGGTTGGCAAAACGATAGGGAGATGTTTGAGGAGGGAGCTTCGATTGTCTCTATATTTTGGAGTTCCTAATTGATGTCTTGAGCCAAAAATAAAAAAATAAAAAAATGATTTGCATAAACATGTTCACATAGACCGAAATTTATTGTATTTTACACCAACATTTTATTGCAATATTTGTTGGTTTTCTTGTGTTTTTTGTTTTGTTTTGTTTTGTTATCTCATTATTGAAACCTTCCCTGAAATCTCCAAAATACCATTTTATTACATTTAAAGTATTCAATTTATAAAAGTTAATGAATCTACTTGATAACATGACGATGAGCATGTTCCAACTTGCATGTTTGACGACAATCCAAATATGCTATCTTACATGTTGACCCCCTTCCTCCTCCCTCTCCCAAATATCTCACATAGAAGTGCTCAACCAACAAATATTGAAAGATTGTGTCCGAAATGCATCCAAAATGGGTTTTGTTTAGAACGACTTCTCATATCATCCTCACATATTGAAAAGAGTAGTATGAAGGCATTGATATAGTATCCATGCATCATTTAAAAGCACTCTGATCGTTCAAATTAGGTCAAGAAAACTAAGTGATGGACCGGTCCATAAGGTACCCAAGTCTAGTTTTTGGGTTTTGTTTCCAGGCTGGATGGTCACTTTACGTTTTTCAAGGTGACTTCTCACCTTCAATACCTCCCTTTGTCAATTTAGCCCCTGTACCTAGACTAGAAATCACTTTTGATTTTTTTTTAATCTTTTGTTTTTGCGGTTCCCCAAGTTGGTTGGAGTGGCACATTTTGAACATGAGTTATTTTGAACGATACATTTTTCAAGTACTTGTATCCGAATGGTAAGAAGAAGATGCATGTATTTTAGAGCCAAGTAATATAGTTTGTCATATTGTGGGTTCATTAATGATTAGACATATTCACAGTTATTTTCCTTGATGTCAAAATGCAT
Organism: Polytrichum commune; assembly: GCA_950295325.1. Classification (NCBI taxonomy): domain Eukaryota; kingdom Viridiplantae; phylum Streptophyta; class Polytrichopsida; order Polytrichales; family Polytrichaceae; genus Polytrichum; species Polytrichum commune. Next base: position 20,170,270 of record OX485803.1, on the reverse strand, counting down.
CCAATATGTCCAAAACCATATCCAACATATTCAAATATCATCGTTCTTTTTTAGGTTAAACTAGCAAGTCACCATCAAATGCTTATGATTTAGACCTTGAAGACTGACTTTGCCATATTCATATATCATTCTTTTGTTCTAATACAAACTTTGTGGAGCTCATTAAAAAGTATGCAAAAAAATGGATATGGTCTCTAATTCATGAGGGGTTAATGAGACACCTACATTTTCAGTTGTGTGTGTGGTTAGGGCTAAATCTAAGGGCCACTTCACACTATGGCCGAAGGTCGAGAGGCCGTCGATTTCCAGCAATTAGATTATAAAAAACCAAGAATCTGGCCTCTCGACCTTTCACATTAGAGGTCAAAAGTCCAAAGGCCGTCGTTCTCCAAAATGCCTACATGGCAATATTTTTTTACCAAGGCGATGGACTCTCAAAGAAAGTTTGGGTCAGACAGGAATGGAAACCCAAACTATGGTCGACAAGCTGTTGATTTTTTTTTCATTAAAAAAAAAAAACTGACAAGATCTTGGCCGTTAGATTGGAGGGGTTGTTTTGGGCAGAGAGTAAAGTGGGATGCTCCTTCTTCCTTTGGACTTTGGGCTTGGCCTTTGGGGACTTCACACTATGCCTGGCCAAAGGCTCCAATTCCTATATTTGATTGGTTATTTTCAACTCATTTCTTTGGACTCTCAACAAAGTTCGGCCATTCAATCCTACGGCCTCTTGACTTGGACGGCCGTAGTGTGAAGTGACCCTAAGGAAAAAAAAAAAACTAAAAGACACAAGTTTAAAAGAGATCGGATTACGCACTCCAAAAAGTTTTAATTGTTTTAGCTTCAATAGCCAACATAAACAAAGGGACCTATAAGTATGATAATTGAAGAAGACGAGGATCTTTACATTGACAATGAATTTGAGGATTTCGCATGAGCTCCAAAAGCATGAAGATCTTGGATTTGCTAATCATGTACTTATCCCAAGGTAAGTGGGATAGTACAAAAACAAAACAAAACAAATATCCATCTGCCTTGCGGGTAACTATCAAGTTGCATAGGTTTATGACCTTTAAAAAATGCCCACCCTAAAATTAATTGTGGCAATAAAGTTCCCATGAAAGAAATCTAATCTCATGCTACAATACTACTATTGACAAAGAGACACACATGCGCACACACACATGTGCATTTATGTGTCTATGTGAATCTTATAAATAAGAAAAATCCCTCGTAAATTAGAATGTGGGAATATTAAAAGAAACACCGACATCACGAGGAAGCAAGCATGCATGGGGCATGATTGAAGAATCTCTTCACATGGAAAGTGATAATATCTAAGTTACGAGGATCCAACGGGTGAAAATAGTCGGAACACACAAACAAGGTTGCAACAAACATAAACAATTATTGATACCATGGATTGTGCAATCCATCACACACTGGTTAGAATGACCACAAAGAAACGTATAAAAGTGTTGGCCAATGTTATTAATTACAACACATAGCTAAGACCTTGCTCCTCTTCACGAGTGTGAGGAAAAAAAAACCAAATTTTGACATGTCACGTGACTACACAACATGTCTATGTGGACGTTCTAACAAAGTCCATTGTCGATTTAATAATCCCCTGTTGATACATCATTTTTGTTGAATTATGCTCATATAGAGCGTAATATTACATGCAAAGAATGACATGGCTGGACAATGCATTACAACCTATCATATAGCATTGTGCGTATTATGGGAAGTGTATAACTAATGGACACCTATCCCATCCAATCAAGAATTATATTCGGAAAAGTTTCCGCTTTGGGAATGTCCATCAAAGTCGTGCCACATGGCATCATTGGGCAATGCCCTATATTCCACAATGCACACCCCTCATAGCATTCTCCTATACCTAAATTATGTCCAATAAATTTAGGAAGTCGAGAGTCTAGTATGTATGCATCGTTTGCATGTAAGGTAGACATCCCTTGTTCAATTATTTTTCTTAACATGACACTTATATTTGAGTGGCGTGAGGTTTGGTATGTCTCCAATAATGAATGCCATAGAGACACAAGTTAAAAGAGATTGGATTGCATGCTAAGAAAAATGATAACCATCCCAAGCTCAATAGTCAACATATTTGGGGGAAGGGGATGTGTATAACAATTCAACAAACACAAGAATCTTCACTTTCATAATGTAGAAGATATTCATATGAGCTCCATTAATTATGATGAAAGTGGCTACGGCCTCCATTTGGATTTGTTGACCATGATGTACTTATCACGTGTTTCATATCCTAGAAGAAGTGGTCTAGTTGGAATTTTTTAATATATTTAAGACCTATCTACCTTAAAGCTTAAGGGATTGTTAAATCAACAAGACATTGGTGATGACAACCACAGTCAATAAGTAAAGTGTCGACTGGACTTTGACTTGTCAACCAAGGTGGCCAAGTTTATTAATCATAAACATAACTAATATTTTGCGGCTCCTCTTCAAATATGCAACGAAAATCAAAATTTGGCAGGTCATATGACACACGTGACGGCTCTTTGTGATCGTTTTAACAAACTGCGTGGTCGATTTAACAATTCCCAACACTTTATCGAAGAACCGACCTAATCCAGAGGGGATGGGGAACGCAGGGAACGAGGTATGGGAGCGTGGAGCGCTGAAGGGCACGAGCCTTCGTTAGGCTGTCTCCCTCCCTCGATCACCCAGTTTCAAACGCTCCCTTGGCACCGTCTCCCCTGAGCTCCACTTTTAGGGTTTACTCTCTCTCTCTTCTCTCTCTCCTCTCTCTCTCCGTGGCACGCCCCAGGCATCGCATCCCATCGCATCAAATCGCAGCGGGACTCACATTAGAGCTTCAATCTCTCCTCCATTCCTCGAACTCTTTAACTCGAATTCTCCGGCTACTCTCCATTCTGTTCTGGTACATTCCTTTCTCCAAATTTTTCAGTGCATTGGGGATGGATGTTAGGTTTTGGTCTGTCTGTTTGAAGCCAAGTTCAATGCGATGAGGGTTTCAATGCTAATTTAGGGAGCTGCCTGTTTTTCCGGTGCCATTTTGGTAATGTGCGTTTTGTAACGATTTGGTAAATTGCTGTAACTTTGGAGAAGGGAAGAGGTGAGCATCCAAATTAGGCATGGAGATTGGGATTTGCGAGGCGTTGTTATCCTTCCCGAGTGTGTGTGTGTGTGTGTGTGGGGGTGGGGGGGGCTAAAGTAGAAGCAGGATGAAAATGGCTGGCTTCGCAGACATCCATGTTCATTATCAACGCCAAGGATCTGTTTGAATTTTGTACAAGTTGATTGCTACGATCGGGTAGCTTCGCCTCAGAGGCGTTGGTCGGTGATGAGCTTAAATTCTTTCATGGCTCGACCTAAGTTGTTTGTAGAGGTAGGTCAATGCTAACGCGACTTGTGAGACAAAGGAAATCCTGTGGGCTGCGAGCTTCTGTAATTCAATGATTAATACAGGAGCAGGGTAAAGCTAGCAGGGTGAAGCTATGGTAGAAGTGTAGATTTGTATGTCCAACACTGCAATCTCGAAGTAGATTCTGAGGTGCAAATTGTGGTTGTGGTTTGGCATTACTTCTGCATGGTGTACTTAGGTATTTATAACCTTCGATATGTATGAGTATGGTGCACATGCCAGACTGTGGAGTTCTTGCAGAGCAGATTAAACGAAGACAACGAGCTTCATTATATATTATTATATTTGTTCTCCACTTTTGATGAAATTGTGTCTCGTCTAAATGAGGAAGATATTTCTATGTATTCTGCTCGTGGTGGGACTGTTGGGGTTTCCCTTGGGCATGCTGAATGCATGGCATCATCACTATTGTGTTCAAATTGGGTTAATGTTTAGGTTCTACATCGCTTTGGACATCTTACGCAGTGCGGTATCTACTCAGTCATGACAGAGGTGCATGCAGTTTGGATATGTCTGCATGCAGAGACGTGGCTACTTTGGTGTTTCTACTTCTCGAGCACTTCGTAACATTTTGTTTTAAATACATCTCTTTCAACCTGGGCTATTGCCAGTATGCATATAGAGAATTTAAAAATCGGGCTAGGGTTTTCATGGTCCTGGAATATCGTCTCTTAAACTTCAATTTATTATTTGAAACATCTGCTGCCATGCCCAGAATTATTCCATGTCAAGAGGTGTAGGTACTAATAAGAAGCACACTTATTATGCAGGTTCGTATGAGAAATGGAGGGCAGTGGAGATGGTCTAGATGGAAGTAAAGAAGACGTCCTGCAAGGAAATGGAAGAGTACGCTCTGCATCACTAAAAAATAGTCAGTACTTCCGAAGATTGCCAAGCACAGTCCAGGTGTTTCCAGATCCGCAAATTTCTTTAGCTGTGAACCTTGAAGATGGGATGGAAGGTGGTGTAGATTCGCAAGGAAATCTACTGGAACAAACTGGTGATGGAATGGAGGTCAAGGAGGTTGGTGCCAGATGGCGGAGATTTCCAAATGCTGGAGATGGTGTTTTAACGGGACAGAGTATCTCAGGAGACAACAGGCTCCCTCCTCAAGTGCATGAGGCTATAGAGGAGGGACAAGAACAAAGTAGTATTAGAATCGGAAATGAAGTGGAGGTGACAGACCCATCGGGATGGCGGAATCCTAGAGCTCATCGAGAGAGAAGACATGCAAGAGCAAGGCTTGATAGTCGGAATGACCGGGCTCTAGCTGGATTATCGCCAATCACTCAACCTAGGGAGAGGAACACACTCGGTCGCTTTTCTGAGTTATTTGATCGTCAATCCAAAGGACCAGAGGCTAGCAGTTCAACAGTTAGAGAGGCTGAGAACACTCCTGTGGTTGTAGGGGTTTCATCTGATGAGGAAAGCAGGGAGGAATTGGAAAAGGGCCCCATTCATGAGGTTATAGATCTTGCCAGTGATTTGCCACAGTATGATAGAGCTGGTGTCGAGGACTTATCAATGGCACATAATGATGGTATTATCTATGGAGAGGCTGGTTCTTCACGAAATTCTGGTGATTCACCACTCAGAAGATTAATGCAGAGACCAACACCAGGGTCCTCAAAGCGTGCAAGGCGCATCTTGCACAGAGGTGGAAGAGGACACCGAGAAGCAGCCACTGACCAAGGTGGGGATTCTCTAGTTTTAGATGATGCTGAAGAGGGCACATCAACATCAGGCGAACAAAGAAATTCTAGGCAAAACCTTTTAGTAGAGCCCTATAACTTGAGGAGAAGCCGCAGCGCAAATGTTGTGCCTTCCACGTTGAATAATCGACTGGATAGCTCTTTTAACAGTATGGAGAATTCATCACGTTATCGGTATGGTAGGCATAGATTAAATCGATCAGGTCCTGGTGCATGGTCTAGGTTATCTGAGCTGAGTAGTTTGCAGAGCCCATCATCCATGGTACCTTCTGATACAAGTAATGCGAGCAGGGATGTTGAGTTGAGGCAGGCTGTGGACTTGGATGAGTCTGAGTCTCCAACAGTGATCCGCGTAAGGCCTGGTAACCCAATTGTCTTGGATGATGATGCGGACACTGAACGAGCACGGCAATTGGCAGAAGATGAGAGAGTAGCAAGGGAGTTGCAGGATTCATTCACAACAGAGGGTTTTGGAGGCTCCCAACCACCGGTATTGTCATGAGCTCCCTCCAAAGATTGCCTTATTTGAATTGGTTTGGTACAATTCGAATATGTTGCATTAGGGCTATATCACTTGGCATTAATTTATGTCATGGAGTGGTAAACTTGTGGTGCTCCTCATTATTTATCTTGTCCTCTTATTGAACAACATGGAAGGCTTTATTGGTTTAAACTACATCAGGCAACCTATGGATGTTCTTCATCCAGCATATTTGCTTCATGAAGAAGTAAATACAGCTCTTTCACAATTTATCTAATCAACTAATGTAGACTCTGTTGTGGTTGGTCAGACTGATGAAATGCTAGCAAGGATGTTGCAAGAGGAAGAGAATTCTCAAAGTCGAGCGACGATGCCTGGACGCCGATCAATGTTCTTTGGTCCTGCTGGACCATTTCAGGTTAGTTGTTTTTGGTGTCAATCTATGAGCTTAAGATGATTGGCGGAAGTTAATCGGTTTTATTCTTGTCTTTACAAATTGCTGTTTCTCTGCTGGACATTCTACCAGCTTGCTGCACTTCGTACCATCAATACTTACTACGTTGGGATACCAAGTTGATTCTGAAGAGGGCTGCTTGATTTGTCAGGCTTTCTTAGCAGATGCAGAGGATCAGAGGGAAACACGGAGGCTGTTACGTTATGGTATGGGCCAAGCTGAGTCGAGTTCTGGAGGAGTGCGCAGGTCAGGTCAAGGTCGCAGTTCTGCTTTCTCCCGTATGCTGAATCCTCAAAATGAAGCAGCATCAAACAATATGGACGAGAGAAGGGTCCGATTTCCACCTACCATGGGCCTAGAGTCGGTAAGTGTATGAGTGTATCACTGCTGTCAGGCTGTGGAACCATCAAGTGGAATTTGGTAACTGAATCTCTTTAGAGCTTTTGGAGACCTTGTGATATGGTCTGGATTGGTGATCATCTTAGCAAATATGCTGATGTGAACTATTGCCCATGGTATTTGAGTAAATATTGGTTTCTTAATTATCATCTAGAAACTGCAGGACCAGGGGGAGAAGACTGATGCCTTGGCTATAGTGGTTGAAAGGTAAAGACCTTGGAACAGGGGAGGAAGTAGCCTAGTTTTCCAGTACATCAGGGCTGGAACTCTCATTTGCTGCACAATCCATGTGGTGAAGCCTCACTGTTATGGATATCATCCTCAAAGGCATGCCTAGTCTTTTTTTTCTGCTGACAGCCTAGATACTAAAGGGGTTATTATCATATTAGTTTCTACTCTGGTTTATCAAAAGACACCTTATGTTTGTGTGCAGAGGCTGGAGTTCTTGGCCGCACTGGAGATGGCTTTTCAGGAGCAGCTACCTATTGGCCTCCAGCTAGCGCACGTTGATCGTGATTTTAATGAGTAAGTTTGGTTTGAAAACTTCTTTGCATGCTTTCTTTGTCTTTTGAATGGTAGTGAGACCACTTCTTAGTGCCAGTTCTAAAAATACTCTATCCTTTTCTGGCTGATGTATAACTCTCGGTCCAAGTGGTGGGATACACTTATGTTGACTTCATTTTTATATATGAAGCTTCTGCTTTCCTTGTGTATACATCATAATCCAACCTTTTCTCTTATGAAAACGGAAGATAACCTAGAAGCCAACAGTAATTGCAAGGATTTGACTTGACAAAAGTGCAAGGAATTTCTCAATAGTGATGTTAAAAAGAAAACAAAAGTGACGGGTTAAGAGAAGATGGTGATGAAGAGAGGTTTATAGAAATTCATGCAATTATAGGAACAAAAACTGCAGATTTTCGTCAAGCTTTTGACAGCAGACGAAGACTGTTACTGCTCTGTAGACAATTTCACTCCTTATGAGCAAGTGCTATAATAGTCCTATGCCCCTGTTATCTGAACCAAAAGATGAGCAGATTTGATCCTAGTCCTGTTCTAGTGGAATTTCAGCCCGTGTAAGACCTGATCATCACACTTGGGGTTTTATGTAGACGTTTTGAGAGGCAGATTACAACAAGTAAGGCTGCAAGATTTCATTGCATGTTATCCACCTAGACTGTTGAGGACATGAATGGTTATTTCTACGAATATCTCTCTAGTATACTTAAATGTGAAGAATGAAGTGATTTAGAATGGCTTGTTGTATAACAGGTCTTGTTATATTGTTCATGTACAGGAACGACTATGAGATGTTGCTGGCCTTGGACACAGATAATGATCGACACCGGGGAGCATCCAGGGAAAGCATCAGGCAGCTTCCAGTCATGACCATTTCGGTTAGTACACCTCTCTGAAGACAAGGTTTGGCAAAGCTTGTCTAGTGATATGCGTTGTTGGTCTTTGCAACATTTTGTCTACTGTGATTTGCTTTGCACTTGCTTGTTAATCAAGAATATTTTAATCGAGTACAATGCTATTATGTGATGTATAATTGTGGTGCTTTACATTCTAGGAATCCACTTGTGCTTCTCTCTTTGTCTTGACTTCATAACTTCATTGGATGCAGCCCACAGATGTATGCGAAGAAGATTGTTCCATCTGTTTGGAGGTACCCGTGTCAGGAGATGTTGTGCGCCGTCTCCCATGCATGCATGTCTTTCACCAGGAGGTATGTGACTCTTTCTCATGATGCCATTTTTTCACTCGTTCCTATTGCTGCCTCCAGATTGGGATGCCTTATGTTTCTGATATTCTTTGATCAATTTGGCTTCCTTATTATTATTGTTGAGTCTGATAATAACCTGGGAATGGGTTACAGTGTATAGACAAGTGGTTGCAGTGCCAAGCTGTGTGCCCGGTTTGTAAGGCCCACATTTGAGCTGTTGGTCTGCAACGATCGGTGTTGATGCGGATCTGCCTATGGCCTTTTTCCATTTTACATCGAACAATATGCCCATTACCAGCATCATTTAGCCACCCCAATTGTCTGTGCCTCAACAGAGACACGGAGTTGGAAAGACCCGATAGCGGAGTCTCCAATTTTTGGATTTTCATTTAGCAGGTGCAGGTGAGATGCACCTGTCTTGTACAAGATACGTCTTGATCTGGAGTTCTGATCACTTATAGAACTTCCCTTTTGGATCCTTGGATTCAGAGATTTAGGGATCTAGCCCTAAGTCAATCAATTTGGCTGTTGCTGTCAGCAATGCATTTCTCTAGAGTTATTTGTACTGCTACTCATCAGAATTATATATTTAAACATTTGTCCTCAAGTTCTGGCTCGGTTCATAGATTTTATCTTCACATCCTTCTGTCACGATGGCGGAGTTGGTTATAGATGGCCAAGCTGGCTCTAGCTATTCAGTATTGATCATGTAGGTCTCATGCCTCATAATTCAGCTGTTGTGTTTTTGAACACAAACGATAGTGGTTACAAAAATCTGTTGAAAATGGATGTCAGATTGTGTCAATTAACCAGCAGGTGTTGCTGCTTTTAGGGTTGGCTAGATATGGCTACTAGCCACAAACCACTTGAATAATAGCTGTAATTGAAAAGGGAAGGAGTCTCCATCTTTGAACATGGAACATGACCAAAGATGTGAGTCAAGATCAACAATGGCCATGCTGTAAACCAAGTTTTCAAATATAGTGAAGTTGCATTCTAGAAGCAATTTGTTCAGATGGGCTCATCTCAAGTTACAATTCATATGTAATTGGTACTGAGCAATTCCACCTAGTAATTGTGAAATTGGTGTAAGGTTACCTGGTACCTAACCTACAATCTGGGTTGAGGTTCTGACTTCTGTTGGAGGATTAGTGGCCTAAGATACTCGTGGTAGCCGTCAACTACTCCTGACTCATTTAGAGTGTACCATTCCTTGGACAACAAGTTAGAAAGTGATGTTAAAGGCCCCACTTTTTAAACATGTTAAACTAAGCCTTCAGAAATCTTGGGTGATTTTATGCATAAAGTCCTTCTAAGAGGGACGAAACTGTAGTTTGAACTTTTTTCTGAGACTTTTCTATTAAGAGCTCATTTGCTTGCTTTGTGTTGGAACCTGATTTTGAAAGTTGTGTGAAAATCCTTGGACCTCCACTTGCCATTCCAAAATCTGAGAGAATTTTTAGATCTAAAATATGTTAGATCTATGGGATTGACCACCTTGAATCCCAGATTGAGTTATGCAAGGCTGGCTTGAACTACCTATCCTAGATTCCTACTATGACAAGAAGAAAAGCCAATTTTTGAGGCAACTTCATGAATATTCTCTGAAACTCGTGTTTTAGCCAACTCTCTGGTAGTTTAATCCTGAGACTTCATGTGTAACTTCAATGTTTCAGTAAATTAGTACACTTATTATCCCAACTACACCAAATAGGATATTTAGTGTTTGATTATATTTAATGTTTTTACCGACCTACCCTGCTCAACACTAATTTTAAATTTTTTGACAACTAGTGTTAGAAGATATGCTAGAAGATATGTTGGAATTCTCCTTTTTTTTAATTTAATTTAATTTCCTTTCCCATATCCTTACTAACACTAAATTCAAACATGTAACTTCCACATATTACCATAGTTGATATTTAGCGTTTGAGTTTACATTTAATGTTACTTACTTTCATAGGGTTATTTATATTTAGTGTATGTGTTTGTATTTAGTGTATCAAACACTACATATCCTATTTAGTGTAGTGCTTGCTCCTATTTCAAGTTATGTAGTGCTATAACTATTTAATGAGAATGTAAGCAAAGTCATTCATGGTCTATAATGTCCGAACAACTTATTAAACTTTGTTGTCGCACTGCGTAACTCCGAATAGTAACACACACTAATTGGGGCAATTGGTGTGGCTGGTTTGGTTTCTCGAGAGCAAATACTAAGTATTTCATGCTTTCTGAAGTGGTCGAACAATCATGTAAATTGTAATTTGGTGAATGTAAGTTGCTCTCTTGTCAAGAAACCCGTTGATAAAAAATCCGCTGCATTTGTAATCAGTAAAGATGAGGCATACGTGCTGCATAGAACTTCAAGCTGCTCCTGTACACGTCTTTGAACAATTCTAGTTGTAAGCTGAAATGTAAAGAAAGAGGAAGCAAAGTTGATTCCTTGCTCCTCTTTATGTGTGTGTGATGAAAAACAATACAAATTTTGATGGGTCATGTGACCACGCCACTCATCTTTGTGGTCGTTTTAACAAACTACATGGTTGATTTCACAATCCCCCACTTATATCTCAAAAGAAACAAGAACTTCAACAAGTGTATGCTAATGATAAGATATCCATTATGGATTACATATATAGTACACACACCTACAAGTTTTAAGTGGAAGGTTGTTTTTGAAAATCTGGAGAGACATAGTGTAGATATCTAGCATAGTTTACCATTACCCACCTTGTGGCCGAGGGGAAATTGAGGCATATGAGTGTACCTCGCATTTATCCAATTTAAAAACTTGACACCCAATAGGTTTATAGCTACACCCTAAACTCCGTAATATCACTTACTCTCTAACATCCTGAAACCCTAGGGAATGGATGTTCTTAGTTCAAATCTCACTCCTTATTGTCATGTTTCTCTCCCTTATATCATAAGTTCTATCATTAATGCAAACCACCAAAGAAGAATTCGGCAAAGAGAATTGTGTTCATATTTACACATATATAGTACACACACCAAAGGGAGTTCGGCAAAGAGAGTTTGTGTTCTATTGGGTAGTTGGTGCACAAAATGCTCAATTGGCAGGGACTCCGTTGTACGAAGTTGGCAAGGTGGGAAGCAAAACCTCAAAATATCACTAATCAATTTGTTAGGGAGCTTTGAGATATTGGGAGGGAGAACTTGGCAATTTGCGAAACAATGAATTTCAAGCTTCTCACAAACCTCCTACATGTTCGGAAAGTTGCACACCATTTATCCACTTCGAGGGTTCTAGCATTTGGGCAAGTCTAGATTCTAATGTTAACAACGATATGCAGTTACTCCTCGAATATAGTTTACTTGGGTGTAGAGTCCTTGTGGAAGAAACTTGAAATCCTCATATTGTGTAACGTCCATCATAGCAAATGACTTACATTTTTTGTGATATTCCAATGATGGGATTCGTGAGGCGAGAGTTAGAGATGGCAATCGTATTGGGCAAGGTTGTAAGGTTTATCATGTTTTCATGAAGAGATATTCATCATTGTCGTTATCCATAGTGATCTAAACTTGCTTCTTCAAATTTCCCACACTCCTTGCCATAGGGAGTGTGGGCAAGTTGTTTTGATTGCGTCCCCACAATTCTCTCCGTCTTGTATTCTTATTTCATCCGAGAGAATTAGTACTAGTACATCGTTAGGTAATCCACACCAATTAGTATCATTTGCTGCACACAAGGAAAATCTTCTGTACATACTTGATTTCATCCATGCTCATTGTAATCAAAGTGTTGTCGATTGCTTCTCATTAGTGATGCATGTGCATCTTGTTCCTTGAACTCTTTCAAGAGATTCAAACCTTTAAGGACCTAACTTGGCCAATCGTGAGCGTCAATTTCAACAATGCAATGTTGCACTTTGTGTTATTCCATAATGTCACACACTACACTAATTCTCTGTCATCACACATGCATGTTAACACTACATAGCTCCGTAATATCACGGGCACTTTGGTTGCTAGGAAGAATGTCAAGCTATAAAAACAATCAAACTTCCAGGAAATCACATCCAAGTGGTCGCTTTGGCCGAGTGGTTAAGGCGTGTGCCTGCTAAGTACATGGGGTTTCCCCGCAAGAGTTCGAATCTCTTAGGCGACGGATACAAATATAGATGATGCGACCAGTCACTCTCTTCCCAACCCTTTTGTAAAGGGTTGTCAGACTGCGAATCTTACCCTCAAACCACAAAGAAGCTGATGAAAATGTCTTGTGACAATAGCAAATTCCTGGAGGTAGCCTCAATGCTAATAGTGCGGTCAGATTTGAGCCTCAGGGAGGTGGGTTTTGATGATCTATATGGGGCCTTATGTGGTTGTTCCTTTTGTAATTGAAACACCCATACTTGACAGGGGCCAGGGGCTAGACACTCGGCTGTTTGAACTGAGCCCCCACCATGAATCGCAAGTAATTAAAGGGGGTCTTGTGAAACCTTGACCCCATAAACTTGTGATTAATTCATCTCAAATGGGTTCCTCTAAGTTAATTCTGGGCTTCTGATGTTGACTCCAGGTCAAATATCCTTGAGAAGGAAACTACAAGCTGAATCTAGTTGACTGCGTTTTCAATGTGGTGGCGGCCCAACTCAAAGAGGTGGGAGTCTAGCCATGGCCCATGTTTGAGTGCTTCTGGCAAGGATTTCGTTAAGAGTGGAAAGGAAAATGACATGGGTTATGGTGAGATTAGACTATGTGGCCCAAATCTATCAACCATTCTAGGTTCAGTGGATTGGCGGAGAGAGAGAGAGAGAGAGATTCATTTCCTCTTATTACTTTTGCATCTCTACTTTGATTCCGAAACTGGAAATGACAATCTGCAAGTTTTTTTAACCTGCGGAGTTGGAAGTGCCCACAATAGGGCTGCAGTTCTTAAAAGAGAAGAGATGTGCTTACCAGCTAAAAGGATTGGATGCGTTTGTCACCTGCAACATGCAAGCAGATGCTTGACTTTCAGATCTCGCTTCGAAAGCCTCCACCAAAACTGAAGGATTGAGCCACTCCGAGGCTGTTGTTTCAAGGCAACCCACCATCGTTCTTCACATGTGAATCTCAAACAGTGTCTTCTGACTCACCTGGAGTGAGAATGTGCTTCTGTATCGTCTACACTGATATGTGCAATCAGGTTGCTCCATGCTAATTTATCGACATTCCACGCTACATGCTGAATCTTACTACACTAAATATTTTATTTAGTGTCATATGGTATTCTATGTTGCTGTGGTAACTTTTCTAACGACGCTTCCTACAAATAAGTTTGTTACAGATATTGTCATCCCCACTTATTGAAACGTAGTTTGGTATATTATGCATCCTAATATTCTTGTCATGAAATGTTGACATGGATGACTGAAATTTGGATGAAAAATCACTTAGTCAGTGACAATAATTGCAACATTGTAAATCTATAATGCCCAAATGCTTCTACAAGGAATGACAAATAATGTTAGGTTTACATTCAGTGTTGGTGACACTACATGGGCGGTTTACAATTAGTATTGAGAAAGACAAATAGAATTGGTGACACTAAACACAATACTTAGTGTAATACCACAATAGCGTAATACTTGTTACTCTGGCTGCTATATGGATGAAAAAACAGTTTTTTTTAAGTGATCTGGTTTTGACCAAGGTAGGTTGCATGGGTGAAGAGGCAACCTATTCGTGACGTCTACCTAATTGCACATATCAGTGTACATAAAACGATTTCGTAAATATTTATGTACCTTGTGAGACAGTTCATTACTTAGTGGTCAGATGCTGAACATTTGCCAAGTATGTGGCTGTGCCTTGTTGTGTCTTGCTGGAAAGTGCCTTCAGTAGAACTCATGCAACCTAAGTAATCCAAACAAAGACTTAAAATATCTACCACAGCATTTGAAATACACTCAAGTCCAACAACTGTAGGTGCTGTGGCTTTTGACAGTCTTTTAAGACTCCACCCTTCTCCAAACTTTTACATTTCATGAACTAAACTTTCTGGAAACTATTCCCATTTCAATGCATTATCGGACCATGATTTAACTACACTGTTTATGGTATTTAGTATCACGCGCGCAATTGCGCCACTGACCCTATTTTTGAGGCGTATGTTAGGTTACACTAACGACTAACAACTTCACCTCATTATTGTCATCTCATGACACTTGGCATTCTAGATTACTCATTTGTAATTGTTGGTAAGAAAATAAAATCTTCAGTATGGCGTTTGGGAAATTTCAAATAGGTTGTAAGTGACACTAAGTACCATCGACAATGTAGTAGTTGATTTCATAGCCATCTAGAATCTCTACAAAGGTGTCATATATACCTGAAGGAGGAGTACCATGTTGTCACCCTCATATGTGCAAACAAGCACGAAGTCAGTATAAAACTCAGGTACGCCACTTGCACATAGGTAGCATAGTTTGCGACACTCTTCTATTCCATCCTACAACATCGACACAAATTTAAGGTAACTGGGCCTAATATGAACACTTATACCTCTGCACTCACTTCTCCTAGGATATTAAAACCATAACTAATACGAGATGATTAACAGATCCAAAACGAAGCCGTTGCCAGTTCCCTCATAGTCTTTGGATCTCATAAAAACATCTTATCCATTATCAAATTGAAAAGCGCAGCCCCCCAACCCAATTATGTTGACAACTGAACCTAGAATAATTGACAGATTTTGAGCACGTACTCAAATCTCTTTTAGGCACGTGTCTTTTTGGTGTCCATTCTTAGATCCACACCAAAACCACACACTCACTCAAATGCGGGTGTCTGATTAGGATAAGTAACCGAACTAGACCTCCTTACCTTCTGTCATGTGTGATGCCCATGTCTTGAGACACTAGCTTATACCGCAGAGGACGCTCTACAATATCTTAAGTGGTGCCAGAATTGCAGTTTCCACTTAGGATTCAAATGGGACTTAGGTAATGTATGAATGACACGTGGCAATATTTGAAAGGAAAATTTTATTTTCTGCTTGATTAGAGAGCCTTCCATGGTAACATGGAATGTAAGTCCACAGCAGACCTAAACATGCATAATTCTATGACCCTTCCTTCAAAATGAAGAGATAAAGCAAGCTTGGTCAGAAATTTATATACTTACAGCAGCAATAGACAGCGTTATGGATTTCAACCCCGCGGTGCAAGCATGAACTTCTGGCAATAAGGAGAAGTCATTGTGCTCCAAAAGATCAGTATATCCATGTAAAGCGAATTCAACCAGGAGCCGACAATCCAATATGTGTAACTCGTAGCCAAGAGTGGGAAGAGACGAGACTACTGTGTACTATAATCAATAACCTGCAGTTAATGTCACCTTAAGGTCAGAAGCTATATCAGGTGTGATTGGGCAAGTCTCTGCCACAATTCAATTTCCATGTCACCATCCAAGAGGTTCCAGCCAACCACCTAATGACATGTGGCACTTTTGGTTGCAAACAGCTATGTTGATTTACGCCTAAAGTGACCCACACGTAGGGTACGATCACAGATATTAGATGCGATTGTGCACACAATGAGTGGGAGACTTGACAAAAACATATGGTTCTGTGAAATTTGTGAAGTTTTCCAATTCTATCAAGGAACACGATTCAAAGTAAACTGCACAAAATGGCATGTTTATTTAATGGTATCCAGGCACTAATTATCAGATATTAGAGTCTACCATAATTTTGATCCGTAAAAAAAAACAAAAACCAAAAAAAACTCCAATCAATCCATGAGTGGTACTCGAGCACTCAAGCAACCAATCTTATGCAACCAACCTGCTCTATCTTTGAAATCACAGTAGTAGGTGGAGTGGTGTAACTCTAAATTCCAGCTATCTCTTAGACAGAGGAAGTGAACAAAAATAAGTACCTGGATCTCAGACTTTCCGCTATTTCTGCCAAATTGGCGGCATACAGCACTTTAATGCACAGCAATGGTTACAGCATGTGAGAGAGATGTACAACTTTGAGTTAAGGTCTCATAGCTTAGCTGTGGCGGTTTGTTCGACTGCACATACATCCCATCACTTTACACACTCGCCAACCTGTGAAATCGAGACAAACGGTTTAGCCACAGAAATGCTAACGACAACATCAACGTACCAGACGATGTCAAACTAGGATATTAGTCTGAGCTTGCAGGCTCAGTGCTTCCAGATTAGGGACAGTCTTATAGCTTTTATTGGATCTAAGTGTACTCTATTGCATTTTACGCAAACTTTTTATTGGTCAAATGCAATGAAATACCCTCTGCAATGTGCTAGGTGGCGATAGAGCCATTACATATCCAATGTAGTCGACAACATTCTCATCGTGGAGACATGCATGTCCATGCTACAATCTTCACTGTGGTGGAGAGAAATAAAAGAGGTGCTTTATGAGCATGTTTTCTCATGGGATGCAGACATGGTCAAAGCGGAGGAGACCATTGTCCATGGCATTCGAACCCCCATTACTGAACTTCACACCTATGTCTCCCACAGTCACTCGGGGTCGCGGTGTATGATCCTGCAGACTTCGAACCTGGACAATTATGCTGCAAATTGGTGTTGAGATTCCAATGTTAGGAAAACATTCACAACACTATTCATAAAAAATATTGTGGGCCACAACTATTGAGCTTATTTCCACATTAAAAACATTGGGATCATACATGAAGAATATCGTTGGGTGCACACTATCTACCAACCAACCATATTTAAGATTAGAGGTGCACATCGTAGGTTACGATATTTCTATTGGGTTGAAAATAGTGTGCATTTGAAAGACTTCCCACCTGGGGGGGGGGGTGGGTGGAGGAGTTGGTTAGTGTATCACGGGGTACAACAAGTGTAATTAGGCTTGCACACTATTTTCATGCATAGTGGTGTACATTATAGACCGCAACATAGAGTTTGCCCATAGTAGGTCACACTATTTACCTCGATTAGTGTAATTTGGATAACAAATTAGAATGCATTCACAAAAATTCAGCGCGACCTTTTCCAAGGCAGGAGAAGTCTCATGACTCACCATAGCCCATTGCATTTAAAAAGTGTAGAGCTGGGAAAAACACAGATAATGGAATAAAGGAACACATTGGTCAAGAAGTAGGAGATATACCATGAACGCCAAAGTCTTGGTTACACGTGAGAAGTCAAGCAAGTACGAGGGCATGCGTTGATGCTTTGCCAAGCCCACCAGTCCAAAACTGTGCTCAACAATTCCTGTAGCCACACCCAAGTATCAATTAAATGATTTCCTGGTTGAAGTATTCAAATTTCGTAAGGTTATCTCCTCCAATGGCGGAAAAAGGTACTAAAAACGATGGACTATTGTGAGAGAAATTGCCATGACCAAAAACATGAGATGGCAAACATTTGACATAGGTTTGAAATAAATTAAAATGGCGGGTTTGTGATTTACCTTGGTGGATGTAAGAGTGGGGCTGTTCAGAGTAAATTTGTCGGTCGAAGGATCAAATGTAACCGTGGTTTCGAGGCCCTTTACGTTGGATCCATGTCCAAGTTCTGTTTGGGCACAGCACCCAATGATAGCCATCTTGTAGGCAAGTGCAAACCATTTCTGCTGTTGTTCTTCTGTAGCTTGACCCTTTATTGCAGGTATGAACAAACCCTATGCAAAACAACCTCAGCACATCCTGATTATACTATTTAGTCAAATTTTCTTAGATAATTAGCTGCATATCTAGAACGTGACCAATTTGATCACAAACTCTAAGAACGTGAGGTATGTATATACTACAGTTAGGCCAAGATGTGTTTCAGATCTTGCTAGCCCCACACAAGGTAGACGTGTGGTTCTCTCTGCACCCACTTCTCGTAGGTTATGAAACAATGTAATTAGTGCCAGATGATTAGCAAATCCAAATCATTCATGTAGCCATATGCCTCATAAGGTTCCAGAGCTCATACGAATATCTTATTCATTAACAAAATAAAGGTTCTCCTGCTCATTAAGTGGTCATGTAGGCCCCCCCCCCCCAATCATGTGGACTGTTGAGCCTAGAATGGTTAGCATATTTTGAGCACATCATCCAATCTCTTGTAAACCCACGTCTGTTTGATGTCTGTTCTTAGATTCACACCTTACCACATACCACTCAAACACAGGTGTCCAGATTATTGCTATGTTCAATTTAGGCATGTCTATTTGTATGGCCTGACTAGCCCGGAAGATATGAAAACCCTTGCAAGTACATCATGTTCTGAACATACGAGCTTACACTTATTGTACAAACCCCCCCCCAAAACTTACCCAATGCAGAATTGCAAAATTGCACTCATCGATAAATTGACGCATGCAGCTTCGCGCGTTCATTTTCTGTATCATGCCAACATACATTTGCATCAGACATATGAAAAACTCAAAATGCTTTCCTTAACCCGAGAGCTTAGCAAATGACACTTGAGAATGGACAAGACCATCCTGACATTCAAATATTAAAAAGTGCACATAAACACTTTGAATTATGGTATGTGGATGATGTTTTGGATACTAGAGAAAAATGGAAGGATGGGATCATAATACTTTCCATTCAACCCAAGCTCCAGTGAAATTTGGTGAGCATGCCATGCCTTCTTTAGAGTGTTCTTGAAGAGGTACTTCCGAGATAGCCTGAATCTGTCCTCTTTTGCCAACACCTGCAAGAGCACAAACATTGTGACATCCAAATTAGCCCATTTATTTATAGTGCTATATGGCAAGGCTTGTATTTAAGAACGGACACTGAAAATACGTGTGTTACAATGACAGTGTGCTTTCTGCTCATAATGTGGACTCTGTTCTAGGTACATTAGTAAACATAATTGGGAGGGCCTAAAATGGACGTGCCTTAGATCCAAGATAGCAACAATCAGGACACCTATATTTGAGTCATGTGTGGTTTCGTGTGGATCTAAGAATGGATGCCAAAAAAGACATGCATTTGAAAGAGATTGGACTACATGCTCACAACATGCTAATCATTATAGGCTCAATAGTCGACATAATTGGGAGACCTATATAACCATTTTGATGAGCACGAGAATCTTCACTTTGATAATGCATAAGAGATAACCATATGAGCTACAAAAATTATGCGGCAAACAGCTACAGGCACAATTTGGGTTTGCTAATCATCTCGCACTAATTGGATGTTCCTCGCCTCAGAGAAGAGAAAAGTGCCTGAACAACACACATCTACCTTATGCGATCACTTAAGAAGAGAGAACCTTGACCTCCTGTAACTTTTGCATCTCATCTCCAAATTCTCAAACCTGAAATGCCAATCTTCGTGTGTGATAACTCGCAATGGCCAACCACATGAGACAATTCCCGATCCAATCCAACAGCCAAAATTGTTTGCGGGGTTGAAAGTGCCCACAACAAAGCCACACACCTTTATCTACAATAATCAAAACTTAATGACTGCACCTCAACTTGTGATTCTTGCATAATACAGACAGGAGACACATTTAAAGCTCATTGCCATTATTTATTTTTGAACTTTTTTTTAGCACGAGTCTACTGTTTCGATGGGCCATTATATTATATTCTTTGTCTAGGTGACAGCGGTAGTGCATGACAATCCAGCAACTGGCGAGGTCTTCGAACAAGATGACATGCCCAGGACAAATAAGTACTACGAAGAGGTTGATCCAAATTGTGTGAAAAGAAAAGGAAGAGATCTTAATCTCACTCCCTTCTCACTCAATCCAGGAAACAGACTGTGATGAAATGTTTCCAGTTAGATTATTAGTAGCGATTCAGTTACCCGTACCGGATCATCGGCAACCATGTTTGCCATTCGGGTGGCCAATTTGGAGCTCCTCCTTCCCACCTGCCAGGAAAACCTTCATACTATTCACATCAAACTTTGCCGTTGCCCTTTCCCTCACCAATTCATCCACTCCCGCCATCGCCACGACAATCCAACAGCAGCCACTACTGAATTAATCCCACTGAAACCCAGTAACCAATGCTCAAAATTGAAGTCTTCAGTGCCCTTCAAATGGGTTTTGGGACTTCAAAAAATACCTTAAGGAAAACAACCCTTCAAAACATAATCCTCATGTCTAAGTGCTCCCTTCACTTGAAGTGCTGGATAAATAGTACCCTTCAAGTATTGTTCATCATCTCAAGTAGCCGTTTAACTCCGGTTGTCTAACTTTGGGCTCCAGATCTCAAATCCAGATGGGAATTGTATGTTGATAGGTTTGGTTGTGATGAGAAAGTGCATACTTTGCACTATGACTCTATGCCCGGGTGTGATGTAGGGGGCTCGTTGGAGGATTGCATCACCCTTGGTAGACTATACATCCAAAAGGTTATTGACTCACTAAATGATCGCTTCCCCAACTTGCCCATTTTTAATGCGGCCATGCTTTTCAGCCCAAAACACTATCCCATGGATGCATTGGATCGAGGCACTTTAACTGAGCAATGGTTGAACCGGTTGGTGACACATTTCAAGTGGAGCTCTGTTCTTGTTGATCAAGCCAATGCGGAGTTGCTCGAATTTGTGGAGATGTTATCTTTAGCTTGTCAACACCGAAGTATGCATGAAGATTGGGTTTTTTTTATGGCCGTGACCGAGAGTTTAAGATCAATTGGCCAACCCTAATGTCGCTATGGCAAGCCATACTTGTGATCCCTACTAGCACTGTTGTTTGTGAGCATGGTTTTTCAAAGCAGAATTGGGTTAAGAGTGAAAGGAGAACATGCCTAAACCTTGACACACTTGATGCATTGATGAGGGTTAGCCTAAACAGTTTGGGAGTTGAATTCATGGATTGGAATGGCATTTTTGACACTTGGAAAACCGCTACAGTAACCAACAAGCGTAGGGCATTGTCACTTCAAGAGATGGAGTTAGATAGTTGATTCTCCATTATTTCATTGTACTAGAAGCATGTACCATGCAAATCATGCATAATTTTAATATAAGTTTTATATTTCTTTGAAAATTTTCCCTTGACGTCCTAGATTTAGATATGCCCTTCAATTGCAATACTGAAATTTCAGAGCCCTTCAAAATGAAATTCATATGAGGGCTTCAATTTTGAGCATTGCCAGTAACCTGCAACTAATGAATTTTTAAGTTTTTCCTTCCAACTTAGAAAAACCCTGCCAGAAGACACAAACAACCTCACTCTAAAACTATGTCCTTGCATCAACTAATTTAAGACTTTTCCTCGCTTCTCTATATATATTACTTATACTGGAGCTCAACAAACATTACTCAGCACCCACTGTTTGTTCAGTGGGCCCTCACAAGCAGTCAGATGCTTGGAAAGCTAAGTAGGAGACTCATGGCCCGATCACACCAAACTTTCCGTTCAGTTCCAGCCGTGAAATTGTTGGGGATTATGTTCAAAAATAGATGTTGGCCCACTACTTTTCACACTATTACAACCGGAGATGCCGACATATGTTGTTTGAATTGGCCGGTGTGATGAGCCCCTAAGCTTTCCGAGCATCCAACTGTTATGTTCCGAGGGCCCCACTGAACAAATAGTGGGTGTTGCCGTTTATATGTTGGGATTCCCCGTTTATGGGGAGCACTCATATTGTGTACTTAAAGAGTTTTCGACAAACAAATAAGTTATAATTTTTTAGAGTTTTTCGAATGCAAGAGGTTCCTTTGGTGAGAGATCATTGTCTACACTAAACATTCCAATTAGTGAGGGTGGGAAACTAGCGAAGGTGATACTAAATTCCTTAATGGTATGGAATAGTACCACCAAAAGACTTGGGAAGCTTTGAAAGTACCTAGCACTTGGCATGAAAGTGATGGCACTTGACACTTGACACTATTTACTAACAAGCATGTGGCACGCACTAATCATAAGCACTTGCTAACTTTCTTGAAATCTATGGTAAATGAGAAGTTATTATGAATTTAGTATAACTCTGTAAAAGTTTCAACCCTTGGTGACTTTGAGATTTGGCTAGATTGTGCGTGTGACTTGAATTGATTCCACCCTCACCAATTGGTATATTTAGTGTAGTAAAAATAAGTTCCCTACATGCATTTGGGGGGGGGGGGGGGATTTATTCTTACTAAACTTCACTAGACTAATTCCGGGTCTCTGATGTCATTTCTAGAGTCAAATTATCTAGAAAATCCATTTCATGGCTATAGAATACTTCGCCGCATTTTCACCTTCATAATAAATGAGTTATGTAGACACCAATAATCCTTGGCCCAAACATAGGTCAATCATCTTATAGCAATATTATATGTAATTACATATGCAAATCAACTTTATTTTCGTAGACTGATACTAATATATCAACCGCAGACTGTGCAATAACTCTCTACTAAGCTTATTGAATTGAAGAGCATTGATACCTTGAAGCAGTGTCCAGGGAGACTTTTGAGCAAAATTGGTTAAGATCCTAGTGTTCCCAAGTCCATGCAGTTACGTGGTGACATCTTTCAGTGATTTGCTTTCAATTTGAGGTATATTCTCTAAATTCCTCTAAAATGACCAGTGATATTCCTGAAGTCTTGAACTTTAACTTATTGTTTCTCAAGTTCAACCGGTTTATCTGTGACTGGCTGTTGGTTCATAGCCTTGATGTTATCTCGAATTCGAGAATCTAGAAGTTTTTGTGATACAGGCATCTTTGCAATCATGATTCATGACTGTTTCAAGGCCCCTAGCAGCAAGGTAGAATTGATCCTACCATTTTTTGGACTTTAGTGCAGATTGCCTATTGATGACAGTACAGATTCATATGTCCCTCTGAACTTGTTATACCTTTCTGAAAATCACACAAGATTCATAAGACGAAGTTGGCACAAGCATCAGGCAGCGCAAACATGAGGTACTCAGCCAAAGGTCATGGAAATGTTCAAGAATGACTTGATTAGAGTAAATTTGAAGTCTGGTATGCACATCAATTCCGACGTGATTTCGTAATCCTTGATTATTTCACTCAAAGTCTATGCCTCTTCACCAATTATGTTGTACATACATCAGAAAAGATTGTTGACAATTTTGATGGACATGTCAGATAGGGTTTCCAATAAACTCACTCAGAGTTGACATGTTTTCATTTCCTGTGAGAATCTTGTACATTTTGCGAGTGCCAACAAGGCTAAGAATTTGAAAGTGTGCATGCACCTCCGCTACTAACCCTCAGAGAGATTTTTGTTCATCACTACACTACTCAATTGGAACAGATCTGTACATACATCAAAAAAACTCTCAAATTGCCAAAACTAGCTCAGAATTGATCATTTTTCATTTTTAGGAAAGCTAGTACATTCTGTGAGTGCATTGAATGTGTGCATGTAGCTTTGCATGTAACTCTCAGAGAATTGTCTCTACACTACTCAACTCCAACAGATTTGTACATACCTCGAAAGAAATTGCTCAAAAAATATTCTTGAAACACCCAGAACAGGCGAACTCGCCAGGAAAAGGAGCATCCCAATAACGACAGTGGTCAAAGCGACCATCACATTGTAATCAAGTTTGGTAGAAAGTGTGCTAACCATAAGGTTACCTCAGAAAGAATTCTCATCAAAAATGCTGAAACTAGCTCAGAGTTGACATGTTTTAATTTCTTGTGAAACTCTCGTACACTTTGCAAGTGCAAACAAGGCAGAAGAATTTGAATGTGTGCATATAATTCCACTGCTAATCGCCTAAGAGATTTTTGTTTATCACTAAACACCTCAATTGGAACAGATTTGTACATACCTTGAAAGAACTATCAACAATTGTGCTGAACATAGTTATCTCAGAAAAGACTACTGAAAATGCTGACACTAGCTCAGAATTGACCTCTTTTCATTTCCTGTGAAACTCTCATACATTCTGCAAGTGCAAACAAGGCAGATGATTTGAATGTGTGCATGAAACGCATGCTACTAAAGTGTATCTCTAAACTACTCAATTCGAACAGATTTGTATACACCTCTAAAGAACTGTCAACAAAAATGCTGATCTAGATCAAAATTGACATGTTTTCATTGCTTGTGAAAATCTAACACATTTCGCATGTGCAAACAAGCAGAAGAATTCAAATATATGCATGCACCACTGCTACCAACCCTCTAAGACATTTTCATTTATCACTGCACTATTCAAATGGAAGAGGGTTATACATGCCTCGAAAGGATTCTCAACAATTGTGCTGATAGGCCTATTGAAAATGCTGAAACTAACTCAAAATTGGCATGTTTTCATTATTTGTGAATGTCATGCACTTTGCAAGTGCCAACAAGGCAGAAGGATTTGAATGTGTGTATGTAACTAAAGCATGCTACTACAATGTATCACTAAACTACTCAATTGGAACAGAACTGTACATACCTCGAAAGAATGGTCAACAAATGTGCTGACCATAAGATTACCTATCTCAGAAAGGACTCTCGAAAACACCAAGAACAGGAGAACTTGCCGGAAAGAGAAGCATCCCCACGACAACAGTGGTCAATGGAACCGTCACATTGTCATCTAATTTCGTAGAAACCGGCAACGACTCCACAAGAGTAGCCGCCAAAGAAACAACCCCCAGGCGCACCACAACACCAGGAACATCCAGCACATAAAATCCGAGCACAGAGAAGTACCACAAACACGCAAAGGAAACAGAAAACCCGAACACGAACATGGCAACACTCCCGGCATAGCTCTTATCCTTATTCCATGGCAGCTTCACGGATCCAAAACTCCTGCCAACGATATCCGCAATACCATCACCTCCACACATCATGGCTAACACCAGAACTCCAACCGGAGAGTCTCGCCAGAACAATACAGTACTGAAAATCAATACAATAACATAGTATAGCGGTCCTCGTAGCAGTTCCCTGGGGTCGCCTTCCCTGCTTACAGATTTTACTAAACCCTCGTCTCGCAGAAACCCTAACCCGTAGATGAGAAGGCGGATGCCGTTGCTTAGTGGGACGAGAGCTGCGGTGTATTGTGCGGATGGCAAGTTGCTGTAGAGTGGCCAGCATAATGCGAAGAGTAGCCCTGATGTTATGTGCACCAGCTTCCTGCTTAGCTTTTGGTTGAGAATTTGCTGTTTTGTAAGGAAATCGAAGAGTCGGACCCATGCATAACCGCCAAATAGAACTATGAGTGTTACTCCCATGTCGTGTTGTAATGGTGGTAACTTATCCCATGCTCCTCCACCATCGCCACTGTGGACTGAAACTTCTGAGGTTATACTGGTTGCAGGTTTCTGGAATGAGGTGCTCGGATTGGAGGTTTCCTCCCATAGCTGGAGCTCTGAGGAGGAGGTTGATGAGTTTAAATTCGATCTTCCCGAAAGTTTGTTGTTGAAATCCGAGGAAAACTGCTGGAGGTGCAATGGTAATGTTAAGCGGTGAGGTAACCTAGGTTTGAGAAATCTGTGTTGTTTGTTGATGACGTGTCCTGCATGTGGGTGATGTGTGGCTCTGACATGTGACATTGTTGTGAATTCCAGCATCTTGGTGGCCATGGGATAGGGCTTAGCTTGTGTCGATGGTGTCAAGTAGGAGGGGAGAAGATGCGATGCAATCACGAGCTGCACCACCACTCCGGTGACCTCTGAAGAGGATAGCTCACAGTTCGCTGGACTCGCTTGTTACTGAATATATCCAATTCTCTCACCCCTGTCTACCATCCGAACTTTCTTTCACCCTGTCTGTTGATACAAAACTTTGCAACATCCTAAGCAAATCAATGAAACGTCTAATTAAGACATCAGATTGAGCACTTGGTGCAATCCAAAATGCAAAAAAAACCTCGATCCTGGTTCTTGACAGAAGGGTCACAAGAGGAAGACAAAATGAAAAATGTAAGCAACCAAATGAACCATTTGATGCAGCAA
Source organism: Polytrichum commune (assembly GCA_950295325.1). NCBI lineage: Eukaryota > Viridiplantae > Streptophyta > Polytrichopsida > Polytrichales > Polytrichaceae > Polytrichum > Polytrichum commune. The sequence goes on along the minus strand of OX485803.1, from coordinate 20,144,223 downwards.
GCTCCTGAGGGCTACAGCAACCTGTGCGCTTCTCGTAAACCTTCACCCTGCCTGAAAGCAGAAACCGGCAACATTGCAATGAAATCGTTTGGAATTCACTCCAAATCAATCCACACCAAGGATTTCGAGAGAGATTTGATCCTATGACATCAACATTTTGGCAACATTTGTGGCAACTTTTTGGCAAGCGGCTTCATACTTAGAAAGTTTTGAAATTGAGATTCGGAGCTTCAAGCGCTCCTCCTTCGTCCTCTCCGCCTCCGCTCCATCTTCAGCGAGCTTCACGCACCTCATAATTTAGATCCTGATTCCTCATTGACCTGTTCCTTCCGATGCTCCTCGAAGCCTGTTTCCAGCACAAGATTTCTCACTCCATGGCGCACAGAATCATTCCTTCTCATGCCTCGAAGCCCACCTTATCCCTAAGCTTAGGTGCTCAGGTGGATTCAAATCCGGCCCCAATTTCCACGTGTCGCGGTCTCATTGGTTGTGAGCAGCACACAAAGTGACCATGGAAGTTCGGCATAGATAGCCTGTAAGATAGATGGGCCTTAAATGGTTAGGGTGGGTTCACATTAGGGTCTAGGTCTCAAAACACTCGGGGTCCAAAACACTCATTAAATAATGGACCTTATTTTTTTGTATGCAACCTTAAAAATTGGTTTCTCAATTAATAAAGTTAGAGTTAATTAAAAAGTATGGGGATCAATTGGAGTCAAATTGCCTCAATGGTCCCTTATTTGAGTGTAACTGGAAAGTTTTGGAGGGGTTTCATAGAGCTTTAAATGCCGACATGTTTTATTTTTATATAACTAATGCCCCCTTCCCACTTGACTTCAACTAAGACTAAAAGTTGGTTCTAACAACCTGGTCTTCACACCATCGGCATTATCTAGTGCCGAGCCTAGTTGGCAAATGATGTGGCATGGCTTAAAAGTGGAGGTTTTAAGCCTCAAGCACCAACCCTCCCATCCGTACCTAGACATGAGGCAAGAATGTAGGACCTTTAAAAGTGTCACCTCCCGCCCTTGTGATTGGTTGCTTTTCAATCTTAGCTATAAGGGCACGGGGAGCTTCATTAACAAAAACCGATGGTAAGATAGGTGAGTAGTAAGGCATTACGGGATGGGACAAAAACTACCCAACATTCATTGGTTGGTAGATAAAACAATGAACATGTGTGAAAGCTACTTAACTAAAATCTACTTGAAAATCTCCGGAGGAAGTTCTTGTAGGTGCATTGGGATAGCCAGATGTCTCCGCTATAATTGAGGGAGCTTTACCCGGTTTCTAGGAAACACCTTGGTTCTCAACTAAAGTCAGGTGGGAAGGGGGCATAAGAATCTTCTCATTTTCTTTGCCATCTATGTGCACATGCATCTCTTAGCTCCTCTCATTATTTGTGTACTCCTCAAATAGAATCAAACTTGAGAAAGAACTCAATGTTGTCAAAGTTTTTTTGCCCCGAAATAAAGCAAAACAATTTCCCTCCCAAATGTTATTTTTAGGTTACTGACATGAGTGTTGGAAATGGCAAACATGAGAGATTCCATCAAAAATCTTGTGTTGGTTCCCACTTTTGGTGACTTCCGTTTAACTCTATTAGCGCCACTTCATTTTCTCATGCCTTGGACCCTGGTTTAAACTCCTTGGTACCAAAATTTTGCTCTCACCCCAAAAGGATCACTTGATGTCGAAGTTTCTTTGGCCTTGGACCTTAGTGTAAACCCACCTCTATCCTTTGCAATCCACAAAACATGATACAAACTCCCCACATGAACCTCGATCAAAACTCATGTGATCTTAGTTGCCAATTTCATGTTGAGGTTGTGGGTGTTGTCTGGTTTGTTTTTCATGTTCTCCAACTTCTACCAACTACATTTACATGAGGAAACTCATGTTGCATTAGCAGATCTATCATGAAACATTTGCAAAAACTATATTGAAAATCGAACCTCCCTTAAATTAGTTATTGTTATCAAAAGCACATGTTTTGTGGTTGGTTAATTGGATACATATGTCCTCCCAATTGGGTTCATTATTGAATGTAGAGTAGTTATCAATATTTGAAAATGTAGTCCAATCTCTTTGAAATATGTATCCTTATGATGTTTGCTCTTTGATCCTCATTGAACCATGCACCAAATCAAATCCAGGGGTCCGATTAAGAAAACAAGGCACTTAAGACCACTACTTTATAAGTTACACCACAACTAGAGAATCATACATGCAACATCAACATTGAGGCACTTTTGGAGACAATAGCCATTGGATAATCAAAATTGTGGTTTGAAGACATAGTTAACCCTTAATTAAACGCTCAAGCCTTCACATTCCATTTTCGGGTATTTCTAGCACCAGTGTTGAAAATTTATGTTATGTAGCAAAATAGACTCTATTTTACTAAGATCCTACCATACAAATTTGAACTAAAATATCATATATTATATTTTGAAAACTTGAAGTTAATCAAACAACATTTTCTAGATAAGGTAAACATATGAACATGACCTTCATCAAGGGGCACCTAGGGAAAACTCTAATAGGCTCATGCTCATAGGCAATCCACAATATTGTTGTTAAGTTGTAAAGCTTTTCTAATGTACAAAGTTTTCAGTTCACACGACTAATGTCACATGTGCATTTGTGATTGTATTATTTTGTATAAAAGAAGAATGTGACAATGACAATATTTCATTACATAAATGTTAGGGTGCTATATGTACCAAACTTTGTCTTAATATTTGGCATTTGGATGAACTAAAAGTAATTCGGGATGACATTACTTGTAAACTTATTCATAAGAAATGTCATTAGAAAATTAACGGCAATGACATAAAATACCATATGACACTAATTACAATATTTAGTGTAGACACACAACACTAACTTGTCGATTCCACGATAATCAACTGCTTAGGTATGTCACTCTATAAGGATTTTGTGCATAACGTGCGGCTGAGGCATATTTGTGTATGGGCTATTCACCTCCAAGGCACAAATTAAAAAATCCTCCTTGTAATTACTTATTTCTTTACAATGACCTATTTTATTCCACCCTACCATTAGCCATATTTCCAATGTTATGGCATTCTTTGGTATTCTATATTTTTAACTAAAAGTAATTATCTCAAAAGCGTGCACATTGCAAAAGTGATGCAATGACATGACAACAAGAAGGCATTATGCATATATACTATTACAAAACCATACAATTGCAACAATATGAAGTAATTCATTCCAAGAATATAGCTTGAATAGGAATTGCATCAAGAAAATCAGGCAAACAATTGTGAAATCCCTTACAAACCTAGAAATTTAGGGTTCATTATTACATTATCGTCATGCATCACAAAAGAAGGCATAGTGAGGAAACAAAACAATCCTAAGGTCTTTACCTTCAAATTCTATATTATTATATAGTAGAAAATCATAATCCATATTTGAAGTCTATCTACCATACTTGAATAGTGTTATCTATTTTTAATAGACCCTTGATTAGGTGGAAGTCTTTTATTAAATTTATGTCAAACAAATTTAATCCTCCCTATATTAGGCCACACATCCTTATAAACATGCACCAAGTGACCTACCCAAGACCAACCATTGGAGAATTGAAGTCGTGCTTCAAAAACAAACTCACCAACTGTATGAGCAACCTAGCTCCAACTTCATTTGTTGATGCCGGATCACAAGATTCGAGCATTGATATACCCCTACACTTTGGAAGAGTGAGATCCCTGGGAGCACGAGGGTAACACTTTGAACCTTGGAATGAAATAGAGTGAAGGGTAGAGATTGCACTATCTAGTTTGGCTAATTACCAAAACCCTAGTCTTAACACATCGAAGTTGAAAACTTATTAGAGAAATCTGTAAAGTAAATGGGATGAAAACCTAGGGTTTAGAGCCCCAACTTGCCTTTCACATAATAAACCGTAAAGTACACCTAGTTTTCCCACATACGATGATAAGAAATTTGCCCACCATACCAGCGTGACAATTTGTCTTTGTTGGGTATCTCGAGGGCAAAACCTCACCACCTATTTTGCTGGTTTAGCAAAAATTTTGGCACCCGCTCCCCAATTGCCCAAACCTTGTTCCTCCTCCAATGTAACTTCAACACCCACCTAAATTCCAAATACTATTCCTTTCCAATTCAGTGGACCCTAGAGCAAGCATGGTTATCCCACTCTCAATATATATGTAGCACTCCCATCAAATCAACAACAAAACATCACAAAATATTTACATAAACTATACACTTTTCACATCTTCACCATGTTTCCATATGTGCATCTTCTTTTTCAAGTAAACCACAGAATGACCAGCTAAAGACACATGATTGTGTTGTTAAAATGTCCACCCATCCACCGAGAAGATGTATCTAACACTAACCCATCTACCAGGGATACCAACCCAACCCCCACTCAACTCTAAACCATCCACCGAGGGCGCCCACCCAACACCCACCGGACACTAACCCATCGCCGAGGACGCCTACCCAACACCCACCCAACACTAGCACATCTCCGAGGAGGCCCACCCAACACCCACCAACAACCACCCAACACTAACCCATCGCCGAGGAGGCCCACCTAACACCCACCAACACCCACCCAACACTAACCCATCTACCGAGGAGGCCTACCCAACACCCACCCAACACTAACCCATCGCCAAGGACGCCCACCCAACACCCACCCGACCCTAACCCATCCACCGATAACGCCCACCCAACACTAACCCTCGAACACCCGAGCCCAAGTCAACACCGACCCACCCTCACCCATTGAACGCCACCCACTCACGGGTAACGAATGCCACCGCGTTGGTCACTTGTCGATTGACGTGGCATGCGTGGATATGCCAATTGGAAGCAAATCCGGTAGTGGTGACTATGTGGGTGAGTATGTACCCGAATGCCACCTCCGTAGGTACCCTATACCCGACCCGACACCCAACCCAGTTTATGCTAGTGCACCTTGCCGCCCAACTTGTCCACCCGTAGTCAGTTTGTTGGGTGACCGGTATGCACCACCCGTGGACGGGTAACTTGTCATACCCTCCATATACTCCAATGTGGGCCGTGTCAACACATGATAGGTGAATGACATGTGTGCACCCACAACGGTGGCCATCTTGTGGTGTCCATTGATGCGAGTAGATGGTGCGCACCACAAAGTACCCAACTCCGGCGCACGTTACCAAGAGGGCACCGAACTAATGTCACCCAGAACCCAATCCACCCTACCCATTATGGTAGAATGGGCAAAGGGTATGTGTCACCCTTAGCCTAAGGATGGGAATCGTCACCCACAGAAGCCCCAAGGGGTTGAAAAGAGCATTATTGGGTGCATCACCCGGCTTTTAAGTAGGCCATCAAGACTGCACCGACGGACTACTACCACCACATACCGGTGCCCTTTTACAATGAAATTCCTGCTACCCTGCAGGGTTGATTTGGACAGGATTCCTTCTAGTCCTTCTAGTGTAGGTTAGGATGGTAAGTGACTGGCTTGGGTAATATACTGGCTTGTGTTGGTCAAGGTGCCACACAATAATGATATTGAAATGTTAAATTAAAAATATCAACGATGTTTTAAGTTTATTATGATGCATTATCATAGGTAAATAAATAGATAGAACATGAAATGGGTTTATTCAGCATGGCTATATATAGGACAAGTGTTGTTTCCTCTTGGTGGAGGCTAGGTGATCCCTATGGGTAACTAAAGACGAGGGGAGGGGGGGGAGGCATTTTTTGACCTATTTGTGGGTTTGTTGGCATGTTTATTGGTTTATGAAATTTTGTGTATCACTATGTGCACATCTTGATAGTGGATGTTATGAGGGCATGATGTTTGCACTTGTTGTAACATGTGTTGGGTTCAATTCTTGGGGCTAAATACTTAACAATAATATATGATATGATTAGCACTAGTCTCTTGACATAAGTTATCATTCCCATAGACAAAAGTCTCACCCACAAATCTAGTGGCTTTTCGAACATTACATTGGTGAGTTTCTCCCCAAACTCTTCCCAAACCTCTTCCTTTCAAGGATTTTGTATTTCTATAACATTGAACTCAAAAACATGTTATGGGTCAAAAACATTCATCAATTGCACATGGATTGTGAGCTCATTTGTGATGAAGATATTATATTGACTCCTGGTGAAACTTCCAATCTAGCATTTTCTCACACGTAGTTACATATTTGTGTGTTGAAAAAATTCAGTTTCGTAAACTCCTCAAAAATCAAATAAAACTACAACTCAACACAAGTATAATTTTTGTGGCCTTTTTGAATTGGATCACTTGTACAGTGAATATTAGAGGCTCAGGAGTTCATATGCAATCGCCAACAGAGTGGAAGAATAGACTTATAGAGGGGCTTCGTGGATTTAGCTGTCACTGCAATTCACACACAAAGTTAAACATTGTTCAAGCAAGTGTGAATTTTGTCTATTTCTTCTTTGCGGCTACTACATGCTCAATCGGCTTAGCCTCTTCTGGAGAAACCTCGACTACTGGATTTGTTTTACCGCCGATGTACCTCCAATCATACTCAACTCTCTGCCGAAAATTGGGCTCCCACGAGCATACTTCGAGCAATTGAAACGGCTTCTCTTTCCGGTTGCATGGAATATACCTGTGGAAGTCTTCGATCCACCACCTTGCCGTGTACATATCATATATAGCTAACCGCTGCCCATCTGTAGATTTGAAGCTAATGAGCCCATTCCCGGCCGAGCATTCAAACGGTTTGTTTGAAACTTGGGGGGTGATGAACAACTCCTGGTAAAGGAACGGCGGGGACTCGCTTATCCACGAAAATGTGGCATTTGGTCGCGGATACTCCGTGATCATGTCGTGCTCGAACTCGACGCTAAAGATTATCAACCTATCCGCTCCATACACTTTCCTCGTGACCGCCACAACAATCTCTGGGCTGCTCACCCCAAATGGTTGCAAAATGATCGGACACGTGAGCACCTCGTCTTCGAACCCGTCCGGTTTAAACGGGTATATGAGTGCCGTGTCGTCCTCAGGCACCACGGAAACAAAAAACACCGCACCACTCGAGCTTTTGTCTATAGGCGGGTGGTATTTTTTCGCAACTTTCGCACGATATGTGGAAGGTGATGATGATGTTGTCGTCGTCGTCGAGCAAGTATCAGCTGAATCATGGTGGTCCCAGTTATTTCCACTACTACCTATGGCCTCGTCGATGTCAGTCAATACAAGACCTCCGAAGCACGCTGCCATCCAGTTCATGTTACCAAGGCTCGTGAGCAAAGCGAGACCGGTTTTCCCGTGTTCGATGGGCATTGTCCGCGCATTGCAGGGCACCGGCCGAATATACGACCACTCGTCCTGTTTTTTGGAGTTGTACACTGCGCAAACGAGAGTGTTTTCCTTGTACCCGTCGAACTTGACTTCCTCGTTGTACCCCATCACCACGACAATGTAGTGACGGCTCGGAGGTGGCACCGGCACGGGTATTCGCCCGAAGCACTCAAAATATAGCCTATGAACTCGTTGGAACCGGCCCTCGATCACCTTCTCGACCTCCCCCGGCATGTGCACGTCGTCCGAGGCTCGTTGGGACGACCGCCTCCTTGACGGGCGCCGTTTCATCCTCATTTCCTCCTCAAAGTCGAGCTCATCCAACTCATCGTCCAAATCCATGTGCACGCTCTCTCTTCGAATCGTAGGTTGTGCAAAAGGAAAGCTCATCCGTTTCTCTAGTTTCTTCTCAATTAGCGTCCCTCGTCGTGAAGCCCGTCGCACAATCTTCTCGATGGTATCCGTGACTCCCTTCACGTCATCCCCATCCGCGTCCTCGTCATCTCCCTCTACCTTCTCCTCTTCCGGCGGTGGGGTTGGAGGTATCGGAACAAGCTCTGCGAAATCCATGTACCTGACACCAAGGGTGGAGACTTGATATGCAAAAATTGTTCATTTTCTAATGGTAACGAAGGTGCCTAACATAGATCCTTTATGATTTGGTACATTGCTTTGGAGGACATGCAGACTATCATAAAATGGGTACACGTGCATTTAGGGCTAGGACTTTCGCAACCAGAATCGATAAGCATAAGGCGCCATCGGTGGAATAATAAGAGATCACAAAATTATGATATTTGGAGAGTAATTTTTCAAGTAGCAGTAAGCACATGTTTTAAGGAATCCTCCAAGTGGTTTGAGGGATGAGAATGACCTTCGATTTGGAAAGGAAATGCGTCAATATGTTAAATTGTTATGGAATTTTGGAACGTAAATGATGGGTTCTTTTACTAGACTTGAAATAACTACAGTAAATGTGATATTTAGTGGCATATGGTATTTAATGTCACTATGGTACCTTTTCGGATGGCACTTCTTATGGATTAGTTTACAAATATTGTCATGGATGATGGATGAGTTAATCCATTTGCCAAAACCCGGGCCCTACCTTCTCGTGTCAGCATCTTGTGATGAAATATTGTCATGGATGATTGAAATTTTGATGAAAAACACTTGGCAAGTGACAGTAATTGCAACACTGTAATTCTATAATCCCCCAAAAAATTAAAAGGAATGACAAATAATGTTGGGTTAACAATTAGTGTTGGTGACTTTATACCACGGTTTACAATTAGTATTGAGCAAGACAATTAGGATTGGTGACACTAAATATCATGTTTAGTGTAGTTCAGGTGACATGTAATTGGCGTAATGGAGTCTCAGAGTGATGTCATCTCCGCCCACTTCATGGCAAATGGGAGGCTAGGTGACGTTCATTCACTCAAACTCAAAATGGGACCCAAACTCATGGATCCTCTCTTCTCAATCCACAACTCTATCTTCTTCATCCACAACTCTTTATCTTCTTTCTGTTTTGTTTGAGGACTTGCCAAGTTAGAGAGGATTCTAAATACGGAGAATCTTACAGAATCCACTCCTCTAAAACCCGTGGTTTTGATATCTCCTTTTGCCACTTTACAGATAACATCATTTTTATGAGCATTTACCACAATGCAGTTATGATTTGCACACCCCCTGATGCTTAGATTATATACAGGAGTTGCGCACTATTGTGGGGTAGGTACACACCGAATGCAAGCGGCTTTCGCGTTTAAGCTCATGGTTCTGTGAAAGGGGGGAAGGTACATGAACTCCCGCGTTACCGGGTTGCACACCAAGAGGATCGATTGCCCCGGTAAGCTGTTGTCTTTCGTCCATGCCTCCGGTTCCATGGGCACCGGCCGGCCGCCTTGAACGATGGCCGGACGCGCCGAGAACGGTGACAATTCACCGTCAACCAAGACCGCTGTCCATTGCATCGCACCGTCGCACACAAGCAACCCCCCGTCGCCGGCGATCACCTTTTTGATCCCGGGAGGGAGGAAGCTCAGGCTAGGCATGGCGAACCAACACCCAGGCCTCTGCTTCCGGTTGTGTAGCGGCGGGTAGAACGCGAGCACCCGCTTTCGGTCGTCAAACGGTGGGTAAGGCAACTCCTGTATGAAAGTTGGGGCATCGACAAAACAAAAAAAATTCAATCAACTTACAGCAAATGAAGTTGTTAGACCTATTGATATGATTGATATATCAATGTAAGAACAAGGCATAACAAGCATATTGTTGATTTACTAAAGGTCAAAAATCCCTCATTACATCAAACTAATACCTAGCATGCATAACGTTTGTCATCCAGGGCCCGTGCCGTGAATGTGGAGGTCAACCACGTCCAATACAATATTGTCAGATTCCTCTTTCTGAGCTCAATCTTTTGCAACAAGACCAATTCCATTGGGAGTTAAATTAGTAGTTCAGAAAATCAACCACAGTGAACAGAAAAGAAAAGTAATGCTTAGTGTAAAACCTCAGTTGCCTCCCCGGGAGTGGGCCTCGTCTCGAGAATGACGGGGGAGTAGGAGTGGTAGAGCCTTTTCCCTCGGTTTTTAAGAATGAACGGATCCCAAAAGGTCAACGTCCCATCTTCAATATTCTCGTCCATGAGGGATTGAGCACACCCTCGGTCGAGTTTCCCCCACGCCCGGTGTAGGAGGGGAATGGGTCCACGCGTGAAGATTACGCCGAGCTCATGAGGCGTGAACTTGCTCCAGAATTCCTTCTCCTCCTTCGTCGATTTGTAAAAGTGGTCCCAATCGTCCCAAGGCTGAAGCTCAACCGGAAGCTCCACCACTTCTTCTTTGGTTTCAGCTGATGCATCGCCTCCATCTTTCGTAGGTTGATCGGCTTTATTCGCCTCAACCTTGGGTGCCATATTATAATTGTCTAATCTCGTACGTTTTCTCTGGGTTGACTACGTCGAATGAGCATACCGTTTGTCCAATTTCGGCATGCTTCTTAAGTTTTTCTTCAATGTTTCGATAGAGGACACCACGTTTATGCTACGAACTGACCTAACATTGTTAGGTGGGAAGGGGGTGGAGAGCATGTTCTCTTGTCTTGGGAATAAGCTTAGTTGGTTGCACTTGGATTGTAGAGTAAAAGTGCAGGGTGTACAATCTTGATTGAGATTCAGCCTGAATTTTAATGGAGCTGAATCCTCTTTGTCTTTTGTAGTTTAATATTCGATTTCGGTGTGCACCTGGAGATTTTCTTCAGTGCTTCCATAGAGGAGGCCGTGATTATAGTATACTTTTGTTGAAAAGGGCTACAAACCTACTGAACATGGTTAAGTGGGGGAAATCTTGTTCTCTTTCCCTGGTGATAGTCTTAGCTGGTTGCACTTTGAATACTCTAGAATATTCAATTTCGGCATGCTTGGTGGCGTTTCGATAGAGGACTCCATGTTCATATGTATGTTGTATAAAGGAAACAAAACTACAAAGCTCCTACTTTATCGTTGTTGAGTGGGGAGAACAACGTTGCTCTCTTTCCCGAGGAATAATCTTAGCTATAGTTTGTTACACTTTTATTTTGGAATAGAAGTGCAAGATTCAAAATCTTGATCCAATTTGAAGCGGATGGAGTAGAGGCTATTAAAGCTTTACTTGGCCTAGAAAGAGAACAACTTAGCTTCACAGGCTTAATAATTCGAGGTCCCTACATGAAGCAGAAGGTCAGGTATAGCTGGATGGTTTGTAGCTCGAACTCATTGATTGCCTCATTCAGCTGTAATTTTCAATGTTGTCATTGCTAGTCTATCATCAAAGAGGAAATAAAAGTTCATAATAACATAGTTGACATGATGAAAACCTTGCTCCAACTTTAGCTCAGCGACTCATATGGTGTCATCTGTGTGCTTATGCTCAAAGAAACAAACTATCACAATACTCAAAGCATATTGAAGGTTTGTTGCGTGTTGGAGGGTTGCGACTCTCCATTTTTGGAAGGTCACAACCACCATTTCGACTAGCGAGTTTGCGTAGAGCAAACCTTAGTTCAAAACACAACAGATTGCCAATCACTTAAGAACATAATAAGGAGTTTGTGTGAGGAATCATCCTCACATACCAGTATCAGTGTGTACATGGCAATTTTATGAGTTCCTTATAAATCACAAAAAAAACTGTGCTGTAAAGGTTGATAAGTTTAGAAACCTTGGCAGGTCATCATCAGTCAATACATACAGAGCTCATCAACAAATATTTTGCTTCACTTAAAGTTGATATGTATTTGCGTAAGTTGCACATTGTGAAATGATGACAATCTGAAGTTTCAGTAACTTATACTTTCATTCCAATCATGTAACCGAGTTTGAGTGTTTGTATGTATCAATTCAGCTCTTGCAATTATGTATCTCAAGCCATGCTATCTGCACACAAAGTTGGTTGAAAGTACATGGAATTTTAGGGGAGTTGGGCCATTCCAGCTGAATCGCCATGCTGTCATAAGCTCATAAGAGTACTACTGCCATTTTTTTGATACTAGTGAGGAAGTAATATGCCTCTGGACATTAAAGTTATCCTTTAATTCAAACGGAATTTTGGTCGCGAGTTGCTTGTTTTGCATTATCAACTTTCCATGTTTGGTAAGTTCTTGGTGCATGCTTGGAATTAGTGTGAAGATTCGAAGAATTTTATTTTCTATATCACTTCATTGAGGGTCAAAATAATGGACATGGAAAGTACGTATGCAAAACAACAAACATGCGTCCAAAACTTCTATTAAATTAAAGCATAACTCTATTGGATATAATTAATCGGAGTTAGTTGAAGTTCTCCGATGACTAAAATACTTAGGACTTGTGTGGACCTAATTAAGTATATCATTGCACTTCTTAGTCAGAAGTCTATATTGAGTATTTGACAAACTATATTCGTTATATTCGTAAGGTTGAAGTTAAAGATGGATACCACCAAAGACATGTGTTACGAGAGATCGGACTATGTGTTCAATCATACCTTACACCTCTAGTTGCACTCTTTATCCTTGCCGATTGTTGACATCAAAAATTATTAGAACCCATGTTGCAATTCTTTTATGTATTTTCTCCAATATTTTGTCACCGACCTCTAATTTTTGATGCCATGTAAGACTGCCACATAGGATACTTTCATAGTTGCCCATCGGTGGTCATTGTGCATCACAAAAAACACTATATAACAATCATAACATACAAGTTGTTGTGTACAATTTTTCCCCTTATGTTGTTGCATGTAACTTATTACCCTAGTTGATCTACCCCTAACTGTACAAATATTGTAGACGGTACATACGCAATCAAAAAATTAGAAGTCCTCCACATCCCATCCACTACACAAAGTGGATTCATTCTCATGTCAATTGTTTCCTATAATAGATGGGTTGATTAAAAGAAACATGGAACTTGACCTTGACCTTGAACATCTATTGATTGGGATTTGAACAATTACATAGGAAAGCATGCCAATATAAACGATCAACCATAATAGTCTTTTGAAGGTGGTGCATATATATGCTTGATACCATTGTTGATGTATTTGGCAAATGATCATCACTCAATCATCTAGATTTTTGCGAAGAACTATTGTATTGCATGATTTGAAGACTCCAATGCCATGTGAATTAGTCCAATTTCTCCTTCATGCATTTTGAAATAGTAAATGATTTTTTCATATGTTCTATTATAATGTGTCACCATAGATGATATGAGGTTTTATCCATAATGTGAATAGAAAAGGCTCTTCCATGGCAATGACGATTGCCACAACATATATATGTCAACAAATTTACAGATAATGTGAAGAAAAAAAATCAATAATGCCTAAGGTAGATGAGTCTTAAATGGTCACTTCCCTCCATTTTCACACCCCTACTAAGATATTGAACGCATCATGACTACATCGATTATCCCTATTAGTGAGGAAGGGTTAATAGTGTGTGTGGGACATTAATAGTGAAGGTGACACTAAGTTTATTCACAATATGAACATTGAAATTAGTGCCACCAAAAGATCTAGGAAGTCTTGTTCATTGTGGCACGATTCACTGAACATTACTATTCAAAGTAGAACTAGTCAATGATAGCACTTGCATTATTCACAATTTTCATACTCTTTGTACGGTTGTCAATTTCTTCCTATTATCTAAGTTTCTCCCCATAAAAATAAGCCGGTCGATGCCCCTATCAGCTGCTAATCTTAAAAACAAACCTCAACCATAGGGCTAAGTAATGTTACACCAACAAGTATGTGTCTACATGTTATTTATTTATTCTAATCTCTCTACAAACACATTAGAACACGCGCTAATCTTCTCAAAATCTATGGTAAATAAGCATGTATTCATGAACTCAGTATCTCTTGGTAAAAAAAATTCGACCCTCACTGATATTGACACTGGGCACAACAATACATGTTTCGAAAATTAGTACCACACGCACTAATTGGGATAACCAGTGTCGTACGAGATGATTAAAACACCGAACGAAGATCATAGTCTTTTCAAATTTCCTCATAAATTTTGGAGCTCATTCGAATACCGTATTCCACTTAAGGAGGATATAAATTATATAAGGTGGGTGGGGGATAGTGAGGAATGTCAGGCCTTCTTCAAGTCTAGCACCCACCGTCGTTTCTCGTCATCAATTTGGTAGCAGCTTTTTAATTCCCAATGTACGTACGCGGAGTGTGTGGACTCTTCACTACTTGACATTGAACTCTAGTTTCAAAGCCTTTATGATTTGGGTTCGGGTACTCGGGGCAGGGAGGTGTCTGACATTCACAAATTCGCTTCAAGGCTCCCTTTGCATGTGACAATACAGATGAATATCTTGTGCTTAGGAGTGCCCGGGAAGTTCTTGGGTATATAGAGTCGGTCAAGATCCTAGCTAGTGATTCTAAACCCAACCGGTTACATGTTGACATCTTCCGGGTTTTTTTTTTAATTCATTTGAGGTATATTCTATAGATTCTTCTAAAATGATCGGTATTTCTTCTGAAGTCTACAACTCCAACTGGTTGTTTTTCAAACTCAACCTGTTCATATGTAACTAACTATCAGTTCTCCCCGGGCAATGGTTCACACCATGGACCGTGAAGTCGGATCATGGAAGATCGCCTTTTTCCATGGTCCGACTTGATGGTCCAACTTCCGGAGTCTGATTTCTTAAAAAATCAATTTACGAAGTCTTTGGGCCCCTCGCTAGGTGTAAACCAAATGTGGACCAAGAGGAACGACCATGCATCAAAAAATGAATGTGTTGTTTTTTTTTAATACATCTTCAAGAAGGACAGTTTTTAATAAATTCAAGTTTGACCGTTCTCTTGTTTTTTCTTGTCTTCATCTTCTCTTCCCCCAAAAACATTTCATTAAAATTTTATTATAACAACGTTCTCTGCCATGGGCCCTTGCCTTTTCCTACTAGAACACTTTTTTTTGCCTCTCCCACCGCAAAACCCGTTGGACCATATCAATGGACAATGTAGGCCTTAAAGTATGCCTTTTGAGGACCTCGAACTTCATGGTCACCCTAACATTTGTTCTTTGGTGTAAACCAAAGTGGTCCCGGGACAAGTTCAATTTTACAGGGCCTTGGGATGACTTCATGGTCCATGGTGTAAACAACCCCTTAGTGTCACATACACTATTTGCAAAGGGTTTAAACTAGATGTCTAGAGGTTTCAAAGTCTTACGTCTACTACTTGCCAATGTGATACTATTCATCAACATGAGAAACATTTTTCACTAGCATTTCATTTACATTATGAATTTTTTGTAGCACATTGGGATACTTGAGATGATAATTTTGCATTTGAGTATGTAAGGTGAAGATTTTATTGAGTATAGTAATGGCAAGTACCATGTGTTTACATTTTAGTATGCAAGAGGGAGATATTTTCAAGAACATCAATGCCAAGTGTCATCTGTGTACACTTTTATCAACTTGCGTATCATAGTGTAACATAGGCATACACCTCGTAACACTACTGAACATATTCATGCCAAGCTATTAGTACACGCACTTGAGTGTCAAGTGTCACGAGGTGACACTAATGATGAAGTTGTTGATTGTCAATGTAACCTAGCATGTGCCTCAAATAATGTTAGTGATGTTATTACGCATGGGACACTAAATACTGTAAACAGTGTAGTACGTGGGCAAGTTTGGCACTAATTTTATTATTTTCACAAATGTCAAAAAATTTCAAAAATTTCTATGTAGGTAATCTGGATATTTTGGGCAATTCCGAACAAAACTAGTGGTTGACATCATCCTCCAAATCACCTTGATATCATGAATTCTTCCCACAACTTTTGTTATTGTGCGTCATAATGTGACTTTTATTGATTTATTATCATGCATCTACAACCATATATAGTTATATGATTGAACTATGTCTTTGTTGTTATCATACAATGCGTGCGTAATTCCAGACTATCCAAAAGTTTGGAATTGCCTAAATATCAATTCAATTTTTTTTTTAAATAATAAAGATTTATTGACCAATAATCAACGAGAAATGATCTCGTGGCTCATCATCAACCTACTTGACTTGGTTATCACTCATAACTAATCAATTCATGAACAAGATCTGATAATTATGGATGTTGTCATGTCACCATAAATGAAATTTTGCTAAGAATTTTGCTAACCCTTTTGCTTTTGAATGGGTGAAAAGTCATGGATTTCAAGGAATTTTGTGTTTTATGAAATTTGCTTCTAGAAATAAAAACATATATTTAGCATTGATGTCTCAAACTTCCCCAAGTAGATGTTTGAACCCTAAAAGCCTTGAGAGTGTATTTATTTGGGGTCCATGACAACCTCCAAAGCATTGACATAATTTTTTAAACTTAATTTATGATATCAAATTAATATTTAATATAATATTTTTCTAAAAACATTATGTAAATATAGGCATATGTGAAAATGGTAAATTTAAATGTGGCATGCATTTTCAATGAATCTCAATCATTTTAATACAAGTCCAAGTTTCTTCATAATTTATTTTGCGTATAAATATGTAATATGTTAAGCTATAAGAATGCATTTTATATGTCATTATAATAGTACCAACATTATAATAGACCTTTGTCCTAGACACCATTCAAAATGAAGCGATGATATAACTTTTAATTATAGATTTCATTTTTAATCAACAAAAATTAAATAGGTCACATTAACATTATACAACATACATTTTTTTACTTGATAAAAACTTACATCTTAACAAAAAAAATGATAGAGTTGTTAATTCCAAGCAGCGAGTGACACTAAATACAAAAATAATGTATTACACAATTCCATTGCACCATATTTTGTAGCGAAATTTTGGCTATTCATCTTTGATTTATTTCCTCTCCTTACAGTAGATCTTATAATCTAGCAAAATTAGCAAAACCAAATAATTAATAATATCACACTTCTCATGAGTGCAAATCCCATAGTAGTATTACTCGTATTACAAATTATGTCATATTGCACAATATGTAATATTATAACCAAATATATGATTTTGTAATGATAACTTGCACCTGCCAATGATTAACACTTAATTTGTTATGAGTTGTTGATTAAAATTTACATGCACTAATAGATTTTTTGAATCACACCTTATTAGTTTACATGAACAAATGATTCAAGAATATTGTGGGCAATGAAAAGGGTATATTGATTCAATATGGGTGGTAAAATTTATAGCAATTGAAATGAGGGGTTGGGTTTCACAATCTCTTTGTGTTATGATTTCAAAGCCTCAGGCAATAGCACTTTTTTTTATAAATGAGAAAATTTAATTATATAAATATAAATTTAATAATTGGTATAAGATTATTTTGGTTAAAGACTTTTATTTGATTTTTATTAAAATTTGATCGAGTAGGTTGTTGACTCGTTCAGTTTGGCGAGATGAATTTATAAATCTTTTAGATGATAAATAACCATAAATGAATGAAACTTAAAGTGGTGTGGAAGTGAGGGTCTCTCAATCCCACCCCATCATTCATGAGCTACTCTAGGCATGCTAGTTTATAAGCTTATAGTTCTCTCTCTCTCTCTCTCTCTCTCTCTCATCATCTTGATTCTTGATTTCTTGAAATTTTTGTATTCCTTCGCGGGTTGCCCGGAAAAAACTAGCAGGAAAATGCTATATAAACACACCCCAAGGTTTGGCACAACATCTTCTCAGCTTGCCTTACTTTGTGGTAGAGTCAGGAGTCTTGTAGACGCACATGTACTGAATACCGAGTAAATACTAGAGGTAGCCTACTTTGATCCTACGGGAAGTAGCTATGCAACCAGGAGTACTAGTGTTGTCCTACACCTGCTCTTACAGGTAGAAGGTCTGCTGCCAGGGTATGTACTAGCTTGAGAAGAGGTCTACAAGGTAGCCGGCTGATATACAGTCGAAATTCACTGATTCTTGCGGCACTGATTGAGTTACTGCTGTACTATTTCCAAGATGAGCAAAACAGGGCTAGCTACTTCTGATGATTTCAAGGTGGCGAGAGGAAACTGTATACCAAATACTTACATATCACACACGACTTAAGATTAGCACAAATTGTGCTTAAGTCACTTCACTTTCTAAGTAATATGTTTATGACTATGAGTTACAATGAGAATTGTAGTATTGGTGTACATTACATACCTTTGAAGGGGTAATAGCCTTGTTGGCATCGATAACAAGTAAGAGGTCTAAATACACCTGTTGTACGTTCCACTAACATATCTTAAGGTATTCTTGGGGGAACATGGGCACAGGTGAGGACCTCTTCTACGAGTGCTACACGCCTTACGAAGATCCGCCCACTCATTACAATTCCTAAAGACTATATGCTTTAAGACTGGAATTGTTCTTGTCTATATCTACGAATCTGATGCGTATTGAGAAGTATTTCTATAAGTCAGTAAAGGAGTCCTGCTTCTTACCCTGAGTGCGCTTACGGCCAGGTTGTTCATACTACTTACTGAAAATAGATGTCTACACTGTTTTCAGTTAACAGAAGTGGTCGAAATCATGTTGATGATTTTTTACTAACCCTGCTGGACACAGTCGGTCTCATACAAATATACAAATATATTCAAGTCTATGTTATTTACAATAACTGAGGTGCTAATTATATCAGAAAGTGGTATTATGACTGAAAGAGTTTTTTTGAACTAAATCTTCAATAAAACTATTCTATATTGAAATATAAAAATAGTCATTGACATTACAATATTATGTTTACTGATATATAGTTTTCATAATTATTAAGAGGTGAATTTCTTTTATGAACAAAATTTACGTCTACACTGTTTTCAGTTAACAGAAGTGGTCGAAATCATGTTGATGATTTTTTACTAACCCTGCTGGACACAGAAGGTCTCATACAAATATATATATATATATATTTACAAATATATTCAAGTCTATGTTATTTACAATAAATGAGGCGCTAATTATATCAGAAAGTGGTATTATGACTGAAGGAGTTTTTTTGAACTAAATCTTCAATAAAACTATTCTATATTGAAATATAAAAATAGTCATTGACATTACAATATTATGTTTACTGATATATAGTTTTCATAATTATTAAGAGGTGAATTTCCTTTATGAACAAAATTCCAACAAAACTCTTGGGAAAGGATGAGGAATGAATAATGTCTAATAAACTTGATTACCAGGACCCTACCATGGGATGTATGTTGTCATAACTTAACTCTACATGTATAGTGATGACATATCCTAACAGGACTAGACATTGATCAAGACAAGATTAGTCAGCTCTGTTTAGTCTTCCCGCACATGTATTGGGTTGTAGGCTTTAAGTATCGTCTATTCATATATAGTTAAGATTGTATAGGGTTTAGTGTTCTTATAATCTTAGCTCATATTTGGTCAATCATATTCATATTTTCATACGCCTTTATTTATTACTGTAACTTTATTTACCCCTCCTAACATTAAATATATCAATGACATTTGATTTTTTTTAATAAGTCATGCAACGATGTTTGACATGAATCTTCCATTACAAATATGTCAATGTTTGATGAAGTAAGTAATTATATATCAATATTATATTGAATTAATTTTTTCTCCTAAAATGTTTACTTATTTAAGATGATATTGCTAAATTTGACATACATTGACATGTTAGTGATGTGGATTGATAGTTGTATATATGCTCATTGTAAGTAATTGTTGTATTTCATACCCAATGTAATAAATTCATAATTAAACAACCGATGTTTATTGACAAAAATGTAGGCCAAAAAAATTGGACCTCGTGTTGACCCTTTCAAATCAAACATCAAAATTCTGGTATTGTGGCTAATCTGATACATAACATCATGAATAAATAAATAAGATAAGATAAGACTAGATAAGGTTAAATATACAAGAAGATGGAATCACCTAAATGTTGGTCGGATTATAGATTTAAATTCATCATTCCACTTGTTGTCAAAAAAATTAAGTAAAATGTTTATCTGTGATATGCATTTGGAAGATGAAACTACAAATTATTCAAATTGAAAACAAGAACGAAGTTTAAGCCGGATAAAGACTTGACAAAGTAATTTCAACTCAAATGTTAAGATCGTTGAAAACCAAGCCAACACAAAAATAAAAAATAAAACTTTAAAAAATAGATTTTTGAGCGATTGAGAAGGAGTTTCAAGAGCAAACGGAGTATAATATGTTAGCATTCAAGTACTATCATGTGAATGAATATGAAGGATGTCATGACTAGATATCAAAAGTCTTAAATAATAAAAACTTGTGATTTAAGATTATTACCCATGCGCGATGAAAGTCAATTTTGCCATTCAATGGCTCAAGATGACTTTGATTTAAATGACCCCAATATACGATGAGAAAAGAAACTGATTAGATAGTGGACATCCAATGCACAATTATAATTAAGTTTCTAGTGTATAACATTATATATATATATATATAAATCTAAGTAGCTGAAATTATATAAACTATAGTTTATATTTTTAAATTTGGATTTAAAATCATCAACCAAATTCATTATCTCAAAATATCCTGATTGAGGATTCCTAATTTTGAATAAGATAATATTCCAAATATTTTCTTATAGTATTTTTATTTTATTTTATTTTATTCTCTAACAAATTCCATAAAATTGGTCCAAATTATGCATTAATTTAAATTCCTTTGGGTACCTAATCCAAACCCACTTTAAGACATGTAAAAAGGACATGCATGAAATGTATAACCATTATTGTAATAAACTTATCCTAGACATTTTAAACTCAATAGAAAAATAATAGAGTATAGAATTATCAAAATTTAAAACAATTTATCAAAATATGATGAATATTTGTAAAGAATAGATTTTTATGACTGTTAATTATATTAAAATTTTATGATATATGAGTTTAGAAGATAATTTTATTTTAAACAATCGACAAAAATTGTGATATATTCCAAAATTATACAAACCTTATAGAAATGAAATAAAAATTCAAGCGCCTAGAATACTTGATAAATATGAAGAACAAGGAGAAATAGAACATGTGTTCAATAGTCATGATATTTGAAATGATTTCAAACTATAGTGGACAAACAACAACTTTACATATAAGGTTCAATGCCATTCAAGAGTTAGTGATGTTTAATAGGTCAAAATGTTGTTATATATGTGCTATTGGGGTATATAGCCAGGTCAATACAATTGCATATTGTCTATAAAAAATTCATAAAACATTTAAACCATATTGAAAAATGAGGTTCACAAACACCTTAATTAAAAGCTATATATATATTAACAATATTATCCTCAAACCTAACTTCTAGCTCTAAACCCTACAAAGTTCACGGGGGGGGGGTCACTCCATTGTCAAGTTGAACACCACGTGCGACCAAAAAAACTCTTCTTTTGGTAAGTTGCACCACCAAAATGGGTCAAAATTTTATCAAATTTTTTTCATGAGTAGATATACACAGTACCTATGACATAATTAAAAGTGGTAACTAAATTTGATGATTTGTTTTTTTCATAAAACATACCGTTTCTAACTACAATGACACAGAATTGAACTAAAACAATTACTAAAAAAATAAAGATGACTAAAAATTTCAAAAAAATATACAAAAGATACTATAAATGGTTATGTATATGTAGAAAAAATATCATAAATTTTAAAATTATATATGGCATGTAATATAGGGGTAGCAAACTTTGTCTGCACGTGGTGTCAACTTGACAATGAAGTGACCTCCCCGTGACAAAGTTATAGATATTTGTAATATATATAAAGTAGGAGACCACATAATAGAAAAATAAGATTGAATAGCAACTACGATATGGTCACCAACGTGAATCATTATTTTGCTTCATTTCGAAACCAGTTTAAATCTATTTACAATCTCAAAACATGCATTACAGAAGTCACAAGGGCCTGATAACATATTGCATGTTTTCAAAAGTCAGGTCACATATAAGAAATACTTTGTTCTATACGTGCTTTATAAAAGCAATATCTTAGATCTTGAACCCTAAAATCTCACATTTTACTTGTTATTTGTGATATGTGTGATATGTGTGATATGTGTGATTTTTGAAATAGTTGGTTGTTATAGTGGAGATGGTCTTATTATTGTAACTCGAGACGGGTGACTAGTATTAATGGGATCACTATATATTATTTGCATAATTTTTTTGAATTAATATTGAATAAACATATGATCCTGTTTTTAGAAAGGAGTGAAGAATAGTCAATGTTTGAATGTAATGACACATGAAGGCTTTGCACTAAATATTACCACGTTAGAGAAATAACATTTCACTCTACACCAAAATTAGAATTGATCGTAATATGGACATTAGATTAGGGTTTGGATTGAACATAAGCATTGGGCTTGGTGGTTAGAGTATCAATTGTATTATATGCTCTCAGTTGGTATTATATTAATGTGGGTTTTGTTAGGTTTTCAAACCTCTACATACGTTGAAATATTAGACATGCCCACTTCACCAAGGCAAGCGTACCTTATTTAATTTGATTTGCCGGATGGAGCACATGAATCCAAAATGTCCTTGGGATTGAGGTGGACCAAATATATTGACACGCTTATCATCAATGACTTATCACCCCCACATTACCCATGCATGAAGTTGGTATTCTCCTTTTGTCTACCATTGTTTGTCTATGACTATGAAAACATGAAGTTGTCAACATCGAATCATTCGTAGCATTACCCAACAAAGTGAGCATGTTTTGCGTGGCCCCAAATATCCCATGGCTTGTGCTCGAATCGTTTACTCATGACACCAAAAAAACATAAACATGAATGTTATAGAGGTGATGCAGCAAGGAAGCACACCTACGGCTCTCCTTAGAAGGGGAAAATTCCACCACTTGTGTCATGTTGGCAATTTTAATGATTCTACAATACCGATTCATTTGGCAACATCTCCAAATAGAAAAGAGAATATATTTATTGCACTTGACATTATTAAGTTATTGTCTTTCTAATTTGCTCATATATTTTATCGAGAGCCAAAAACTCTTTGCTATACCTTACATTTTCATCACCAAAAACAAATAAAATATGAGAAACAAATAATTTTTGTCACATGTTTGCTTAAATTAATTTAGAAATTTCAAAATTATAATGTGTTTTGATACGCATTAGCTGAACATGTCAAGTCACACTTTTTGATAAAGATATTTTTTGATTGACTATTGAAATGAATAAGAGGGTACTACTACCATTTCTAAAGGGCAAGGTGTCACTTGGGTGTAACATGGTTTAGGAAAACAGTGTCAAACAACATCAGACATCATGAAGTCACTCAGTGCTTTTTTTCTTAGGTGTTTGCTCAAGTGTTTCAGCTTCATATATTTTCGTTCTTTACCCTCAATCAAGTAGATAATTTTTAGGGTTTTACAATAAAAGTGGAACTTCAGTACATTAAAAAAAACGGAACGTTAATGTGTAATTCTAGATTGACATGCAATGTCCATTCACCATCTCCTAGAGATGGCTTAGTGTTGATGGTTAATAGGTAGACCAATGGTAAGTTGGTTATATAAAACGATCATTAACTATATCGAGGCCAGTGGTGGGTGTGGTTATTCTAGTGGGATTGGGGCTTGTTATCAAATGGAGAGGTTTTCCATGAGTTGATGGACTTTGTTATAAGGGATTCTGAGGTCAAGGAGGTTTTTTAAGGGAGCCTTATGAATGGTATTTCTAATGTATGATAATGATGGAGGTAGGATTGTCCATCCATATTGGGTTGATGTGGTTTGGAGGACGTCACAATTTTCTAGTTTTCTTGTGGTGGCAGTTGGTGGGAATTGTAAGCCACTCTTTTTGGCCATAGCCCAAATGTGTGGGCAATTTTCAAATTTTAGTGGCATTCATATGATGTTTGGTGTTAGAAATTCATCCATTGTATGATTGGGAGGCTATTGCCATGATAAGTTGGTTATTGCCCGTAACCACCTTCTTGCCCTCTTCACTCAATAAGGAAAAGGATGGCCAAGGAAGAAGTAGGCTATCTTCATAAGTATAATCAAGTATAGTCCTCGGGGAGTTCACTAGACATGTATATATGTATACACGTGCGTGACAAGGGTATTTATTCAAGGGGTATTTAATTATCCATCCTTAATTTTTTGTACCATATTATTATATAATTTGCTAATTTCTTGTTTTTTAAATGACCCTATAATTACTTTTAAATTTGATGAAGCTCTAATTTTAAGCTAGGTATGTTCATTATAATTATTTGATTTTGCTCCAAAGGGTTTAAGAGCATTCAAAGTACTTAGTCACCAAAATCCAAGGCACAACAAGGTTTTACATTAAGAGTGTTCATAAACAGTTTCAAACAACAAAATCAGCCCATGTTTCTCAATCAAGTTACACGCACAATTAAACACAACGGTATTGAGTGTAAAAAAACAATTAAAACACCAACAACAAACGGATGGCAACCATCGGTCTGGACTCAGGACTTGGGAGTGAAATGGGACTTACATGCAAGCACGAGTTCCAAAGCTGGACTTGTGTGGTCGTTATGAAGATTCGACCTCCACTCAAAGTAGAGAGAGAGAATGACCTGCACATGGCGCCTGCAAACCCCACCTCTCAGAAAGTCAACAGCGTCGAAGAAAAAACTCTCGCCAACACTAAACCGCAAACCCCACCTCTCAGAACGGTGAAAAAAAACTCTCAAAACCTAATCCTCCATCAATGTTCTCCCCCAATTTTTCTTAAACCCTAATCCGTCAGCCACCCTCATCAATCTTTCATCCCATTTTTTCAACTGAATCGACATAGTTTTTCATCCAAAATCTTCCCGCCTCTGAACACAAAGGACACCCTGTTTCAAAAAAAACCTAGGATCCTTAAATCCTACGGTATATTTTTACAAATATTTTAAAAATATGCGTTATTTGTATCAAGCCTATATTATTTATAATACAAATTTTATCATACATACTTACCTATATTACTTCTAAGAAAATTCTAAGTTTTTTCTTTTGTGAATATAAATTACCCTATATTTTCCCGCACGTTGTTTTCTAATATTATCGCAGTGAACTCCCCGAGGTATAGTCTCAGCATAGAATAGCAATAGACTTTTATGTGAACACCAAAGCTCAATGATTGAGTTTAGGTGTGTAGGCAATAGGCAAATCCCAAGTGAGATGCTTGAGGATAAGAAGTTTGTATGACAAAAGCCAAGGGATTCGGACTTCTAAATTTTCTTTTTAATCTTTGACGTGAGAGTGAATGAATGTGTTATTTTTGCAATTGTTTGGTGGCATAGAATGTTGATGGTTGAACTCTATTATTGAACTTGAGTGAAGTTGCAACATGTGTAAAAGAAAAGGCTTTGGGCAGTGAGTTAGGTGAGTGAATTTTTGAGGCTATAAGCAAAGTAATTAGAGGTTGCTAAAATTAAAGCTGAGTATAGTCAAGTTACTCTAAGGCAATAACTATATAGAAAGATTGAGTGGGAGAGTAGTGGGTATTGCTTTGAGTTTTGACCAAAGAATTGGAAGGATTAACAACCAGTTAATCGAAGATTATGATAATCAAGTTGAGCGTCAATAAAGAAGCTCTAGCAATAGCCAAGGAAGAAGAATGATGAATGAAAGATGGTGACCACATGACCTTAATGAAGTTGTGAGAATGAATACGAATGCGATAGTTTGAGAGGGAAGAGAGATTGAAGGCTATGAGAGCCATAGTCAATTTTGAGTGTGACGTTCTTTGGCGATAGTCTCAAAGGCCGGTTGACTATAAGAACTTGAGAGGAAAGAAGGATAAATATAGGAAGATAGAGTTTATGGCAATGGCCATGTATGACATCTCACTTAATCCATGAGAAGAGTGGAGAGTAATCGCATGGAGAGGGTGTGTAATTAATCCCTTCTAATTATTTGATCACCAAATGATTATTAGATTTGGCATTGTGGTATTTTGATCATACCTTATATCCATATTAAATACAACATCACCTCCCATAAAATAATCATTCAATTAAACATTGTGTCACATGTCATGCTCACATTGGCTCAACCCGAGAGTTAGACAACAACTCAATTACCTCATTTGAGAAGAGTTGCCTAACCTTGTAGCCAATGCACTATAGAAAAACCTAAAATCAATCACTTGTAAAGTAAAGCAGATGAAATCGTGGGTTTAATCCCAAACTCTAAGTTTATGAGAATTAACACAAAAGCAACCAAGTTTTCTTAATGCTTAAATCACCATACACAAAGAGTGGTGTTAGGCCATCAAAATTGACTTTCTAGCTTATCCTATTGGGATGCGTAGCCAAGCTAGACTTGCATAAGCCGATCCCATAATTTACGACAACATGTTCTAGCACATACCTTATTTTAGAACCCAAAATCCTTTCAAAATTTGAAATGTGGTAAGGGGAGGTCCCAAAAGTTTCACCCTACTTTCAAAATGGACTATGATACACGACGAGCTAACGAGCTCGTAACATATAGTTTTATCCAACGAAGGATCATATCCCATAGTTTCGTCCCTCTTTGAGAGACTTTACGTATAACTCTATTAGTAGTCCATTGCTTATGGTATAAACTGTCACAAATACTATTTGCAAAGGGTTTTAACTAGATGCCTAGAGGTCTCAAAGTGTCACATTCTCTAATTGCCAATATGACATTTTTTTTTTCATTGTGAAAATTTATTTTTATTGTAACATTTAGTGTAGCACATTGGGATTCTCGAGATGTTAATTTTGCGTTTTAGTATGCAAGGGGAAGATATTATTGAGCATATTGATGGAAAGTGTCACGTGTTTACATTCTAGTATGCAAGAGGAATACTTTCTTGAAGATACTCATGCCAAGAGTCCTATTTGTACAGTTTACTCAACTTGTAGACCATTATGTAACATAGGCAAACACCTCATAACATTATTGAACATACTCATGCCAAGATATTCCTTAGCACACTTGAACGTCAAGTGTCATGAGGTGACACTAATGATGATGTTGTTATGATGAATTTAACCAACCGTAAGCCTTAAAATAGAGTAAGTGACACTATTATGCATGTGACACTAAATTCTATAAACGGTGTTAGTTGGTTGCATGCCGATGTTCATTGATAACTTTAGCTCCTACTGAAATAAATAAAAGAAAGAAAAAGGCTTGAACAATGGGGCCCTATGGAAAGTGAGTTTGGTCAAAGAGTTGGCGGGTTGCTTAAACTAACATTAATGAGCCAGCGAACTTGAGCAACTCCTCTCCAGCATTCATCGCCCAGACAACGTATACGTACATTAATACGTACATACATACACTTTCGTAAAGGAAAATGATATACGTCCTTTGATACGTACATACGTTCCTTCCATTTCCTTCCTGTACCTCTCTTCACACTCTTCTCTCGCCATCGCCAGCGCGCTGCACTACAAGCTATGGTGTCCACGATTTTTTCTCTCTTTGACAGCAATTATTGGTAGTTTCCTCGTATCGAACTCTTCTGGAGCTCCTTTCATTTGTTAGAGTGCCGATAATTTTTTTTTGTGTGAAATCGAGCCTAAGGCGAAGGAAGTAGTGCAAGTTTTCGGGGAGTTTTCTCGTGAGCGGACTGTGGAGCCATGGGGGAGAAGCAAGGATTTCAGAAGATGACGTTGAGTCCGACTACAGGCCACACAGTGGCAGTGAAGCCACAGCTACCGGTGTACAAGCGGAGGGGCTGTAGGATATGTTGTGGAGTGTCTTTGGTGATAGTGTTGGCCTTAGGAATCATCGCAATCGCACTGAGCCAAACGATCTTTAAGTTCAGGGACCCTACCGTGTCGATAAACTCCCTGAAGCTGGAGAATATTAACGTGAAGGTGGACGTTCTGAGTTTCTCAGTGGTGCTCAATGTGACAGTGGCGGCTGATGTTCGTGTGGACAACCCGAACCACTACAGCTTCCGATACAATAACAGCACAATGCTCCTTACTTACCATGGCCAGTCTGTCGGAGACATTGCACTTGGCGCCGGAGAAATTAGAGCTCTAAAGACTGTCGACCTTCCGACAATTATTACTGTGGAGGCTATCAAAATTGTGGAGAATCAAAATGTGCTTAGCGATGTTGCTAGCGATGTTGCGACGTTTGGTTTGTATGCTGCCATACCAGGGCGCATAAACGTGGCCAATATTTACAAGAAGCACATTGTCACCACCATGAACTGTACACTGGATGTATTCATTTCCAACCAGACTCTTAAGGACAGTGTGTGCTCGAGGAAAGTTAAGCTTTGATGACTTCGATTAGCTGAAGCTAGCAATAGGAGTTTCCATCCTCTTGTATCCACATTGAGTCGCCACGTATGCAGGTATACGGGTATCTTGGAGGGAAAGAAGACGTATTAGTTCCCTGTGCTCACTGTTAGCACGCAAAGTCGAGCAAAGTAGCAGATCGAGGAGGCCGTTGGTGACTGGAGCTCTAATTAATTTCCGGTATGCAATTTGATACAGCACTTGAATGGCAGCGAGTGACAGAGGTGTGCAGGAGAGCTATGGCAGGAGGAGAGGAGAGGAACAGCAGAGCGCGCGCAAGAGTAACAACACTATGAAGGTCCTTTTGGTGACACTCATTCTGGAGCACCTATTAATTGTTTCACACACAAAAATGAAAAAATTTCATTCTCCTCAATGTGATATGTGAATAGATTGTCTCCTATTTTGTGTCGGAGCTTTCTCGTCACAAAACAACGTATCAAATTTGTTGACTCCTTGATGTTTTTATACGCAATTATTTCTATGGTCTGAATTAGTTTGTGTCAATTGATCAGCGTTACCAAGACGCCCGATTAAGGCAAGAAGATGTCGACTGAAGATAACATCTTTCTCTTACATCTAACAACATTATGAAGTTGTTTTGGTGACACATTCTAGAGTACCTATTGGTTGTTTCAAACACAAATATAAGAAGCTTTCATTTTCCTCAATGTGATAAGACTGTCTCGTATTTTGTGTCGGAGCATTCTCGTCACACATTGTGTCAAATATTGTTGGCTTCTTGATGTTCTTATCCGCAATTATTTCTATGGCATGTAAATTTTATGCCAATTGGTAAGTGCGCGTTCGGTTAAGGAAATAAGATGTCGATTGAAAATAACATCTTTCTCGCAGCCTCTGCCATTAGGTTGTTTTCTCGTCCTTCAATGAAATGTTTAAGTAGAAACAGCGTCAATGTTCTTGTTTGTTGATTGGCATCGGCGCATCTAGTAGTAGTAGTAGATGTGTAAATTTGAGACCTGAACATCACTAATTCTCTATTTCAGAAAGCTAGGTAACAATCATTTTGAATTGAGGTCACAATGCTATACACCCTGTATAAATCCTTACATAACAATTTAGTCAGTACTACCAATTTGTCATCATGGGAGCATCCTGCCGCTGGATTCCTTCGTAGGACTTCGTTTGGTATGGCCTGTCTTTCTTAAAGCGGGGTTCGTGAGTCATATTTATAGGCTTCAAGTTTCCTCGTCCTTGCAATTTCATAACTCCGGTTCCTGCTTGTAGTTGTATCCAACGGATTCCAGCTACCATATTGTAGCCAACTATTGATGCCGAAGTGTATTGCTGAGTTTTACCGCTTGCACTTGGGAGTTTGTCTCTGATAAAATGCCCTATTTCTATGGAACCTATTTAATAAATTCAATATTGCAGTTTCTTGCTTGATATGGCTTGACATGTAGGGCTTCGCCTTCAGCACTGAAGTTTCACAATAATTTTCTCCAATTGCTCTTCATCCTTGTATCTGCTCTGAGGCATGTCCTCGGTAATTTTGGGCCCGATTTCCAGCTAATGCTCCAAACTAGTGTAGATTTTCTGAATAGCAGTGATTAAATAGGGTTCCATGGTAGTCTCTTGTTAGGTACAGAATCGGTAAATTGAGTTATGTAGTAGTTCCAACACAATTTCGTCAAGACATGCATTCTCCATGGATTGGTGAGAAATCTGAGGTTCTCAGTTTGAGAACAAACAATGTAGGGTACGAGGTCTTCACCATCTGGAGGAATGCGTTTTGAGATCATACGCCAGCGTACTATGTCATTGTTGTGCTGGGAATCAACTGGTACATAAAATTGATGCATTTCATTTGTGAAGAAATTCTCAACCGAGATTAGGCAACAGCGTGAGCTGCATTACTCTTTGTCATGCAGGTGCTCTTCACATATCCTTAAAGTTGTAAAGACACGTCAAGACATGCGAAGGCATTGCTATACAGTCAAATTGTATGTGTGGCGTCCGGGTTGATTCCACAAGCCCTGAGACTGGGTAGCACCTTGAAAACGACCAAGAATCACGAAGGTTATTTTTTACCCCTTGTCACTTGTTCATTTTTCAAACTTGGATGCATTGATCTCTCATCCAAATTATTGCCCAACATCCAGGGGGAATAATGGCCTACGTTCCTCTAGACCCATCCTTCCACTAAATTACATTTCATGCAGTGACCATAGATCCCCAGTTCCCTGCAGACAAACCTGAGCAGCCCTGTTTTCAGAAGGCAGAAAAACCTGAGCACATTTAGTTTAATCAGTGTAATGTGACATTTGCCAGACTTTTAAATTCTCAACAAGACATGTGACAATGCTCATCAATAGGCTGCTGTCACAATGTGACATTGCCGGACTTATGATCTTCAACAAGATGTCAGAGATCAATTATTTTGCAAGAGTAGATGCATTATAATGAAATGAGAATATCATGTTTTTTTTGGCAGAGTTTCGCCACCTCAGAGAGGAATTCATCTGGTGATAATA
Organism: Polytrichum commune; assembly: GCA_950295325.1. Classification (NCBI taxonomy): domain Eukaryota; kingdom Viridiplantae; phylum Streptophyta; class Polytrichopsida; order Polytrichales; family Polytrichaceae; genus Polytrichum; species Polytrichum commune. Next base: position 20,113,548 of record OX485803.1, on the reverse strand, counting down.
AGTATTACAGGAAATGGATGAGGTGTACAGTCCGGACCTCACTTGCTGCCATATGTATGTGTATCTCTGGTGCTCCTGAGCTTACAAGGTATGCGGGTGTTATTGGGTTACTTCTCTTAATCGGCCACCTATATTTGAATGGTGTGTGGTTAAGTGTGGATCTAGGAACAATCAACATAAAGACACGTGTTCAAGAGAGATTGGACTATGTCTTCAATTTTATTAATCACTTTACACAATTGGGGGACCTTTGTAGTCATGCAAGGTAGATGTACAACATGGGGCCCTAAGGTTTAGAGGAGTTCTTGGCAATAGAGGTGTTAGTTTCATTCATTTCACATTCATCCATTGTAGTCATATAGTAAAAATTCTCAATGACTTCATTGTCCATTCTCGTTAGGGTTCGCATTTGAGTTCTGGAATAAGCTACATGCTCTTGGGGTGCTCATGGGACTCCCTTTACTTTTTCTCTCCAAATTGTGGCTAAGTTACTGTGATCTTGTCTTTTAATTATTTTATTTTATTTTATTTTATGTGATGCAATCATTGAGTTACATGCTATGATTGAAAAAAAAAATGTTCAATGACTTTCTCATTAGAAAGTGAACATGGATTTAACATGTACTAAAGGCATAATTAATTCTAGATTCATATAATGTACATGTGGTATCAAAAGGCATCCTCCACTTGGATTGACATATGTGATTTCCAAGTGGAGGATGCCTATTGATGCCTATTATGATCAATCTCTCCAACCATTGCTCTGACATAGTCATATGAACTTCTCCATCACTTGGAGAATGCTTTAGATTGAATTTCTTTGATGCGCTGATAACATGTAAATTAGGAAACCTTTCATTCAAGTTGTCCATAATTGCTTGCACATACATAACTCCCATCGTCTTGCATTCTTCTAGTGTGTTCTCCCGATAAAAAATTTATCTGTGATGCATAGGTTGATATGTGCCTTCAACATCATCAATTGCCCTTTATTTTAACACAACATCCACCCAAGCTCGAGACAAAATTGGATTGAACTTCTTGGTTGATCATCCATAATTGGGTCTTTGACCACATTAAAAAGGTCTCTTCAAAATAGAATTTGATGAATCCAAAGTGGATCCAATCGTTGAAACATCAACCAAGTCATGTTGAAATTTTTGTTTCAGGTTATTTAGCTTTGCCAACACATCCACCACGAGATCAAGCATTAATTAAAACTGGAAGGTTGTAGCTTGGTGGTATCAATAGGCATCCTCCACTTAGAAAGCATCCAATATTGCTAGCATACAACATAAAATCCGCTCCAACACTTGACCTTGAGAAAGCCAACGAACTAAATGAAATCGCAAGACAACCAATGGTTGTAAATCATATTCAGTCATTGAGCTTTTGAGCTCCCTCCGTCGATTGCTACTTCTCCCTACCCACTCATAAACTTTGTTAGCAAATTGATCCAAAATCAACAACTTTAGTATTGTTTTGAAAAGAAAAAATAACACCCGTACATGGTACCGGCATGAATGTGAGCCCGTTATCCAAATACTTAACACAGCGGACCGTGTTGTAGTATGAGGTTTTATGCCTCCTTGGGAGGTGGGCTCTGGTATTACGTTTCAGTCCGCTTTGTTTAAGGGGGTGTGATAGTAGCTTGTTTATTTTCTAGTTTTCTTTTGTCGAGGGCTAGGTAGGTGAGATATTTAATGGCGTTTTGGTGTAAATTTTTCATGAGGGTTTTTATGTTGGTTTTTGGGATTTTAAGGTCAGGAAGTTTGACGATGGATTGTTTGTGTATGGCTCCACGAACACCAGCTATAATAGTGATTAGAGGGTTCGTTTTCCATCCTTGGTTTTGTATGTTATTAACACAGGGAGGTCACTTCATTGTCAAGTTGACACCACGTGCAGACAAAGTTTGCTACCCCTATATTACATGCCATATATAATTTTAAAATTTATGATATTTTTTCTACATATACATAACCATTGATAGTATCTTTTGTATATTTTTTTGAAATTTTTAGTCATCTTTATTTTTTTAAGTAATTGTTTTAGTTCAATTTTGTGTCATTCTAGTTAGAGACAATATGTTTTATGAAAAAAACAAATCATCAAATTTAGTTACCACTTTTAAGTATGTCATAGGTACTGTGTATATCTACTCATGAAAAACAATTGATAAAATTTTGACCCATTTTGGTGGTGCAACTTACCAAAAGAAGATTTTTTTTGGTCGCACGTGGTGTTCAACTTGACAATGGAGTGATCTACCCGTGGTTGTTAAGTAATGGGTCGTATTTGTTGTGTTTGTGTATGAGTGCTTGTTCGGGGAATTTGTCATGGCAATATGTGAATTCAATGAATTGTATTGTGTGTGAGTGTGATGGTGATAAAGGCGTGAGTGTGTTGTTTGGGGTGCCTAGTATGCATAGGATATCCGGTCTTAATTTGGCTTGGCATTGGCACCTTGTTTGTGTGCATGTGCATTTTATGAGCCATTATGGGATGGTTTGTTCTTGATTCATATTGTTGAGATTTCCTACGTTTGTTAGTGTGTAGAATCGGGTGTGTTTGTTACACGGGTAGATCACTTAGTGCATCTTAAAAACGACGTGCGGCATAATATAGAGAGGATTAAAATCATTTGAAATAAAAATTATAAAGGAATTCCAAATGATGAAGGGGCCATTAAATGTAGACAATCCCATTATAAGTAAGTTAGATGGACATAAAACGTGGGCCATTATTTTTTTGTAAAATTAATATAGGGGCTGAAGATAAGGATCCTGGAAGGTATGTTTAGTATGGTATGTAAATGGGTTTAGGACTCACGGGGATGTTTGCACCCTTCTTTGTTTCCATGCTTTCCCTCAACACTCGTCAATTGCGTTAGGAAGTAGATTAGCTTTTATTACTTAAAAGGAATATAGAGTACAAAAAATTGCAGTGACTTGGACAATATAAGTAATGGAACGGTGCAAACAAATGGGCCATTTTTGAATTATATGGAGGCTTTAATTCAGCCCTTGAAGGTAAATAGCCCCAAAACAAAAAACCCCTAGCCGCACGTGGTGCACAAAAATGCCTTAGAGTGATCTACCCGTGGTTTGTTGGCTTGTAGTGTTTGGGTGATGAGGTGTACTACTTTATTATGGCGAGCAATTCTTAAGCCTTTTAGATATGGGTGTTCACACGTGGATAATAAGTGGGGCCAAGTGTCCCTGTCGTTTCGGTGGCATAGTGCGCAATTGGGGTTTTGGAATTTGAGTGGCCAAAAGATGTTTTTTCTGTGGTTACCCATGTATTGGGCATATGTGAATTTTAAGGTTTGGGTGATTTGGGCGTCCGTTATGTTTTTGTTCTTCCAGAAGTGGTTGGAGAGTTTCTTGTTTATTTGGTCTTTGGAGAGCCATTTATCTACGTAAGTGAAATTATTTTGGGCTACCCTTACTGCCCGATTGTTGTGTGCTTTTGTTACGAACGAGTGTAAGTCTCGAATTGCTCCATCGTGTGTGGCGGATGGGCAACTTGCTAGCTAGTAGGGTGAGGCGTGGGCCAAGTGCATGTGAGGTGTGGCGGTTGGTTTTTCATGAAGTGTACCTTCATTGGCTAGTGCGTCCGCTATTTCGTTTCCTACGATGCCCTTGTGGGCCCTTACTTTATGTATGTGTATTGAGTGTGGGGTCTAGTAATTTTGGTGTATTATGGTTGCTATAAGGAGTTTATCTGGGTGGTGGTGTTGTGATGTTGGGTGTTGTATGTGGTTGTTGATTAGATATATGTTGTTAAAGTTGTATGTGAATATGTGCGTGTCAGTTTGTGTGGTTTGTATGGTTTTAATAGCGATGAGTATAGCGTTCAGTTATGCTCTAAGGATGTTTTGGTACCCTGGTAATCTCTCTGATATTTTGGTATTCTTGTTGGGGCTATATACTCCTGATCCTGTAGTGTTGCCTACTATTTGGCCCTCGGAGTTTTTAGAAGGGGGGATGAATGATCCATCTGTATATATGCATTGTTGTGGGTGATATTTGGGGGGGGGGGGTGGTTGATGGTAGTATCTAGTTGGCATAGCTATTGGGGGGACGTTTTTTGGGATGGGGGTGTTATTTATGGGTGCACATTTCCATGTGGTTGAGAATTTTATATGGTAGTTTGGGGGTGTGGGGTTGATGGGGAAGGTGTCAATGTGTGTGTTAGTGATTTGTTTGAGTACTTGTGGTAGTTCTTGTGGAGTTTGTAGGTTCATTGTTGGGTTGGTTTGGTTGTGTATACAAATTATTGATGTGAGTGATGGTTCTATATTTTGGTAGCATTTTGGCCATTATGGTGTGGGCTTATATTGTGTGTGGGGGGATGGTTGCGAGGGTGTGTATGTCGCCTTTTGTGGTAAGTGGGATTTGTTGTGTTGTCCAATCATTATGGTTAATTATGAGGATGGTGACATTGTTTGTGTCCTCTTTGGCTGCCATTATGGCCCAATGGATGGCTTCTATGGTTGTGTTGTGGTCCGTAGGGTGTGCTAGACCAATACCTTTCCATTTGGAGGATTGTGCGTGTCCTATGGAGCCAAATATTGTATCCTGGTTGTGGAGTGAGTAATATTGCGTGAGTTGTGTGGGGCATGTAAGTGGTGAAGAATAATATGAGTGTGTGATTTAAAGGATTCAATTAGTATCTTAGTGATTGCTGGGTGTATTGTGTGGTGTAGGTTATTGGGTTGTATGGTTTTTGGCTTTCTCTTGGGAAGTATGGTTATGTATCTTTGTATGAGCCAAAGTATTTTTGTTTCAAAGTTTTGGGATGGGGGTTGGAGGGAGTTTGTTAATTGTGTGGAGTGGATGTGGGAGAATTGATTCCAAAGCCAATGTAGTCGTTCGGTAGTAATGATGGCCATGTAGTTTCCTCTTTGGTCGTATATGTTAGCTTCTGAGTCTTGTATTTGAATGGTTGGTTGGTTTACTTGGATGTCTTTATATGGGTTACACTCTTGTATGGTTAGTTTTAGGTTGGTAATTTTTAGGGGGGGGGGGGGTGTATAAATTTATTGTCTTTTGATTGGATGTGGTTGAGGCAACTAGCATATTGTTGGGTTGTTTTTAATTCCGTTTGATTTTTGTGGTATTGTGTTATGTGGAGTATATTGTGTTCTAGTAGTATGTTATCCGGGTGTAGTAGTTCTTCTTCTGTGCGCCATTGTTGTGTGATTCCTTGTGGTAGTTGCCATTGGCATAGGTACATCCTTTTGATGGCATGTGCACTCCATTTGTCTTTTTTGGTGTCGGTTTTGTCTTTTATTATGGATTGGATTGCTTGTCCTAATATTGTGTTTGGAGGAGGGTGGGGAATGTTTAGTGTGTGCACATCTTGTGGTGGTGTTTGTTGTGTTGGGCATGGGTGATTTGTGGGTGGTGGTGGGGGTGGGAATAGTGTTGAGGCTTGTTGGAGAGCATCTTTGATAGTTTTAGGTATATATTTATATGTGGATTGGAATTCCTTTGGTGTTAATATTGCTTTAGTGTTTGGGTTTTGTTTTGAATCTATATACTTGCGGACAACATGTAATGCAATGCAAATGGATGTTGACCAAAGTGACAACATCATGCCTCAAACAGGTCGTCAATCCATGATGACAACCTATCATCGAAGCTGCTTCAATTGGGTTCAATTAGGTGTCACTTACATGTGCAAAAGATGACTTGTATCTCCTAAGTCACTATGAAATCGAAGCTTGGCTTATATATTACATGATGCAACATTGTTTACCCATACTTGAATGACGCTCCTTTTGAAAGGTTGTTTCTTTTCTTGCCTTTCTATGCGACGGGCACTTTTTCTGATTTTCGCTTTTCTTTTCAAGGGCAAGATTAATTTACAAACTTTGTATGCCTTTCTTTTGGCTTGTGATGTGTGGCATAAAGGAGCCTTGATTGGTGGTGAAGTTTGAAAATAGGATCAAGTGGTACCATCCAACCTGATCCGCTCTGACTTAAAATACAAAAAGAGACTTCGTCACCATCACCTAAAATAGTGTGGGAAAAGGATGCACCTCAATGTGAACATCGTGACCCAATTGGATTGCAGGAGGCCGAGACTTAAGAGGGCCAATGGAATTGAGTTTAGAGCCCCTTCACACACGAGACTGAGAGCCCATGACCAGTACACTTCAAGCACTCTCATTGGTGGAAAAGGCGGAGCTGGTCCAAGTTTGCTTCACACTGCGCTTGAGGGACCAACGGAGTATGTGAATCCAAGATGGATGTAACGTCTACATGGATTCCTACATGGCATCAAATGGATCATGCTTAATGGTCACTTGGATTATTTTCAAAAACCACCTCTTGGAGGTGGGTCTAACACAAAACCAAGAGACCATGGCACTCTGAACGCTCACAACCGTTGATTTATTCTATTTTATCATGTGTGAGGACCCGCATGAATAGACATTCATTGAAATAATATTCGATTGAAGGTCGGGTCACATATATATGACTTCTCACTACACTTGAAGGTCCGTGACCACGCTACATGATTTTGGAAGTGCCTTGGAACAGCCTTGAGACACTTTTGGGCTCTCACAATTTCATGGTCATGGCTCGTGTGTGAAGTGGGCATTAGTTTCATTTGCTTCGAGACTAAACAATAAGAAATAGGGTTGTCCATTAAAGGTCCTAAGATACGGAGGTATGGAGGGGTAAGATTGCCACCCGCCAATAAACCATTATTAATATCCCATTTTGGCACTTTGTGGGAAAAATACTCGGGGAAAGTCGAACTGCCGCAATGACTCCCCATCATCGTGGGTGGTTATGAATATGAGGCAGTGGCTGCGGTGGCCTCTCTGTTTCTTGGATAATGTGGACGACCAACTGCTTTTTTTCTGTGTAGATGACCTGCTATCTAATAACATAAAGAGGGTGGTGGTGGAGCCAACTACACCAATACTTGTTGTATTTTATGTTGTTTTAGTAAATTTTGTTAATGATACCATTTATGAATAAGTTTACAAGTATTGTGTTTGCAACTTAGGGTCGTTGCACACTATGGCCGTCCAAGTCGAGAGGCCGTGGGATTGAATGGCCAAACTTTGTTGAGAGTCCAAAGAAATGGGCTGAAAGTAGTCGATAAAATATAGGGATGGGAGCCTTCGGCTGGGCATAGTGTGAAGCCTCCAAAGGCCAAGCGCAAAGTCCAAAGGAAGAAGGAGCATCCCACTTTATTCCCTGTCTAAAACAACCCCTCCAATCTAACGGCCAAGATCTTGTCAGTTTTAATTTTCTTTTTATGGAAACAAATCGACGACATCTCGACCATAGTTTGGGTTTCGATTCATGTCCGACCCAAACTTCTTTTGAGAGCCCGTTGCCTTGGTCGAAAAGTATTGCCATGTAGACATTTTGGAGAGCGACGACCTTTGGACTTTGGCCTCTAGTGTGAAGGGTCGAGAGGCCAAATTCTTGCTTTCTTGCAATATGATTGGTGAAAATCGACGGCCTCTCGACCCTTGGCCATAGTGTGAAGCGGCCCTTAGATTCAGTGAAACATGGTGTGCTATATTTTGCATCCTAACATTTTGTAATGAAACATTGTCAAGGATGTTTGAAATTTGGATGAAAAAAATCACTTAGTAACTAACAGTAATTGTAAATCTATAATGTCCAAATTTTATTTACAAGGAATGACAAATCAAATAAGGTTTACATCAAGTTTTGGTGACGCTACATGGGCAATTTACAATTCGTATGGAGCAAGACTGACAAATAGAGTGGTGACACTAAATACAATATGATTTAGTGTAGTGGTTCCTATTTCCAAGTTCTAGACAAGGGGAAACTGATGCCAAGTCATTGAAGGCTCAACCAAAATTCACGATTGCTTGCTTTTGTGGGCATTTGGTTTTCTTCAAAGAGGTTGATTCAACTTAGTGGGACCCAATTGGAATGAATTAACAACAAACTTGGAAGGGGTAGGTTTTTAATGGCACCCCGTGGTGTACTAAAATAGTCTTATTACACCCTAACCTTCGTAATGTCATCCATTATAATGTCACTCCCTCTCTTATATCTCAAAATCCTAGGGATGTACTCAGTTTAAGTCCCCGATTCTTGTTGTCACATATTCCTCTCCTATATCATGATTTTTGACAATAAAAGAATCCGCCAAAGAATGCAAACCACACGCTCGCATGTATCAAATTGTCATAATTGTCATAATTGCAATGTTGACTTTGTGTTGTTCCTTAATGTCACATGCTACACTAATTCTCTAATATTGTGCATCCATGTTAACATTGAAGACCACCTTAATATCACGTGCACTTTGGTTGCCATAGGCATGATATTAGGGAGGTTAGAGTGTAGTGTGGGTGAAATTTAATGTGGAAATAATGAACATGGGCACTTTTAATTGTATGGTCACCGTGAAATAATGTGTGCCCAAGACTCCATGTCTTCCCCTTTGAAGTCTTCATGGAGAATTCCAAGCACAACCTTAAGTATTTGTTCAAGGTAAGAAATAACATAAAATAACTTGTAGTCATCCACATGAACTTCTTAGAAAAAAAATTCAATGTGGCCCATGCTAATTCAAAATTTGAGATTGGCATAGCTTGACATTAATGTGGGGGTGACTCAACATAAATGGGGTATAATTCCTCTACAGTTCCCGAAATTCTTGGCACTAGGTATGCAACACTCTAGTTTTGAGTAATGTTATGGAGTGAACAATGTTATGAGAGATATACCAACATTTTTCATTTGTGGAGCTTGTTTTGTGCCAGATGTGTGATAAGTATGTGAAACATTAAGCTAAGCAGTGTGGAAACGTTTTTTGTCCCATGCCAACCATATTCAATCATGTACCGGCATGGCACTCAACTTACTATAGGGAAAAAAAAAACCATTGGCACTCAATGCCAAATAACTAGGGCTACTGCACCATAGGCCCAAACTCCATATAATCTACATGTCCAATATGTCTTGGGCTCCAAACAAGAATATTCCCAATGTTACATGTTTTTTTTTTCTTCTATTTTTTAAGATTTTCCCATTATAGAATCCACTCATTTGAGATGACAATATATAATGCCCTACGTGATGCCCATTGTATAGTGCTTTACGTCATAATGCCCCACCGTATACGGTCTTTATACAAGGGAATGGCCTTTGGGATTGTGCATTCCCCTATACAAACTTTCAGTCTGAATATGTGAGAATAAAAAGAAACATGTGCTTGGGACACCTACATAACATCACACACGTTCCTACCATGCATTTGTTTTCACCCACACTATACCCTAAATTCTTGCCACAAAAATAAATACATAAATAAAAATAAAATTCCTTACCTTGACGTGAACATGAGCCCGTTCTCTTTATGTTGATCATGCTAAAGATGATGCAGGATAAGTACTCTTCTTGTAAATTCTCGGGTGAAACATATATGTGGGAAGAATTGCAAAGCGTTGCTCTATGATATCTCTTGTTCTGAGACGAGACTCATAGACACCAAGAGTGGAAACACTGGTTCTTATAAAACTCGAAAGATATTGACGCCCGAAAACTGCAAATACGGCAGTGAAGAAAGCAAGGTTGACAACAACAACAGTGGCCTTTGGCACTTAATACCTAAAAATTATTGTAATGCTAATAATTATTGCAATGTGTACGAATGACTTGTGAGTCAAGTGTAACAGACATGACAAGGTGATGACAACCAACACGGCATTTCAGTACTATTACGGAGGTGCCAATCAACGAGACCATCGTCTCATGAGTTCATCACATTGTTCATTGCCTGATCATGCTGATTGAACATTTTGAGTTCCATTCTCACGAGTTCTTCATGGTCATCTTCTTGATTTGCAACTGCTGGTTTTGTTGAGCAAAGTGAAATTGCAAACTTCAATCACCAAATGCAACCCAGTATTTCAGTCAAGCTTTGCTGTACTAGGCTAGCCTGTCGGGTTACTTGAGAAGCATTTGGTCATCGGGGTATGCAGTGTTGCCAGTGTCAAGTATTCAATATAAATGTTCGATCATAGCTTAAGAGTGCATATCTTTGTGTTAGAATGGCTAGATGATTCAAGTCTCCACCAAGGGTTCCCATCAATTTCTTCCATGACGTATTTTGGATTAATGTTGATGTCACCATTTACATCAGATTCTCGCCTTCCCTTCCCACTTGAGAAAACATGAATGAGGGAAGGACTTGAGTGAGGAATGTACAAAGGATTTACTCTAATTCCAATACTGACGGCTTAGGCTTTGTGGCATTTAGGCAAACCCATCAGTTGTGTATGGAAGGGCTTCAGTGGAGACAAGATCCTCTTGTAAAAACAAAGTGTATGTGGGGTTGGAATTATTGATATGCATATTTAAAGGATTAAGGGCCAAGCCAATCCATTCAAAGCAGATTCTAGAAATAATGTGTTTCGGCTACAATGTGGGTTACTTTTACACCGTAGGACGAGAATTGGTGATCTTCACTGGCACATTTGTGGGGAAGTTGAAGTTTGAGGAGCGGGACTTGACCATCTCAAACTTCATTAATTCTAGTACAAAAAGTTGTCGATTTTCAGTCGAGCGAAGAAAAAAACCGATTTGTAGAAACATGCTGGTTCAAGGTTTTCATATTTGACATATTTTTGTTTATTCTAGAGATGACATATTCTTATTAATGAATTTTGTCTAAAGTTTTCGTATTTCTTGGATTTTATTTTCCCTACACCAAAATCTCAAGATGTAAAGTTTGATAAATCCACTCATGCAATACTCAAAATGTCGGGTAAATGCAATGACAACCTCATTCTAAGTTGCATGTTGGCAAGAAGACCAATGTCATATCTTAGCCCCCCCTACTCCACATGGAAGTGCTCGGCCAACAAAATGCTTGTCACATGAAGATACCAGCCAAAGCTTCGTCAATATTATTGACAAAGCTTACCTTGTTTTTCTTTGCCGGAATCATGAAGAACAATGATCTGCACATGGAAGTATAAAGACCTTAACAACTGTCCATTCTTAACTAGAAACGTTGCCATATACCACTCGAATATAATATAGGTGTCCAATTGATTATTAAGGAGAGTGACCACATAAAGCTGACACTAATCTCCATCCTTGTTTGCCTGCCTCTTTTGTTTCTTTAAACTTGTCGATTTATTTCTAGCTCATGCACGACAATCTGTTGATAGGAAGAACAAAGGTCCAAGAAGATGGTGACCACCTTCCGCAAGGAAGCCTAGTAAGGTAGACGTGCCTAATTTGGTTACCTACCTTAATCGGACACCTAAATTTAAGTGGTATATATGGTTAGGTGTGACTCCAAGTACAGATACCAAAAAGGCATGTTTTCAAAAGAGATTGGACTACATGCTCAAAACATGACAACCATGGTAGGTTCCATAGTCATCCTAATTGGAGGGACCAATATGACCATTTAATGAGCGCAAGAATCTTTGTTGCGGTAACAAATAAGATATTCACGTGAACTCTGAAAATTATGAGGAAAATGGCAACAACCTCGATTTGGATTTCTTAATCATCTCATACTAATCTCGTGTTTCATATTCTAGGAGAAGTGGGCTAAGTGGAAAAAGTAACCATTCAAGACCCATCTACCTTAGTATCCTTACCGTGAAGCTTGGTAACACATCATTAGTGTAAGGGGAACCGTCTCCCATTCATTGTGGTGAACTTAACTAAACGCTAATGTTTATTTTATTTTATTCTATTCTATTCTATTGTCTAGGAAGTAGAGTTTAGCTGCTGAGCCAAGTGAGGCAGTTACCTAATTTCATTAAGTAGTTCAATTGTGAAGACAGGCAAACTATTAAATCCTTGGATGCACTTCACTATGTCTTAAGACTTGCACACTTCCCATGCCCAGCGGCCTCTATAATCACATGCTTCCTTCTCTAATCCTTACTTAAGCCTGGGCTTAATTAAGTTTACTCAGGTGATGATTCTGCTGCTCCTTTGACTTCATTTCTGTCTTGCCGTCCATCGTATGCTTCGATCATGTCCGAGCTCTTGAATTATAATATGAGACTGTTATCCTCGTGATGCATACTGTTACCAAGTTGGTTGCATTTTGTTCAACGACGAGGCTTGTTGATGATTCCTGAGCTACTAGGATTAGTTGCATATTGGACATTTAACATGTGGATGATTACAGCAGATGGTTGGGTGATGATTCAGGGAAGATTCAGTGAAGAGTTTCTGGTGGCGAGGAATTAGAATCTTCAAATAGACTGACCACCAATTCAGAGTGTTTTCCTCAAAAATGAATTAGATGCAGGTTGATTTGAGGCGTCTCCTTTGTGTTTGTTGGCAGGGTAGGAGGAGTTTGATGGTGGCGCTGAATTGATGTGCCTGCAGACGAGGAGGAGTGTGCAGACATGCATGCATTGGGAGGTCTGGGTGTGATGAGTGTTTGATCAGAAGCAGTGGCTCCCGGAATGGTGTATTTCTAGCAGAGCAGTTACTGACAGTTCGGAGATTCTCTACATTTGCAGAACAGGATGAGTGGTGACATGTCTCCCTCGAAGTCTGGGCTCAAACGCAAATACTTAACAACCTGCATCAGTCCTCATCTCCTTGAAACTTTACACATTTTCGAGACATTCAAACCCACAACACCGAAAAGGTTCAACACAACCACGGAATTCTTCGATGTCAACAGGGAGCCACTTGAATGCCGCAATGAGGATGACCAGGACCGTTGCAATGTAACGGTGATAATCTTGTCTAAAACTGTTGAATGTTGGAGTTTCAATTGGGTCAGGTGGTTTGCACTACAGTACGAATGTGCATTAAACAGCAGTCTGTTGAGGACCAGGACATCAATGTCTTATATACACTATGGTGACAATCTTGTCTAGAATATGGACGTCGATTGCAAACCGTATTGCAAAGTTCACCGATCACCAAACTGCAGTGTTGCAATGTAACGGTGATAATCTTGTCCAAAACTGTTGCAGTTTAATTGCGTCGGCTGATATGCAATACAGTTTGCAAGAAGCTTACAAATATGCCCAAAGTGCTGTTTCGTGTTTCACAGCACTTTGGCACATACTTACAGCATGACCGCTTCGGTTTTACATCGATTGCAACAGAACACAAAGAATTCTCTTCGAGTAGTAGTAGTAGTAGTAGTAGCAGCAGCAGGCTCGATCACTCCATAGAGTTTCATTTTCAACAGGGTTATTGGGTGACAGGAGAAGAGTTGCAATGACGCTGCAACAGATCATCACGCAGTGGTAGATCACACCGTGACGACAAATGCAGAATACACTCCGTTCCTTGCCCTGGTGCATCTCGTGGTAAGACATTCAATCTACTTGATTATGTCACATATAATCTTTTGCCTTCTAAATCCGCAACGCATCTAGTCTTCCATGTTGCCGATTTCGATGCGTTAAAAACAACTTCTCTGGTGTATGGTTCTCTATGCACAGGACGATTCACTTGAACAAGTGTCGGAGTTAACCTTGGAGAAGCTTCGTCTCATCAGGTGATAATTCTCAATGTCCTCAAGAACATAGACTCAGTTTTTGGCGCCAAATCTGCATGTAGAATCTGACTTGAATACTTGGTGGCAAATTTGTGGCAGTGTAGATGTAGACCATAGCGAAGGGAAGTTAATCATATTTGACACCGGGAAAGGCATGGATGAAACTTCCATCCGTCAATGGTAAGCTATTCAACCCGACACATAATTCCATTTTAAACTCACTTTCTACATACCCATCCCTCAAGTATTTCAGTTTTCAAATTCGCTGGCATTGAGTAATTAGTATACCTACTCAAAGTTAGAACTCCATCATAACTTTTCTTTTGCATCTGCACCGCAGGGGAACTTCAAGGAGCGAATTAGCGCCTCCATCAAATGGCGCAGCTAAGCCACTCTTCCTCTATGTACACCCTCCCACACATTAAATTTCTAATTTGACATTCTTGACCATTTGTGTACCATCTGCAAATCTTAGGACACATTTGTTAACTGGATACTTTCCCGAAGCGCTTCCTTCACCCTTGTGTGTTCTGTTGCAGCAAGAATCCGGATATGGAGTAATATCCGCGGCGTTTCGTCTTGGCAGGTGTGGATTTCAATTTCAATTACTCTTGGCTGTGCAATTTGGACTACCAAACCTTATCGGCATAATACTATTCTCAATAAGTTCTACCGGATATTAGGGACCTCGGTAAGGTGTGTTAATTAATTAATCAGGTTCTTGTTTCTTTCTTCGAAATCAGGAGCATTACGTTGTCGTGCCGGACTGCAGCTTCAAACCGAGTGACCGTTTTGCACCTGGGCCGCAGCACTTGGGAGGAGGGCGTTAAGGCCAATGGTATCTGGAAGGTCTGTTGCACCCAATTAAGATTTTGCACCCAATTGAATTTTAGTGAAGGTCTTCTACAATCTTGGTTTGTGAATTGTGGTATTCCAAATTCGGAATTTCAATAACTTGACTACTGGCAATTTGCGAGGAATGGCAGGTTTAGATGTTGTTGCCAATTTAATTATAGTAAATGTCTGCAGCAATGTTTAGTCTTCTTGATATATGAATTGTGGAACTCGAAATTCGGAATCTCAAATTAAACCTGACTATTGGCAATTTCGAAGGAAGAGGTCAAGATATTGCTGCCAATTGAATCTTATTGAGGATTGTCATTTTCTTCGTATCATTCATCAGACGCAAGGTGAGGCCCGTGATGCAACTGAGGAGGAGGAAAACAACTCACCACACGGGAGTTTCAGAAAGGTAGGTTTATTCAGCATGCCGCTAGTACTGATTGTAACGATTTTAGCAACATTTCTCGTACAGGAGAGAAACATACAATCTGCTTGACCAAGCAATTTGTGTAGGCGCAATTATTTTCAAATTTCAATGCAGATTCATCTACTCCGAACTTCAGTAGAAGCATGAATCATTCCATAAGCAATGATAAACTTGACATACTCTAATTTTACTCGTCATTGCATTGATTTGTTTAACAGGTGGAGATCTGTGGTCTGAAGAAAGAGGTTCTGCTATGGGATGTCTCCGAGCTACAGAGGAGACTCAAAGATTTTTTCTTCCCTCAAATTGAGGTATATATTGTAATTTTGTGTGCTCAATATTGCATCTGCCACTCAAGTAGATTACATCTGCGATGCTTAAATTCATAATTTTCACAAATACTTGGTAATTTCTGGGAAGCAGGAATTAGGGTATCAAAGCTCATGTGGATCGCATACAAAAGCAATTACAATGATGGTCATGGGTTTGGACCTTGCAAAATTAGAGGAAGGCCACATGGCTATCATCAAGTCCCTCTCAAGCAACCGGAAACCACTTGTAATCCATCTTCAGGTCACAGACAGTGCAGGTGCTCACAAATCTTGTTCACCAACTATATATTATTCCTCCTCTTGATCAAATCACAGCTCAACTTCAATTCAGAATTTCAAGAATGTCTTCCTTGCACATTTCGAATCTGAAACTTTTCTGTATCATTCTCGCAGAACAATCGAGGTGTAACGAAGACTTTATCTGCATCTTCACATAGCATTCTTAAGTAGCCAATTTAGGTTCCAATGCAAATGGAATGATTCTTTGGTAATCTGGATAATTTATGAATGATTTCATTGGGAATGTACCTCTTCAATTGAATCTTGGAAGGTGAAAGAAGGGTTTGTGTCCGAAGATCGGCAACAATGAGGTGTCGATAATGAGAGCTGGCCACTTGACTATGCTCATGTACTGACGGACCTTGATTCTTGAAACTTTCTTCTGGAAGCTAGAATAGAAAGAGAACGTCCTTACACATGGTCAAGAATTCTATGCTTAAGAATATTTTGTTTGATGTTTGGCGCAGGAGTAAGTGGAGCCCGTGCAACCATCACGTGCCATTACTATCCAGTTATCAAGGTATGGAGCATTCTTTTTTACAACACGCAAAGTTTATCTTGAGCATAGGTTTTCCATGTTGAAAACTTAATCCTACCACTTTGAGCTGAACAGGGGGTAGAGTCCATGGAATGCCTACGACAAAGATTGAAAGACGATTTTGGAGTGACCGGATCAGTCGAAGACGATGGTTACGACTTCTTGAATTACGTGACAGTCAGGTGGCGTGGGAGGTTGCTACTGAGGGAGAAGTGGGTACGTGCTTCCGAGAATGAAATATGTGCATTCTTTCTCATCATTGCCACATGTGTATAGTTTCTTGAGACATGTCAAATCCTTCACAAAGACTTCCAAATCCTTGGGAAATTTTCTTCAAGGATTGGGACTCTGAGGCTTTGGAGGAACATTTCCCTTCGGATTGAGCAATTTGTAGTGCTTAAAGAAATTGCATTAACAACAAAGTTGTATTTATGGGTGTTGACAGAAATCTCTCCCATTCATGGAAACCAATGACCTCGGCCTGGCTCCTCAGCATCTTTGCAAGCGAGTGTTAGTCTTCATCGGTAAGCCACCTGCACCGCAAAATTATTGGAAGTTTCTTTTGAATGTATGACACATGATATGCACCAGAGTCCTGACATAAGCGGAAATTTCTTTGGCAGACACCGATGATGGCTTTGTTCTCACACCATCCAAGGTCCCTAAATCCTAAACCCTAATCCCTAAACCCTTCATGAGTAATGTAGTTGATGGTACTTTCTAAGGTATAAATTACCCAAAGAAATGCAGTAGGCTATGTTGGGCAAGTCTGAATCCCTGTCATTTTATCTGGCAACTTGATGAGAGGAATCTTTTGGTGAAAGAAACCTGGTGTCAAGCTCAATTGTGTATTGCAGAGATAAATAACATGATATCAATTTCATTTGCACAGACATCGTTAGCGACCGACAATCATTTCACAAAAGCTCTCATGACACTTGGCCTGCAACAACAAAATGATTCACTTCTTGATTCTTCAAGTAAGCAACCAACCTTCTCAATGAATGAATGAATTCAGCATTGTCACAATTTTGTGTCCACTTTTTGTAATTTGGTTTCGATCTGGTCCATCCTCAGAACTAATTTTTGGGCATTTGTTCAGGGACTAGAGCTCATGTCACGATCGAGGGCGAGGGATGGCCATTGACGCCTCAATCACTTTGTGAAGAGTTTCGTAAATGGGTACAAAAATCAAGCAAAACATATGATGTAGAGGCAGATGTAGAAAATGGAGTTCAATTACAAAGCGAACACACCCCACAAACTTGTGTTACGAAGCTTCACAACAAGCTTGAATTGGGGATCACGACGCCAGGTATATATGGAGGGATCTCCTTGAAGAAGCTTAGAATTTTTATTTGGTTGTGCAAACCGAGAAGAATTGTGATTTTGAGTTACACTTGCTTCTGAATCCATGAAGAAAAAGTACATGATGTTTTTATCACATTCTAAGCCCTTTCTTCATGCTCTTTGTTGATGAAGTGTTTCAGGTGACGTGGAAAATGAGGATACAAGGAGAGGAATTGAGCACCAGGGATTCTGACAAAGGACCTATTAGACTAAAGCTGGTGAAACAAGCAAACGCCCAGCAGCCGCTTTTTTTCACTCTCGAATGTTTCATATCCGCAGGTACTCTTTAAATCTCTATGTGAAAAGATCAGTCCTCCCTTCTCTCAGTTCTTCACTTTACATAAAGGTGTGTGTGCCTTATGTGGTTAGTCCTCTTAATTACCAACCTATATTTGAGTGGTAGGCAAGGGTTGTTGTTAAGAATAAACACCAAAAAAACCCGTGTGGTGATGAGGTTGGACTACATCAATGAAAATATAGACACTATTCTAGGTTCAAGAATGAACATCGAAATTGGGAGGCTCTAATACTCTAATACTTCACTTTGACCTCTTATAACTTTTGCATCTCAACTCTGATTCTGAAACTTGAAATGACAATCTTTGTGACTGGCAATTGCTAACTGGACGAGACAATAACGATCTAATCAAATGGCCAAAACACCCACACATGGCCAAAATTTCTGTGGAGTTGGAAGTGCCCACAAAAAGGCCACATACCTTACCCCCACACATTACTAAAGGCACATGCAAAACTGCAGAGGGTAGGTGATGATTTCATGTGACCTATATTCTACAAATTGTAACTCGAACCTTCAGCAGTTGATATCACTCCAAATTAGTAACATTTTCCAATTCTTCACTCATGCAGGCCCTACATACGTCATTTGCCGTCCAATCCATGTGCCTGAGGTACAAGGGAGCACATTAGTGGAAGGCCCTGATTCGTCAACTTTCTATCTAAGAGACTCCAAAGCATTTCCTCTGGAAGAACCCTTTTGGGAGAAGGTCATTCATTGAATTATTTTATATGAAGTTTAGAATGCAATAAATGATAATTTTATTCCTTGCGCTATTATAAGTCATTGTCTTCTTACTCACCATACTGTATTATAAGTCTGAGTGGAGAGCCCTATATCCTCTTTTCCTATTCACCACTTCAGTTCAATGCTTTTTGCAAGTGTCCTTACATTTTTGTTTCTGTTGTTGCAGTTTATCCAGGTGGACGAAAACACTTGGACTGCATATGAGGATAAACTCTATGGTGATAACCCCGCTTCTGTGGAGCTTCTCAATACCCTTGAGATGCAGAAGTTTGGATTGCATGGGGTAAGCTCTCATCCTCTCTTACCTAGAAGAAATTCTTGGAACTGAAATTCACCAATAAATCCAATCGATTCTAATCAGTCTAAACTGCATTCAAAACAAAACAAAAATTTGAAGCTGCTGCAATAACAAACTATGTGCATTTCAGGGTTGGACTGGTATCACTGTTTTTTGATACCACTCAAGTATATATACTGAGGGTTTTACATTTTTTTGATACCAGTAGGGTGCTGATGTTTTGAGGATATTTATGTATTTGACGCTGTTCAGGTAATATATATCATGCCAAAACCTTCATACTTAGGTCAAATTACCCATGTATCAATATGGGTATTAGGATGGTACTGACCAATATAATGATACTCAGGTATGTAATGATTATCGTATCATATGATACTCACCAAATATTCATATTTACAAATTTGATACTGGTCGGGTAGATTATTTGGTACCATTATTGATATTGCGTTTGGATATGATGCATTCACCTATATGCCAGTCCAACGTTGGTACCAAATGTTGGACTAGTTATATGGGTGAAGGCATGATAATTATCTACAATGTCAATGATGGTATCGAAGAAGCTATCTGACCAGTAGCAAAATTGTTTTACCAATCAAATATTGATACTCGGTGGGTGTCACAAGATGAAAGTATCTCTTTATATCTGAGTAATTACTTGGCTCAATACCATCCTAACCCCAGGTATCAAAAACAAAAATATCCACAAACACAGGTATCCTAGTGCTATAAAAAAATGTATTATCCCCATTAATGTACATGAGTACTATCAAAAAAAGGTGATATGAGTTCAATACTGGTACATACCTTAAATGTGTTCTAATGAATCTTCAATATGCATCAGTGATGATGGATTCTGATGGAATTGAAAATCTTACACTTGGCTAACCATGGAAGAGGTGTGGTGCTCAAATCTAGGTGATTCCAACCAACTCGTCAGTTGAAGCCGGGTATACTCTTCCAAAAGAGATTTTAGCTGTGGTGCGACCTCGAAGCTGTTCAAAGACAAGTCCAGGTGCAAAATGTGGCACCTCCAAGTCCAGAACCTTCTGCAGAGCAGACCAAAGTACAATCATCTCTGAGCCCATGGAGGTGAACCTTGAAGTGAGATTCATGGACTATGTTTCTGAAGAAAATTCCCTTTCAGAATACCAAATTTCAACCTCCAAGACTGTATATCACTGCACCACCAAGGCTTGTACGCGGAAAGACGTCCAGGGCCTGTACTCCTTTGTCACTCATGGCACTGCTCTTGGGAATCTTTTTGCAACCACAGGGACTTATCTTCTGGCTTTCTCACTGGTAAGTTTCACTCGTGTACTTCAGTGTAAGTTGGGATGGATGACAAACAGCTATAATAGTGCTGATGCAAAACAAATGCTAGAATCGCTGTCATTGTTGGAGGACAATAGAGTTATCCTTGAACTCCATGGGACTTTCTGTTGGGAGTTGGTCCCCTATAATTTCCCCCTGGTTGTTTTGCATACAATATCAATAATTTCGCACTTGTGGTGCAGCTTGGAGGTAGTGTTTGAGTTTTAATGAAGTGCAACCTATTTTGATTCATTGTGGGCCAGACTCATTTTAACACCTCTTGGCATGCCAAAATGAGTTTGACCATCAATGAACCAATAGAGAATGTTTTTTATTCAAAGCTCCACACTACCTCCAAGCATGCACTGAGAGCTTACAAACCAAAAATTTGGGATTTCCTAAAACTTAATGACATGCAGATAACTAGTAGGACCCACAAATAGTTTTGTTGTGTATGGCTCACAAAGTTAGCCCAGATGTTAAAGTTGGTGGTTCAAATATTCAATCTATTTTTTTTGGCAAGTTTAGGTGAGTGAGAGGCATTGGAATGTGGCACCTGCGGTGGCACGCATCAATGTGTCAGCAGCAGAAGGTGAACGGTGGCAAATATGCTTTCACCTCGGTGCATGCTCAAATTATCCTGATCATTGGAAATTCAAGGGCATCCCAACAAGGTAAATTTGCATTTGGCTAGCATAGCAAAACTTCATTAGTGACATTTTTTTTCATGTTCATTTGGGATCTATTCATGTCTTGAACTTACAATAGATGCAGGGTCAAAAGTTGGAGCTCGATCTGCCAAATTGACAAGTACAGGATGCATGAATTACTCATGAATTAAATCCTTGGATGCAAGTTTTTTAGCTACTGTTATGCTAGCAAACAATCTATGAACAATGGACAACGTGGTGGTGGTGGTGGTGAGGCCACTGCCCTGCTATTCCCCACCGTTTCCTCACCCATTCCCCATCGTTCCAGAAAGGTGGGGGGAGTGATGTGTCATATGTACAGGAGCAAAGGGCCAGGATGGCATGGGCCCATACTAGTGATACTACAGTCAGCAATCTTGTTTGTTGGGCCTTACCTGTCAATGTTTGTGACAGGCTGGGGGAAGTGATGACAAACTCACTTTACCTTTCCAAAATTGATGAGTACAACAATCAAATTGCATTTTCTGAAGTTCCTGAAGAAGTTAATCTCGAAATTGCAAACCCAAATGGTGAATCTCTCCAGATTTCTGCATCCTTACCAAAACAGGGTATGAATCTCATTGCAGACAACACAGTTTTGGAATTGAAGGTATAATGCTTGCCACTGACCTTCAATTTGCTGAGCTTTACATGGATCACTTGGGGTAGAGCCTTATGTATGCATAATATTATGTCCAACTGAGTTTCTACGACATTGTAGTTAACTATTTAACTCAATGGGACTTTTCGTTAGGAGTTGGACCCCAATGATAATTCATTGGTTGTTATTCATATAACATCAAAAATTTCTTTCATCTTGTGGTGCATTGAATTTGAATGAAGAGCAACCTCTTTCGGTTCATAGAGGGCCAAACTCAAGTTAGCACCTCTTGACATGCCAAAATGAGTTTGACCTTCAATGAATCAATATAGAATGTTCTTCGTTCAAACCTCCACACTACCTTCATGCCTACCCAAAAAATAACCAACTCCCAACCAGAAGTCATGTTGAGTTAGAGGAAAATTCACTTATAATCATTGAGATTTACAAAATTAATCAAGAGGGTGTTTTTTGCAGGGAGTAGAGATTGGTGGTGGCTCATTGGCACAAATTGCACCCTCCTATAACTCAATCCTGGGGATATTCTTCCACAGTTTCCCTGTGGCTTCCTACCAATTAACTGGTGAGACTGAGAATATATACACTTAAACTACTTTTTTTTCTTTCTGTTTTGGCAAATCTATTTACATTCTTTGACATTCTTGAAGTACAAGTACACAATTAACAAGGTGGTGCATTATTCCTTGTATCGGTTGCTTGTTACAGTTTTTCCAGGAGAGGCAACTTCGGTTGCATTGACAGAGTGTGACCGTCTGGATAACTGCCTCCGGCCTGGTCAGGTCATTGAGAAGTTTGTCTTGCAGGTCCACATTCAACTCTTCACTATAATGCCGGAGGTTTTCGCAATCAATTTGATTCCATATACAAGTAGGTGGTTAATTTCTGTGAAGGTATAAAGATGCAGGAATAAGCATTGAGTTTTGTGGTGATTAGGTGTTTGATGACCACAAAAATGTGGTAGAACAAGGTAGAGCGCTACATGTAGTTGTGGAGGGCCTCCAAGTGTTGGACAAACAAGAGCCAAACAGACAGGTATCCTAAAAGACCTCAGTAGTTCAGTTCCCCTTTGCAAAATTGATTTGTGAGAGATTGTAAAAAATTGTAGACTAGGCTCTGATCATCTGTCAAGTAGTACTAGTCCAATCCTTCATCCTCATCATCTGACTTACAGAATCTTGACAGAGAAACTGGAATTTTCTTCTTTGATGTGGTTGATTGTTGTTCAAACTTGTCTCTGTTGGTTTCTATACTAGGTTGATGAACATGGGTGTCTCCGACTCGGAGGGCTACTGAAAGTTACTGCAGGATACAATTCCAAAGGTTTTTCTTTTTCCTTCATCTTTGTCCTCGCTCAGATCATGATCATAAGCCATTAGAAATGAATGAGTTGATAGACGTTTAAGGCATTTCATTTGTGGAAACCAGAGTCCTACACAATAAAATATAACCTGTGTTAATCTGCACTTCCAGGTACAATTGCAATCTCATCGGACACAGGAAAATCTCTGTTGACACTCAATTTTCACACCGTCTACCGGTCACTGCGAGTTCTGAAAGTGAGCCTATCTTCATACTTTTCTATGCTTAACAATAACTGCCGTCAATGCACAACTCAGGGTTAAGGATTTAGGATTTAGGGTTTAAGTGCATCTAAACCCAATAGAAACAAATTTGAGCAAGTTCTGTTGGATTAGGACCTTCAAACTTGGATGAAGATTGGACAGGGTTTCAATTTTGTGGGTTGGTGAATCTAGCTTAAGGTGATTGCTGAAAAATTGTCCCTGATGGATGACAAACAAGGGGATGTTTACTTAAAGTAAGTGGGCCCAAAATAGAGATTTTTAGCTCTGCATCCACTTGCCCTAGGATATTAAAGATGCAATTAGTATGAGATGACTAGCAAATCCAAGTCAAGGCTGCAGCGATTTTCCTCGTGACTTTCGGAGCTCGTATGAATATCTTATACATTATCAAAGTGAAGATTCTCCTTAACTGGTCCTATAGGTCCCCTCGATTATGTTGACTAGTGACCCTACAATGGTGAGCAAAGATTGGGCATGTAGTCCAATATCTTTGAAACATGTGATGTCTTTTTTGGTGGCCGTTCTTAGCTCCACACCTAACCACATGCCACTCAAATAGAGGTGTCTGATTAATAAGTAACTGAATAAGGGTCACTACCTTCACCTAAAATTACATTGTGGCCTGCATCAGGATCCTGGGGAAGCATGTGTGGGCAGCCAACTTGAGGATTTGGAAGTCCAAGTAATTGATGAGAATGGGACAGTGGATAACTTAATGGAAGGATTTCCTCACTCTCTCACAATTGACTGGAATTTTGAAGCCTCCCTTCCTCTTCACCATGGAGCTTGTCGTCTTCCAGCTATTACTCTACCTGCCATGCCTGGGACTTGGCATGGGCGCGTTGCACATGCTTTTCATCCAGAATTATTCTTTGTAATTGAGGTACCTAGACCCAAAACCATTCAGCTTACATATAAGAGTTTATCATTTAACTCAACGGGAATTTTCATCAATAGTTCATCCCCTATGGCTTTCCATTACTTGTTTTGCATACAAAATCAATACTTTCTTTCCGCTTGTGGTGCATGCTTGGAGGTTAGTGTTTGAATTCGAAAATAGAGCAACCTTTTTCAGTTCATTGAGGTCCAAACTCACTCCAGTACCTCTTGGCATGCCAAAATGAGTTTGACCCTCAATCAACCAATATATGCACATGCATATCATTTAATTATATTCTTTGTAATTGATGTACCTTGACCTAGAACCATCCTGGTTACATATTAGAGCTATCCTTCAACTCAATAGGCCTTTTCGTTCGGAGTTCGTCCCTTATGTTTCTTCCATTTGCTGTTGTGAACACAATATTAATCATCTCTTTCCACTTCGGATGGTGCATGCTCGTAGGTAGAGTTTGAATTTGAATGAAGAGAAAGCTATTGCGGTTTATGAGGGCCAAACTCATTTCAGCACCTCTTGACATGCTAAAATGAGTTTGACCCAAATGAACGGATATAGAGTTTCTTTGTTCAAGCCTCCAAAAAACAACCAACTCCATACCAAATTTCATGTTGACTTAGATGATAAGTCTGTTAGACTGCACTCACATGTTAGAATGACAGTCAATCAGGCTTTGCTCTTTTGTGGAGATATAAACTCTTTTGTATGGGTGTTCAAGAGCTGCACATGGGAAATTTCAGAGAGTTTTATACAACTTATTAAACAACTTCTGATCTGACAGTGACATTTTTCTATTGTAAATACTTACTTACAGGTGGAGGTTGTTATTTCGTTATCAACAAGCAATCTGAACCTTGTCCCTGTACCACTTGATCTGTCACCTATGCAAGTATCTACACCACCACAAGTCTTGCAGCAGGTTTGGAATGTCAAAAAGGAGGTGGGTGAAACATCTGCCCTTCGCGACGAATACGGGAGACAACTTAAAGACTTCATTGATCGTAACACGGTAAATTTATCCCACATGAAAACTCAATATCTGGATCAAGTGCACCAATACATTCTATATTTGATTGAAGGATAGAGTTGCCTCAGATACTATAGTTATCCTTGAAGTCTCTCAAAAACTCATGTTTTACAGGGAGTTTTGCCCCACTTTTGACACCACAAACATTTTAATTTGTCAAAAGTGGAATGAAACTCCCTACCAAAATATGAGTTTTTTTGAGAGACTCGTTTATGACTCTGCTGTACCACTATTTTGTTTCAAACGGCTTCACAATGTCTTGGCCATCCATGAGGAACTGGAGACCTTCATGGATTCTTATCCATAAAAACTTTCATGATTAGAATCGTAAAAATATACTTCACATGTTCAAGTTGCACCACTAATTACTACAGGACCAAGTTCTTAGACATCGTCCTTGAGCTATCGTCTGCAGAAACTGCAAAGAAAATTGCGTGAACAAGGACGTAAAGTGAAGACAGCGGAGGAGGAGCTTGGTATTCTCAAGCGAACACGAAAAGAAGTAGACAACATGGAAGCCCTATGGAAAGGTCTGGTATAAAGGGCAGCTCAGAAAATTTGACATTTAAGTATGAGAACCGTGGTGTATGAGAAAGCACTTGGAGCAAATTGTGGTGTAAAGTAACCAAGTTTCTGATGTTAACATGAACAGTGAACCATAACAGCATTCAAAACCATAAACCAAAGGTACCGTGATGAGGTCAAGGTTAATTAAATTGAAGTGAGTCTAACCTGTTCAAGTTTTTTCAGAGGAGCTGAAGGTGTTTGAAGCTGTATCATCAACACCTACAGAAATTCAAATCACTGGTGCGAACCAGAATGCTAATACGGCCTCCCAGGTAATAGAGATCATTAAAAAACAAGGTGATCCTCCCGGGAGTCATGCGGCCAGCATCCTTTTGGAAGCTGTTATGGACAATGGCGAAGTATTTTCTCCAGGCAGGGCAGGTGGTGATATTTTGGGGGTGGTTGGCCTCCTTGCATCTGTTGATGATGATCTGCTCAACCGGTATAAAACTCCACCAACCTTCATTTAGTGCTCCGCCTAACCAGTAACGATAAATTCCTCATAATGAATATTTTCTGTAGTTAAAGAATATATGTTCATGCAGATTTTACATCTGGAAAGATATTCCTTGAGGGATAATATATGATTTCACCCTATATAGGTTTTCATGTTTATAAAATTTATCTTTGAAGATTGCAACCTATGTACTCTACTAACTGATTAAACTGTACTCTCCCTTTTATTTCAAGTGATATGGAGCATACTATTCTCTGTGTCCACATTTAAAATCTGCTCAACTAGTATAAACACCAACCTTTAATAAAAGCAACTATCTTTTATCGTTGAAACTTGAGGCATATGCAAATTTGTAACATATAATTACACCCTATTTCAAATTTCATGTTTGTGATATTTATCTTCAAGGTTTGCAACCTCTGTGATTCATTACATGATTAAACTGCAATACACCAAGCATCCAATTCTAAGCATCCACATTTTAAAATCTGCTCAAGCAGTATAAACACCAACCTTCAATAAAAGTAACTGTATTTTACAATAAAGTGTGTATGCCTTTCACATGCTCACCACAATGCCAACAAAACCCCAAACCTTAAAACCCTAAACCCCATGATCATGTGTGTGTTCTTCTAACCAGATTTCTGTGTCCCCAGGGCTCTGGTGGACTACTTGGGGATAGAGAAGATGTTGATGATTGTATGTAGATCAGAGGAGGGAATGAAGTATTTACATTCAATTGATCCAAATGGAGGGGAAGATGAGGACTTCAGTACCTTGCATTCATTTGCTCGCAGCAGGAACCACAGTATTAAAGGCAGGTTCCGTGTCCTCATTTTGGATGAAGCCAGGTACTCCTCTTCAGGATTCAAAAGCTGGGTGTTTAAGGTAGACGTGTGTTATTTTGTTACTTTTCTCTCTGCACCCACTTCTCATACGATATGAAACACACGATTAGTACGAGATGATTAGCAAATCCAAATTGTGCCTGTAGCCATTTGCCTCATAATTTTTGGAGGTCATATGATTATCTTATTCATTAACAAATTAAACACTCTCATGCTCATTAAGTGCTCATCTGGGTCCCCCCAATATTTGTTGATCATTGAGCCTAAAATGACTAGCATATTTTGAGCACGTAGTCCAATCTCTTTTGAGCTCGTGTCTCTTTGGTATCCATTTTTAGATCCACACCTAACCACATACGTCTCAAATACAGGTGTCCAAATTATTGCTGTATTGGAACTAGGCACATCTACCTTACTGGGTGTTTAGTCACTGTCTGTTTGTACTATCTTGTAAAAAGCTGGCTATCTAAATAATAATTCGACTTCAAAAGGGAGGAGAAAATAGGATACTAGAATTACCTGTAAAGTAACCATGTGTTTTCAGGGAATCTGGACCCTCTAAGTGGATTTTGGGTGAGAATGAGTTTCTTCAGAAAGTAAAAGCACTTTAGGGATTGCTAGATGTAACTTGTGCAGTCTAAATCATGGACTCTCTTTTAGACTTGGAATAACAAGAGGGTGACATGAACTCGACCTAATGGAAGGGAGTTATGTCACCTTGGTCCACATGGAGGAGGTAGATGTCTATTTCGGGGGACTGAAATACAAGATTGGGTCAAACTCATGAATCCTCTCTCCTTGACCCAAAACTCCATCGTCCTTGAGTTTTTCTTTAAGACATAATAGAGTTATCCTTCAAAGGTTGGGAGCAACTATTTGGTATTTTGAGTGTCTTAGCCAAAAACTCTCTAGTTCCAACGGATACTCTCGATATAGACATGCTAGGCCCACCAACGTTGCGGCTCCCAAAAAATTGCCAAGCTCAATTTCCATGTTCCCAAGAAAAAACAATCAAACTTGGGACCAAAGTTTGGTGAGGCCGAGAATGGGAGAAAAAACTCTCCATATGCTTATTTATAGGATACAGCACGGGAGAGGCAAGCTATACAAGAATAGACATACACTGAAACTGGAAATTTTCTCAGGTTTTTCACCCTCTGTCCCAACCTTTTAAGGATAAATCTATTACAGAATACTAAAACGGGTGGTTGATAAGATGCCTCTAAAACTAATGGTTTCAACCCTCCCTTTTGCCACTTTACAGAAAAATTTACTGAGGTGAATGAATGCCTTGTGCTGCAGCTTTTATAAACAACAGGAGGGATTACCTAGTGTGGCTGAAGAGCATCCTCAGAAGCTCCTTATCATGCCAGATCCAGGTCCAGCTGCTGGACCTTGTCCCGAGGGATTTTTAGGCTACGCAGTTAATTTACTCCGATTCAATCCACAGCAACTACAATGCTATGCAACACCCGCAAAGCACACCCTTCGTGAATCGTTGTTTTTCCAGCTGTTTGCATACCTTCAAGTCTACGACACAAAAGATCACATGTTAGCTGCTCAAGAATTTTTCACAACCGGAGCTGTGTCATTGGATGGTGGCCTAATTCGTGCTAAAGGCACCCTTGAGCACATACTTGGGTATGACAGCTTCTATGCACCTATTTTCTTTCAAAGTCACTTGCGTTCATTTTCTAACTTTCGTGAAGGTAGATAAGCCTTATTTGGTTACTTTTGTTGTTTAGTACTTTAAACTACTCGGATTTGCAAGGTTGATATTTATGTGCATCCTCAAATATATATGAAGAAGCCATGATCTATCCCAAAAGGTTTTGGAGTTAATCTTGAATGTTATGAATTATCAAAGTCCACTAACAATGAGCCATAAGAAGGCCACAAAGGTCCCCCCAATTATCTTCACAATTGAGCCTAGAGTGGTTAGCAAATTCAGTTGAAATAAGTGACCAAGTTAGACCTGCTTACCTTAAGTTGCTGAAGATTCTTTTTATTTTCGTGAAATATTCTTTCTTTCTTCAGGGGATTGTATTATTCCTGCTAGAGTGGGTCAGTTGTGTAAAATAAAGCAGTATAACTTCCATAGTACTGACATTAATCTTGCTGTCTGGGTTCTTAAAGAGAGGACTCTGCTGTCAAATTTCCAGTGCTGAATGAGAAACCGGAGACAGTGGAACAACCCCTTCCTATGGTTTCAGCAACAAACTTGCAACAGGAGAAACAATACCTCATGAACACAGTGCACTTTGAGCTCTCACAAAAAATTCAAGCACTGCATGAAGAGACTGGGTATATCCGCCTGTGTCTGCACATCAAAAAAATGGAGACAAAATTAATACGAGCTCGCAGTAAGATATCTGCTATGGCTAAGGAAGTAAAGAGGGAGGAGGACAGGAAAGCTGAGATATTAAAAAGAGTAGCAGACCTACAAGATGATGCATCATAATGGAACAGACGCTGAGTTCAAATAAAAGTCCATTGGAGTACTGACTGGATCAGCCAAATTCATCCTCACAAAATGTGGGAATCTCTATTTTAATCCCCAGTTTCAACAAATTGAGAAAGTAAATATGCCAAAACAAGGATTCATTTCCCCCAGAGTTTGGTGAAGACGATATTACATACGTGATGATGTTCTGCCATACTGATTGTTAGTGTAAGCTACTGTATACTTTGAAGCTACAATTATATATTCCATGGCACATTGTAGATTCTGAGTACATTAGTTCCAAATCAATGCAAATTCATTCTCGCAAAAATTTGCATCTTTAAAGTATGTGGGTGTTATTTGGTGACTTTTCTTAATTGGTCCCATATAATATTTGATCGGTGTGTGGTTAGGTGAGAAAAAAACAACAAACACCATAAAGACACATCAGTAAAGAGATTGGACTACGTCTTCAAACTTGATTAACTACTCCACACTCAATAGTAAACACAATTGGGAGCACCTCTGTATTCAGTCAAAGAATCAACAAACATGCACTTTCAATAACCATAACTAAATAAGGGTCCAATTTTCAATCTGGTTATTGATGATGTTTCATCATTGATTTGCTAATGCAACACAAATTTGTAGACATAAATCTGATCAATAGAAGATGGAGAAGAAAACAAACCAAAAAACACTGACATACCTTATACCCACTGGAGATACTTTTGCTCCGATGCAGAATCCAAGTACTTCCTGATCAACTTTCTTTCGTGCTCAAATTGTTCTATTAAACTTGCTGCTTAAGTGGTACAGCCATACAAAGTAACCATAACCAAAAGCCTTCTTTAATTCTTCTGAAAGCAGAAGATGACTTCAGTAAATAACTAATAATTTCATCCCAATTCTGGACTTCATGACCTTGGAAATCGGAGTTCTAGGGTGCTAGCCCCAACCCAGAATATACCTGATCCCACAAAATTATGTTTAAAGTAAGGAAAGTCAGTAAACCCCTAGAGGCTTGTCTGCACAGTGCAATATCCTAAATCAATTGCTCCAAGTAATTAAAATCTCTGTTCCTTTTTTTAACTTGCCAAAACGAAACTGTTACTGCTGGTAAGTTACTTACAAACACCTTACAAACAGACTCCTGGAGCTGCTCCAACTGCAAACTGTAATTCTATCATGGAGGAATTAGAGAAACTCAATGCAAGGACCAAACTGGAAAAGTGCATTTCCAACTTCAAGAGTCACTTGATAAAAACAGTATTTCTACAATCACATTACAGAGAAAAGTACTAAACTCTGAAAGGTAGGAGAACATTCCAATTTACCAAGTTTGAATCAACATTGGCACACCAAATAGATGACCTCCTATCTTGTTTTGTGTCATATCCTTAGTTGAAACTTGACACACTGCTCTCAGCCACTTCACCTGAATATTTATCCACGTGAAACTAATCAAGTCTACTCAGCTGTACTATACATGCAACCTGAGATAGGATTTTGGATCTTGTAACAAAAATGACTAATCTAACTTGGACAGACAGCTGATAGTACAAAGTGGATGTGCTCTGTAAAAGGATGGCCAGTTTGGGAGAAACTCTGCAATTATACAACTACTGGTGCTCCATGAGTTATATGACATATTCAAAAAAATAACTATCATTTCTTCCTCTTCTTTTTGGAACCTGTTGCTTCTGACACTATTAATGCAGGCTTCACAGATGAAATAGGTCTTTTTTTGAAAGCTGATGCACGGCTGTCATCCTCTTCCTCATCTTGGGTCGAAAGATCTTGTTCATCATCCGAGGCTTTGGACTCTCTTCGACCACCTTTGGAATTAAAGCCAGGCCTTCCACCTTTGAGCTTCGCCCTAAGTTTGAGTTCCACTTGATTAGTAGCCCGATTAGCTTGTGAATGAGGCAGGTACTTGGCCCCTAGCCCCAACCTACAATTTATCCACGCCAAAAAAAAAAAATTGTGATTTAGGTTTGTACAAGGAAATGCAAACACATAAGTCCAAGATACATCAAGAAGATTGGCATAAGTAGTTAGAGGAGCGGATAATAAATAACTGACATCACACTACTGAGGTGATATTTGTACTCACAAATAAGTTAAGAGAGCCTTATATGGATTCTTATACTTGGCACCCACTTCTCGTAGGATATGATAAAACATTCAGTACATGATGATTGACAAATCCAGCTCGTGGTTGTAGCCAATTTCCTTATAATTTTTTAAGCTCATATGAATATCTTTATTCATCATCAAAGTGAAGATTCTTGAGCTCATAGAATGGTCACATAGGTTCCCTCAATTATGTGGACGCCTATTTATAATAGTTAACAAATTTTGAGCACATCGTCCAATCTCTTTCAAACACATAATGATATCGTTATGGTGTCCGTTTTTACATCCACACCTAACCACCACCACTGAACTATAGGTGTCTGATTAAGAAAATTAACCAAGTACGGCCCACGTAACCTTAACATATCTACTAACCAAAATTTCAAGAAATGTTACAGTGCTATTCATACTGGACATTGGAAATTTGTTCACCTCATAGGTCGAACACCTGCGTCGTCATCCTCAGGCGCCTCTTCCGCATCAAAATCTGCTCCCCCAGTCATATTTTGCACCCACAAACTCGCCTGCAACAAAATCAGAGCTAGGAACTATTCACATCAATGAACATGAACAACACCATCAAAACCCAGGGATAGTTGCACAACACATGACAAGCTACCATAAGTACTTTGAAGAACTTGAGCAACCAAATGATTACATTTCTCATTGAAGCATTTCTCAAAATGATTGCACTTCAGTTCGCTCAAGCTCTTCAATGTACATTGAGAAATACTTCAATGTGAGATCTCATGCCATTGATCCTTATTGCAATCCTCAATATAAAATGACTACCTATGCATGCCTGAAGAAAGTAAACTCACCAAATTAAAGGCCTTCTGGTTCTTCACAACCTCCATCTTATTTTTATCGGTCCTAACTCCCTCTACACCCGAAATCTTGTTGTTTTCCTCAGTCTTCTTCATTGCCAACTCGGTAGCCATGGGATGCTCCAAAAACCTTCCAGTAGTTAGAACTCTGGTTCCTTAAAGGGAATCGACAGTACAATTCTCATCCATCTACAGTTCACAGGCCCTGAAACTCTCAAATTCTTTCCACCAAGAAAACTAAATTTCAACAAAGGCTTAGGGGACGCTCAGATCAGATGCTCAAGCGATTGACATTGTCAGAAAATACTTATCAAGAGTTGAAACCCTAAGGAACACTCAGAACAAAACTCTATCGCTTCCAAAGCAGTTACTCCACCAAAGCGACGAAAAGCGAACCGATGTTATTAGAGGATTGCGAATTCGTGTCTCGCATACACAATTTAGGGATCCTTGAGGAAAATGAGCGATGCTGAAACATCATACTTAATGGTGGTGCCCCTAAAACCCTAACTCAATGAGAGATTGCATGTGGTCTGTGGAAGGAACAACAGAAGAAAGGAATGACCCAAAACCCTTGCATTTCATCCTCCCCGTACTTCATTTCATCCACGATCTTTCATCCATATGCCAGTGAGTGTGGATTCTTGTTCGGGAATAAGTATGGATGAAGATTGGCTTTTGGATGGCCTTCACATACCGTAGTTTAATAGCAGGTTCGGCACAAAATAATCCTAAAAATAGATGCCTAAACTTTTGGAATATTATTGGCATTTTTTTCCGAATATAAAATTAATTATTTTTCAAAATTGCCTAAAAGTAAGAAATTTGTACTTCTCACTAGAGTTTTACTTACAATGGAAGCATATGTGAATGTTGAAGGAGAGAAGGTGCTCCTTTTGTAATCAAGCTCACGTACATTAGTCCACAAAGAATATGGTTTAAGAAGTAGCAAGACTCTAGGCGAGGCTTTTCAAATGTGTTGTACACAAATTTTTGGAGTCCAATTGAGCATAGAAGATGAAGTTTTTATAGAATTTTGTCCAACTAACAAAAGTTGAGAAATCAATCCTTCTTCCACCTCCAACAAGTTTTGTGTCAAAATAAGTCTTTATGCAAAAGATATGGACAAAACATTGCAGCCGTGTAAAGATCAAAAAATTAAAATGCGTTCATAACAGTTTTTTGGAGCTCATTTGTGCATAGAAGATCAACTTTTTTGGAATTTTGTTGGTCTAAGAAAAGTTTAGAAATCAAGTAATATTTCACCTCCAACAAATTTTATGTCATTTGAAGACTCTATGCAAAAGTTATGCGTGTTATAAAAATGACGTCTAACTAGGTGCTTCACCTCAAAGTTTACATATCCCATATGCATTGTTCAACACAACTCCACTCTACTTGCATAAAGCACAGAGCATTCTCAACTCTTCACTCACATCTTACTTGTCATTCAATGCAAGAGAGATGTACAAGATATGTAAGTTGAAATAGAAAATTTAAAATGAATGTAAGCCGAATTTTTAAAAACTAAAAGAGAAAATTGTCGAAAATTTAAAATGAATATACTATTTTTAGGTGCCGAACGTACTTTTTGAACTTTAATTAAATATTAGGCAGTAAGTTGCCTAACCTGCTAGTAAACTACGGTACCCTTCTTCAAGGGCAGGTCCGGCGAAAATTAAATATTTTGGCTAACTGCCCAATAAATTTTAAACCAATACAAATCAAAGTGCCTAAACCTTGAATGTATTTGTCAATATCCCAAATTCAAGTAATATGTTTCTTTTCTTTTCTTTTTCTTAATTGGATTCTCTTCCACCAAAGTCCAAAACAATAACCAAATTTTGGTGTAGGTGGCGTGCCACAAGCAACCTTATCTTGTGTGAAAAAATTACTTCAATAAAATGGCGGGGTCTTTTACATGTGCTTCGCACAAAGCAAATTGAAGTAGCCATATTGCGAGTTGGTTTTCATTTGGCCATGTTGTACTATGACATGATTTGGCTCATTTTTTTTTATGGAGATGCTCGATTCTCAATTTAGTAGTTGACCTTGATATGGCCATCTTGTGGGTTTATTTGGGGTTTGGCATGTGTGTGACTTGCCAACTAATTAAGTAGGTCTTATGTTTTAAATCCATATTTATGTAGGTGAATGGTCATAAGAGGGGAATGATTGCCTAATTATGATATAAATCTATGTATGGGTGTTGAATAAGTAAGAAATTGCATAACATTAAGTCACTAGCCCGGAATGACCTTCTCAAAGAAGTATCAAACCGGTGTATGCCGGTTTGATGCTCTTTCAATAGCAAAGGTGCTGCTATCTTTGGGTTTTTCTTAGGCTACTTTTAATTTATTTGGGTAATTACTTTCAATGCTAAGATTTAATTATGTTGGTTTCTATGACAAAACTAATTCCAAGTGGTGGTAAAGGTTCTAATCAATGCTAAATTACGATCTAAACAAATCTAAATAGCTATAAAGCAATGGGAAAGTTGGTGAGGTCAAAAAGGTAATTACACTTTTTGGAAAAGTCTCCGAACACCCGCATTGACAACCTCTTCAATACCTTTTTGAAGCTATTATATTTTATTAAAGCTCCATTCATTCACCCTTGCTTGCAAGCTTTTCCCTTCTTGTTGAGGTAATATTGCGGGTACCCAAAAGGTACCCTACTAGCATTGCTACTCAATGTTATGTACCATCATAGTGCCAAACCTTCATGGCGTGTGATTATATTGATTGTCTAGCTTACGAGTGCTAAACCTGCCCTTGAAATACAATAAGGTAAGTGGGTCCTAAACATACACTCTTCACACTACACCCACTTCTTGCAAGATATGAAACACACACTTAGTAGCAACCCAAACTGTGCATGTAAACCATTTTCCTCATGATTTTTGGAGCATATATGAATGTTTTATTCAATATGAAAGTGAATATTATTATTTTTCATTGAATGATCATATAGGTCCCTCCACTTATGTTGAGCACATACTCCACTCTCTTCTGAACACATGTATTTTTATGATCTCCATTCTTAGATCCATACCTAACCACACATCACTCAAATGTAGATGTCCATTTAAGAAGACAAAACCGAATTGGGCTCACCTGCCTTAATATGTAGTCCAAAGATTACTTTTTGAAGTTAACTTGGTAGAAAAATATTTTGACTCAAAATTAGCTTAAAAACCCCCAAATCACTTTGGTAAGGTACAGTGGAGATGATTAATTCACAAACTTATCAACCCTTCAAGGTCTCATTGTGAGCCTCCATGTGTCATCATACAAAGGATATTCAACTTGATTTGTTCATGAAATTTTTAGCTAAAAGTGTCAAAAGTGGCCCTATTTAAATTAAAAATTAAGTCTATTCATCATTAGTATTTCTGTATGAACACACACATGTGTGTGTAAAATAAAGTATACGGAGACTTGAGTTCATATAAAAGACTCAAACTCAAATACATACGGCATACATATTATCATTGTTGTTGTTACATATGACTCTATTTCCACATCCTCTTTGACGATACATATGTGCTAGATATATATTATGCTAAGTATAGACTCAAATGATAGATCACATAAAATATCATTTCAATACTTGTCGGGTGTTCGTACAAAATGTCACGTGTCATGTATAAACACACCCCTGGTCCTTTAAGGGGTAAGGGGCAATTTTTTAACATGAATGATGTCCGCATGTTGGACATATTACGCAACAATTCGATGTCCTTGGACTTGGGGGACCTATATGGTCACTAAAGTGTCCTTGGACTTCCATCATAACTTGAGCTAAAGCTCAAGCTTACAAGTTCAATGGACCAAGGTACAATAATTTGAATCCTTACATGGGGTGAATATTTATAACATTTACCAAGGAGGTGTGTGTGTGTGTGTTGGGGGGGGGGGGGGGAATTGGGGGACGGGGAGGATGAGGGTGAGGGTGCAAACAATGAGTACTATCATAGAGCATGTGTATAGTACCATGCACATGAGCGGAAGTCAACCGCTCCATCTGGGCGGAGTGGATGAAACCCATTCCCACTTTGTGCAAGCCATTCTTTGTCCACTGGCGAGGGTGGCGAAACGGAATGTTCGTTGCAGCCCGCAAGCCATGGGTTCGATGCCCTCCGCCAAATAATTCTCTAGCAACTTTCTTATTGCAGTGCCCCACTTACTCTAGCAACTACACTGCTCCCAACACTCATTCTAGCAACACATTTAAGAACTTCGTTGATTAAAGACCTCATTGAATGCACATACATATGTGTTATTTGCTTAAAATCATGTTCTTATAGTATTTATTATATAACACCTTTACGTATTCATACAAAATGATCAGATCGTTGATGTACGTATTTTTACAATATAAATCGCTTAGAATAAATATCATCAAAATTGATTAAAGTGATATCTTCCGTCTTTTGAGCTCAATATAATTATTAGACAATACAAATTGAACAATATTTTGTATTCTACCAGGTTATCTTTAACAAACACTTTAGAACAAACATTTTAAAACCGCACACCGCTTGTAAAACTATACGATGAGATTTTTTCATATTAAAAAATAACAAAACATAAAAGTTAAACTTTTTTGAGGCAGAAAAGACAAAGAAATGTGTGTGTCATTTATGACACCTACCATATTGGGCAAATCAATAACATCACAAAACTTATGGATAATATCAGCTAATCCGTGTCCTTTAGATGTGTGGATATATATACCAAATAATTCATCTTGATAAGAAAATTTCCTACAAATAATAAGCGTTTATATTCTAATGATATATTTTTAACAACTATATAAATTATCCATGGTTTCATAAGAAAAATCATGAGCTAATCAATATATAACTAAAGATACATGCTTCATAATATGTATATGAGGCCTCACAAATATATCAATAGTGAAACATATAAATAATGTAAACTTTGAAGCCAAATGCAAAAATGCTATAGAATTTATTATATAACTCTTTCGATACTTACGGTCCAACATTTCCGGAGTGATATGTCTTACATCGCACTCTACCACATCATAATTGATATTTTATTTAGACTTAATTCATCATTACATTTGTTGAAAATGTTGCATCCAATAATAAACCACAACAATTAGAAATTATTGAGCTCCAACAATAAAATGTAACAAATCCAATGTCCGTCTTATACATGCTCTACGAATTGAAAACATTAATAATACCACCATAAAGTTTAAAAAAAAAAACTATAATTCTCTATTCCTTTGTCATAGCCATTTTGTTTGAAAACCATCTAGACAACACAAAAAATGTAAGAGGTGTTGGACCTCAATGTGCTCTTTTTTTAAGTATTAGGGGCCCTATAGAAGAACCGTCATAGGTTGATATACTATAGGAATTTCCTTTGTAAAAATATGTTGGGCTCGGAGCAATTTTAGAAGGCGGTGGGGAGGTGGAGGCAAGAGCAGTAAGGCTTGTCCCATCCGCTTGGCACATCAACCATGACTATAGTGGTGTGAACGCACCCCCCACCAACCAACCGCGGGGGCCCACTTGGACCTCTGCTAGGCGCATGGCGGAACACACTTCCGCCATGTGAGCGTTAGGGTGTACCAAAAGGGCCATGTATTGACAGCCGTGCAAAAGCACAGGCCACCCGCGGTTGAGGCCAGGCCACCTGTGGTCGAGGCCAGGTCACCCGTCGTTGAGCCCAGGGTGCATGTGCTCCGGGGTAATGCCGTTGAGAGCGAGAATTTGCGACCTACCCGCTCCGATTTATCATCCATTTAATTTGTTTTCATTCGTTGTAGAAGCCACTGGAAACGCGTCAGCTGCCGCACTCCTCGTCTTCATGGAAAGATTAGCAATTACTTGGGAGGATTGTCACATTGCTTACTATGAATCTATGGACTTTAAAGATAAAATTGACAAAAGGGAGGCTTCAGCACGTACTTCCCAAGTTTTATAGTCTGCATTTGAGGATTTATGCAAGGATATTTTTCAGAGTTTAAAAGGCAATAGAGAGGTTTTTCTTTTTCTTTTTCTTTTTGAGACAGAAGGCCGACAGGCCAACGCCAAAGCACAGGAGGCAATTCACCACCTGGCAAGTTTTCCGTCAAGTAGAGAAGAGATTTCACAGCCGGGATTCGAACCGCCAACCTCTTCCTTGAGATTTGGGTATCCCTCTACCATCACCCGGTAGTTTAAGGTCATCTCGGACCACAATGGAGAGGTCTTTGATGTCTGTATGAACATGTAGAAGCGAAAACAACTAAGGCGTGGGATATCAATGTCTGAAACAACTCTTTCAAAACTTACTCAACACAGTTCAATATCAATGTACAGTGATACGGATTTCAAAATTGAGTTTGAATTTCAAGCAAGAATATTTGGGATGGACTGGGATTTGCTAGAGGCAGCTATTGAAAGATGCTCACCTAGTCGTGAGAAAGAGCATGCGAAGGCTTTTGGAATTTACGGTGGACCAGATTTCAAGAAGACTGAAGCTCCAACTGATGCATGCATTCAGAGCTTCATACATAATGAAGCATTCTCTGCATTCACATTTCAACAGCTCCGGAGAATGTGTTATCATGGTATAGATGGCCCTGAAGAGGAGATTGAACTACTTGAGCAAAAGGAAAATGTGGATAAAGCTCTCCTTGCATATCAACGACTCTACATCTCATCACAAATTTTTAAACCAATTCAGCATGCCTTAGGAAGCAAAAGAGCTACACCCATTGAGGTAATGGTTTATTTTATTTTATTTTTGGATGAATTCCAACTTTAAAATCCAAAACTTTTCTATACCATGACTTCATCAATCTTATTTGTGGCATGTGTAGGTTACACAAGGTAAAGAACTTCAAGCATTTACAAGACATTGGGATTGGATTTCAAGCATAAAGGAATATTTCTACAAGCCATCAGTGGATTTAATCCATACCTTGGGATTTAAAGAAACTGCAGTTGACCTTTCTGGGTTGACAAATTCATGGTTGAGCAACTGCTGGAAGCAATTTTGGGGGAGCTCCTTCAACTACAATGTTGTTTTCGAGTATCCAGATGACATGGCAGGGAAGATCCTTCACCCCAAGGTCGATGTTGCCATTGTCAGACCATACATTCAGCTTGATTTGGCTCGCATGGTTGGGCATTTGATTTACATGCTCACATTACATGACATTGAAGTGAGCAAATCATTTTCATTTGCAACGCTTCTGATGCTTTGCAATGAAGTGCCTACATCAACAAATTTATCATCTTCAGTTTGCCCAGATACCCGCCAAGCATTGGAGAGGGACTTCCGCCTAGGTTGGGGAGCAACATGGTCCCTTCTAGTTCCTCTAAGGACTAGCTTTGAATTTGCTACAAACTTGATCAAGGAATTATAAAATAATCAGCTAGGAGACCTTGGGTGGACATTTAGTGGATTTACACTTGAAGAGGCAACTTGGGAACAACAAGTGGAAGACAAGTTGGGAAGTATTATTTTCAGTCACCTATTTAATGGGAGACTAGAAATTGGAAAAACTATGAGGGAGGGCTTTTACCTTGTAGTTGAACATGCAAACACTTCTATTCCGGAGAAGCAAAGGATGACAGAGTCTTTGGACGCCCTTACAGTAGACACCTTGCGTGTAATATTCAGTGCCAAGAATGCTATGGAAGCATCTGAGTTCCTCGCCATGTGCAATTTCTTTAGCACAATTCCTAGTTATTTGGAAAACATGTTCAGAGCATGTGTTCATAAAATGACGTACAGTGAACGATCAAGACTTGCTGTTTTCATCACAGGGAACGAGTACTTTGGAGGCAAGGTAGTCAGTATTGAATTCCTTGATAGGACAGATGACCCTCTTATCTCCTCATCAACATGCTTTGAAAAACTCTATCTTCCACTGTATAAGGACATGGATACAATGTACCGCAAAATATGCTACAATATCATGGATAAATCATTCGGTAATATGTGACAAGTTACCTCGAACAATGTAGCCCCTGGGATGCGCTTTCCGCCACTTCCACGCTAATTGTAGCGTTTTTGTCAGGTTTGTGTGTTGCGCAGTCCAATTGAGCTCACTCTTGATTTTTCTTGGATCGCTGTAAACCTCAGCGTAATCCCCCGGTTGCCGGTCCATGTATGTGATGGTTATGTTCACGCATGTTGCCTTCTGACAAGCTTCCTCAAACTCCTTTATGCTCACACCTGCCAAATAATCACCCACACCAACACATAATGTCATGATTTTGTACATGATTGTAGATATGAAGTGGAGAGGCTTGGTCGAAAACAGAGTCTCGATATTGCATTACGCAGACCATGATAATGCAAAGCAAATAATGGTGTATATAATGATCTTAGATTAGTATCCAGACTGTTCAGAAGGTGAATATGCTGCATCTAAGAATTTGACAGGTAACGAAGCTCCTATTTTTTTATGAGGTTTGATAGAAAAAACGTATTGCTAAGGATTTCATACAATGTACTCCGATATGTTGCTGCAAACAGTTGCACTGTAGAGGACACTGCCTCACTAAAGGGTTTTTATATGCGCACACTATCAATTAAACTAAGAGAATCTCACAAAAACACATGTTATCCGGTCAAATTACTGGCTCTTGTGCTAGGAATTTGAATACAAATTTGGAAACTATCTAGAGTCTCATTCCGCCTTCTAGGTAACCTCCAGTTAAATGTTCAGTACCAAACAACCAAACCAACACGATTTCAACCCATGAACTCTTGAAAGTAATTACTACTTAAGCAATTATTGACCAGCAAACCACTATGTGAGTGTTTGAACCAACTGGTACGTTTGCCATACAAACGGAGGTGCGAGAAAATGCGACCGCCTAGATATGACCTTACAACTTCTCATCAGCAGATACCCCTTTCAAGACGAATATTAAAAAAACATTACATGAAGACTAAGTAGTACAGATCAAGAAAACGAATACAATAAAGTTTAACAGATATTCAACAAACACGTCCTGACAAGAACATGCACCTCAAGCTTCGAATATGTGACTTATTTCTTTTTTACTTACATACTTATTCTCTCAACCTAAGTGCCATCGGCATGACACAATCAGACACTTATGACATATCGTTCACAAACCTTACGAATACCCCACCAAAACTATAACACAAACCGAAATATGCCAAAAATTTCACTAACCGTGTTGTACGATCCATGCCCAATTTCTCGAAGATATTCGAAGTGCTTGTCAAACATGAAAATGCTGGCTGTCCTCTTCAGGTGTGTAGTAAGAAGCAACTTCGTATCCCTCAAACTTTGTTGCCTGGATAGCTGCTTCCTCCTGCGATTTGTAAGAAACGCCACAAATAGTACAAACAACAATGAATAGCTTTAGTATACTCCCTGCAACTTACAAATGATGAAGAATCATTGAGACTCCTTACAACTTTGCCATGCAATAAGAGAAACATAGGGGAATGAGCACCAACCACTATAGTGATTCGAAAGCCATCCTATAGTA
Organism: Polytrichum commune; assembly: GCA_950295325.1. Lineage (NCBI taxonomy): Eukaryota > Viridiplantae > Streptophyta > Polytrichopsida > Polytrichales > Polytrichaceae > Polytrichum > Polytrichum commune. Next base: position 20,072,002 of record OX485803.1, on the reverse strand, counting down.
ACCGTGCATGAGCTGTGCACCCAAACGAACCAACATTAATGAATAACCCCTAAAGATTTAGAGATTCAGGGTTACGACTACGAGCTGCAAGTTAGCATGAAAAAATGATTGTGGACCAAGTACAGATTGCTCTACACTTACTTGATTCTAAAACCGTGATGCTCGACACAGAAACTCAGAAAGCTTCCCAACGACAGAAGCTGGAGCTGCAAATAGGGAGACAAACAGCGAGATCAGCGAGAGAGCGCGGCCTGCTGAACGCAAGCCACCAGTTTTCCGACTTTTTCTGACTCTGAAGGCGCCAAATTCTCTTGCTTATGTGATTGGGAAGGAAGAACTGAAAGCGTTCGCGATCGGACACAAGGGATCTGAAACCCTAGATCGACTCCAAAACATAGCAAGAAGAAGTGTACCAAGAGAAGACGAGGAGTGCGGCAGCTGACGCGTTTCCAGCGGCTTCTACAATGAATGAAAACAAATTAAATGGATGATAAATCGGAGCGGGTAGGTCGCAAATTTTCGCTCTCAACGGCATTACCCCGGAGCACAGGCACCCCGGGCTCAACCACGGGTGACCTGCCCTCTACCACGGGTGGCCTGGGCTCAACCGCGGGTGGCCTGTGCTTTTGCACGGCTGTCAATACATGGCCCTTTTGGTACACCCTAGAGTGTCGCCTATTGGTATATGTAGCTAATACCCTAATTTAGGATTACAGACCCGAATTAGTCTAGAGATGCTAAATTAGGAAGAATCAACAACCAACCTATAAGGGGCAAGTTTTTATTATAATTCCCTTGGTAGGTGTTAGGAAACTAAACCACCTCACATGCCCCTAAGATGGAGGAGTTTTTTTTATCATGCTCATCCCCATCTTTCTTCTTAAATCATTTTTCCAAGTTCAAACCCAAACTTTTTGAATTTGTAGAAAGTTCATGAAATGAAATGAAATTGATTTTAAAGTCCAGGAAGCCAAAAGCCTAATGAGGCTGAAATTACATCATGATGGTTTTAAACTGGCTAATCCTTAGAGTGGCAAAGTGCAATAACCTTTGTGAGATAAATATAAACTAATATCAACTTCATGCATGGTCCGATTGATGAAAACTTATCTCCAATGACTACAATTTCAAAGTTGGGTCTGAACTTGAAAAGTTATATATAGAGAAACCAAAGCTCCACCATTTTAGGTACATGTAAAGCGTCGAATTTGAAATTCTATTAGGAGACTCTTTTGTGTGGCTGGCCTTTCAAACTTGTGTTCCCACTTTGTGATGCCAAGTGTACACGACCACTTGCCATCCATCCAAACTTCCTTGAACTCATCCAACGGAGATCATGAAGCTTTCGGCGCTCTCTCTGCGAAACATCACGCGAAGATCACACGGATCCATTGCAACTCACTAGGAACAAAGCTTCAAAATCACAAATTACAAAAGCTTCAAAATCACCCACACAGTAGGCCAAGACTTTTCTCGGTATGTAAGTTAGCTTAAAGGATCGGATGCTAACTTACACTAACAATTGCTTGGATTTGAGTTTCTGGGTTTTCGATTCCCAGGCCCACAAAAGACCGAGCGGAGGAGATTGAGGGTTTTGGGGTTTAAGGATCTAAGGGTTTTGATGTAGGCAAGAGCATAATGTCAGGTGGTTTGTGGAGCGCCAGAGGCAGAAAAAAATTGGGCATGTGAGCTTCTTCAACGAAAATCTGGGTAAGTGATAACTTACTTCAAAGAGATTGCTCCAGAGAAAATACAGTAAAAAATTGAATTGGTATAAGATTAGAGTTATCTTCTAGCTCAACATGAGCTTTGATTGGGAATTGGTTGTCTTGTACACAACACCTTCCATGTTGGGTATGTTTACGGTGCATGCTTGGAGGTAGTCATCTGGAGGTTTTTTAAGAACATTCTATATGGGTTCATTGAGGGTCAAACTCATTTTGGCATTTCAAGAGGTGCTAAAAGTGTGTTTGGACGAACCGAAGTAGGTTTTGTGTCTATTTGTACAGATTCAAACACTACCTCTGAGCTTGCATCACGAGTGGAAGAAAGAAATTATTGAGATTAAAGTTATCCTTTAATTCATCATGAGTTTTGGTCGGGAGTTGGTTGTTTTGCATACGAGAACTTACATGAACATGTAAGTTTTTGGTGCTTCCTTGTAGGCAGTGTGGAGGTTTGAACGAAGAATATTCATATCTGTTCATTTAGGGTCAAACTCATTTTGGCATAAAATGAGTTTGGCCTCAGTGAACCCAAACAGGTTGCTCTTCATTCAAATTCAAACACTACATCCGAGATTGCACCATCACAAGTGGAAAGAAAGAAATGATTGTATGCAAAACAATCGTTGGAGAATCATCAAGGCAAATTCCGGACAAAGAGTTATGACCAATTTAACTTTTAGAGTTTAGGTTAGGGTTGAGGCAAAAGCTGCACATGAATTTTGATGTACCGCAAAGTAGGTGGAGGAATTGATTTTGAAGAGGCGTTGGGAGATTTTTTCGAGCAGGAAGGAGGCTTTGGCGACGATGATGAGACGGTTCGCACCGCGCGCTGCGTTGGCCATTGCAGCTGCTGCATCTGCAGTTTCTGTGTCAAATTCTTACACAGGAAATTCACATTCCATCATCACTTGGAGTAACCCCTGTGATTCATCCCGACTGCGTTTCAATGATGACGGTCCCATGGCGGACGTTTTCACTGCTGGACAGGGATTACTTCGATCGTCTCGTGCAATTTATACTGTGAGTTCCATGAATCCTTTGTTTGCCCGAGAGTCATTCATGTGCTTTAACATAGGGTTGATAGGATTAAGGTTTACGTTCATCTTGTACAATTTCTACAGTGGACTGTATGAAACCTTAATCCATCTTAGAGTCATGTGCTTCAACGGAGGATTGATACGACTTAGGGTTTAAGGGTTTAGGTTTATGTTCACCTCGTGCAGTTTTTAGAGTGAGTTATCTGAATACTTCATTTATCTTAGAATTATGTGCATCAATAGAGGGTTGAGAGGGTTTGAGTTGTAGGATTTGAGGTTTAAGGGCTTAGGTTCACGATCCTCTAGTGCAATTTATAGATTGTGTTCTATGATTTCTTCATCCATCCTAGAGTCATTCATGTGCTTCATTAGAGGATCGATAGGGATTGGGTTGTAGGACTTGAGGTTTGAGGTTTAAGGTTAACTTTCATATTGTGCATTTTATACAGTGAGTCTTATGAATTCTTCATTCGTCCGAGAGTCATTCATGTGCTTCAATGTAGGATTGGTAGGCTTTGGGTTATAGGAATTGGGGTTTGAGGTTTAAGGGTTATGTTCATCTCATGCATTTATAGAGGTCTATGAATCCTTCATTCATATTAGAGTAATGTGCTTCAACAGAAGATTGATGAGGTTTGGATTGTAGGATTTAAGGTTGGGGTTAATGGGATCTGCTTTAATTCCAGGACTTAGTTGCTGGAGAGCATTGAATTGTATCAATGCAACTGATTTATTAACCAAGAGGTCGAGAGATTTGCTATGAGATTAGTCAATATCTATAATTTGGTCTATTCACATACTTCTGATTGGTCAAGAATGTCAATATCAAATTCCTAGAATGCGACTGATTTAGTAACCAAGAGGTCATGCAGTTTGCTACAAGACTGTCGTTTTCTACAATCTCGTTCATCCACATGGTGCTGATCAATTTCTTTCTTTGTGTGCAGTTTGCAGCAAACAGCCTTGACTATAAAATTTCTTTAATGGGTCATGATGAAAAATCGGATTCTTATTTTGATGCTCGAGATAAGGTCATTCTCATCTGGACTATCTTTGTGATGTGATTTGAACATGTGAGTTATCTTTGTGAGTAAATTAAGAACCAGTCTTTCATAAGTCCTGCTTGTTACTTACATGAATTAAGTGCATTACAACCTCAACGTCTACAATAGAGTCATCGTTTACTTCAAAGGACTCTTTTTTGGGAGTTGGTTGTTTTGCATACAACACCTTCCATGTATGTTTTCAGTGCATTCTTGGAGGTAGTGTGGACATTAGAGCAATGAAGATTGTAAATAGGTTCACTGAGGCTCATTTTTGGCATGGCAAGAGGTACTAAAATGAGCTTGGCTGTCTGTGGATCAAAATAGGTTGCTCTTCATTCAAATTCAAACACTACCTCCAAGCATGCACCACAAACGGAAAGAAATTATCTATATTTTATGCAAAACAACCAATGGAAAATCAAAGGGGATCAACTCCCCACGAAAAGTCTTATTGAATTAAAGGATAAGTCTAATGTAGCAGAACTATCACTTTCTCTGGAATCAAAACCTTAGAAGTACAAAGATGTGTACAATGCTATTTGAATACACCTGTTTGTATCATGATTGAATTTCATCTTCATCATCACATGACAGTAGCCTTTTGAGGTGCAGGTGCACACGCGCGCTGCCAATCGGCTTTTAAGGCTGTGTGAAACTAATAGAGGTTTCTATATAAAAGCTGGGCAATTCATTGCTTCAATGCAGCACATGCCAAAGGAATTTGTTACAACACTCTCAGCACTGCAGGATAAGGTACGACCAAAGTGAATCAAGGGTGTAGGGGTGACATGTTGATTTTAATTTTGACGTCATTAGAGTTATCCTTTGAGTGGATGGGACTTTTTGACCAGAGTTCGTCCTTTATGATTTTCCATTGGTTGTTTTGCATACAATACCAAGATTTTATTTCCATTTGTGGTGCATGCTCGGAGGTAGTGTTTGAATTTGAACAAAGAGCAACCCATTTCGGTTCATAGAGGGCCAAATTTATTTTGACATCTCTTGGCATGCCCAAATGAGTTTGACCCTCAACAAACTGATATAGAATGTTCTTCATTCAAACCTCCACACTACCTCCGAACATGCACCAAAAACTTACTGAACATGGAAGGTGTTGTATGCAAAACAACCAACTCCTAACCAAAAGTCTTGCTGAGTTAGAGGATGAGTGAATTTTTTGTCCGATTTCACCTCATCTTGGTAAGAATACAGATTTAGATTGGTTTCATGAAAGCCGTCAATGAGTACTTACATAGAACACATGGAGATATGCGTATAAACGATGGAGATATGTGTATTTTGCTGCAGGCAAGCTTTTGGCCTTTCAAGGCCATGGAGAGGGTCTTTCAGGAGGAGTTTGGGAGAGATGTCACCGTGATGTAAGTTGGATTACTTGCAGTTATTTGTTTGAAGACCTAAAAATCACACTTATGCCAAAAATAAGAGATACTTTTTTGTCGAATAGACCATTTCTACAAGGCTAGCACATTGATATTTTAACACCATCATAACCCAATTTTGAGAGGGGTGTTCAGTTATAAGGAGTTTGATGAGCAACCGATTGCAGCTGCTTCGCTGGCACAAGTACATTGTGCGTATCTTAAGGATGGTCAAAAAGTTGCTGTTAAGGTGAGAACTTGTACCTCCAATAGAAAGTCTTTGTCTTAGAATCTGGAAATAAGTATCTGGAGTAGCAAACTTGTAGCAACATAGCATTTGGTCTCATTGCCTTCATTAGGGTGCCTCTATCAGGGAAGTATTTAAACCGTGGAGCAAAGAAGTACACAAGTGCCTCACAAGTTGAAATAACTGATATCTGGATTTTCTTGATGTTTTTGCAGGTGCAATATCCGGGATTACAACAACAGTTTGGAACTGATATTGCAACAATGGCATTTCTTTCCAAGGCTGTTGCATGGGTATCAATTGGCCTTATTATATCTTATGGATGGAAATAAAAATGTAGAAGTCATCAATGAACATTTTGGAACCAAAAGTTACAGTAAAATGTAATTATAGATGGGAAAATCATATGAATACTTTAAGTTTGGATTAGTTGAATAGAAAAAACCTTAAATTTTTCCATATTTCTTTCTATATTCATTTGGAAAACTTGCATGGATTATGTATACGACTGCCTACTTTTGGGTTATGTATTACTTGGTAATGTGTCCTGCATATGTGCATTTTTAATAGCAATGTCTTAGAAATGGTGCCTAGGTCCTGGAATTATTGTGGATTATGGGTAGATAGTACAATTTTATCGTCATGGTAATATATTATGTAGTTCTTATTATTTGTATAATGTTGTTTGTAACAGCTTTTTCCAGATTACCAATTTGAGTGGTTGGTGCCAGAGTTTGAGAAAAATATTGTGCGAGAGCTTGGTAAGTGCTGTAATCATTATAAATTGGCTTAGTATAGGCAGTGCTTAGTAAGATGAATTGAGGCCTGCAGTGAAGGGATTTAGTTTCATGGCGCCTAGTTTTGTCGTCCATTTGCACATATGATTTGATCCCTACATGGTTTTGTCAGGGCTTGTAAATTGTTTTGCAGAATTGAAAGGTGTCACTTTTTGGTTCCAGATTTTATTCATGAAGCAGACAATGCTGACCGAACTGCCAAAAGTTTTGCCCATAAACAGGGTGTTCGAGTTCCTTATATTGTAAGGGTAAGTATGTGCTTGTTTTGCAAAGTTTTGTTCTTAGAATCAGTCTTTTCCTATCCAGTACCAATGTGAGGACTGCAGGGTTAATGTTTTTCTAGTGAGTGCTTTTTTATGAAAATGGGATCGTGAATGAATCTGTGATATTATGAGATTGGGACAAATGATGGCAGTTATCACTGTGACCATTTTACTGCATCTTGTTGACATTGGTGTAAAAAGTAGATGCATAAACCTAGGAAGTTGTAATCATGAGTATGGAACGGATACTTGATGCTGTGTTTCAGGAGTTGACAACAAGGAAAGTCTTGACTATGGAATTTATGGAGGGGTGCAAGGTATGTGATCCTGCCTACCATCAAAGAGTAAATTGTTAGTATGTGCAGAGTAGTTCATAAATAATCGAGGGTGGGCGTATATTAGGGTCCGGGTCCAAGACGCCCCTTAATAGACCTCACTTTCGGACTCGAGATTGGACCCAAGCTGAGGATCGGTTTCTCAAACTATGAGGAGTATTTTCTTGAGTAGGGAACGCCGAGATTTGGTGGGAAAGTGTTGCCAGATTATCACCACTTCTTTCTTTCACACCTTGGACCCGGATTCTAGTGTTAATTCCTTGGTCCAAATGTTTGCTTTCAATCAATAATATCGCTTGACTTGGATCCGAGTGTAAACCTACCCTGAGATGCTTGTTGTCAACTGGAATTGAAACCAGAAATCTAGTAGTGATTGGTGAGTCACTTTGTTATCAGTAATCTATTCTGTAGCAAACATACAATGTGGCTGCGATGGGGTTCCTTAGTACTGAATTAGTTACTATGACTCAAATAATTAGAATATATGGAGACGATGCTTGTCCTCACCGTTTTTGTGTTGATGATAATATTGATGCAGGTGGATGATGTTGATAGTCTGGAGAAAGCTGGTATTGATCCCAAGCAGGTATGCTCTTGTTTTGTATTTAGGGTTTAGGATTTAGGGTATTAGGTTTTGGGTGTGTGAGTGAGCAGAGAGTCGTGTGCATTTCTTTTCTGCCTTTAGCTTTCTTAGGGGAACCAGAGCTTGGGGGCCTGTGACCTTTGAAATCTAAAAATTCTAATTGGTGGAAACTGCCGAGACCGTCCCACTTCACTTACACTAGAGCTTGAGGGCCTAAGGAGGTTTGAATGGATGAATAACCTACATGGAGTCCTACATGGCATGCAATGGTTAATGTTTCATTGTCTAACGGATTTTGCATCAAGCCGACTAAGAGATGGGTCTAACACAAGACAAGGAGACCACGGTGCTGCAAAATCTCACAACTCTTAGTTTGTTATAACTTATTTTGTAGAAGGGCCAACATGAATAGGATGGTAATGAAATAGCATTTGGTTGAGAGCCCAGTCACATATGTCCTTTACGCTACACTTGAAGGCCCATGACCACACAAATTTAACATCAATTTTTCGTGGTACGGCCTTTGGAGGAGTTTCAAGTGCCCTCACAATTTCATGGTCATGGCCCTTGGCCGTAGTGTAAAGTGGTTGCTAAGTATGCACATGTGTATCCTCTCCGACAAGAATTCATCCGAACAATTTGAATGACAGTCTTGATGTTACCCTGACCATTAGTTGAACAATCATCTGAAATCTTGGGTTTTTATAAACAGGTGGCCTCATTGTTGGTGGATGTTTTTGCGGAGATGATATTTTGTCATGGATATGTTCATGGTGATCCTCACCCTGGGAATATTCTGGTTCACAAGCATCCCTCACGCTCAGGGAAGAATAATTTTGATTTAGGTGGGTATTTCTTTCTATTTAACACATCCATGGTGCAGTAGTTTGTAATATTGTCCACCAATCCTTCGTTTACTCATATTGTAAGACATCTTAGTTGTACCCATTACAATGTGTGGAGGGGGAAGTAACCATGTAGTAGTGGACATCACCCAAATCCAATGAGAAGTAATCTTCATTCATTCTACTAATTAGAAATTATTATTGTACAAGTTGTTCAAAAATTTAGGAAGTTTTCTCCTCTTTCCATCTGTAGCTAAAAGTATTAGTGTTCTAGCTTTTGAAAAATGAGCTCTGATTTGGTTAGTTTCTGGGGAGGTGCAGTGTTGTTAGATCATGGACTTTATAGAGAGCTTGATGAGAATTTTCGCTCAAATTATTGCCGACTTTGGAGAGCACTCATTCTTCTTGACCCGGATGAGATACAACAGGCTGGCAGGAATTTAGGGGCAGGAGAATTTGCTCGCTACTTGCCAGTCATATTCACAGGCCGGGTTATGACCAGGTAAATTTATGCTTGAGTGGTGTGTGGTTTGGTGTGCATCTAAGAACAGACAACCAAAAAAACAAGTGTTTAAAAGAGATTGGACTATGCGCTCAAAGTTTGTTAACTATTTTGAATACAATTGTCAACATATTTAGGTAGTCCTATAAGATCACTTAAGAAGAAATAGCATCTTCTCCTTGATAATTCATAAGATACACATTTGAGCTCCAAAAATCATGAGGAAAGTGACTACGGCTTCAATATGGATTTGCTAATCATCTTGTATTGATTGCACATTTAATATCCTATATGAGAAGTCAGCGCAGAGCTAAATCTGTCTGTTTTAGGCCCACTTATTTTGATCCTCTACGTGCAGCAGAAGCATGATGTCAAGATACTTTTAAAAATGTGAATCTGACTCAAGAGGGAGCGGAAAACATATTTTATGTCTAGTTATAGAATGGGATGAGAGAGATACCAACCTAAGCAGACACTTGGCGGATTGTGACTTGTTGTGCAGTCAAACAGCCTTTGGTCAGACGATGACTCCTGATGAACAGAAGAAGTTGAAGGAGGAAGTGAGGCGTTTTACTTTGGGTGACATATCACAATGGCTCGAAGGTCTTGATCGAGAGTTTCTCACTGTGCTTCGAACTGAGTAAGTTCAGACATATTCAAATAAGGACAATGATTTGTGTACAAATTAATCAATACATGCAAAGAAAATTCATAAATAATAATCTGAGCATGATCACTGTCACTGCCATAGCATTCTTAAGCATGTGGTAAGGGCGTTTCTCTTTCTATTCTAGCTCCAAGACTGTTTTTACAGAATCAAGGTGCTTTAGTACATGCATGAATGCAATCAAGTATAGTCAAGTGGCAAGCTCTCATTAGTCAACACCTCATTGTTGCCTATATATCTTTGGACACAAGGCCTTCTTCCATCTACCAAATTTCAATTGAAGAGGTGTGTCCACAATGAAATTGTCCTAAGGTTTACCGTATTACCTCTGAAATATTTCATTTGCAGTGGAACCTAAACAGGCTACTTAAGAATGCTATGTGCACTTTGGCATACTATGGGTTGAGATATATTTTCCTGAACTGCTACCACTGACGTAAATATCTGTATGGAACTATGCTTTGTTTTTACAGCGGTCTGGTGAGATCAATAGCAAATAAACTGGGAGCCACTCGTAAGACACGTCTTATGTCGTGTGTCAAATATGCAGTGACAGGGCTTGCACTAGGACATCCTGGGGAACCAAGTAAGTTTTTTCCACCCACACTGCTCTACCTTTATTGTGAGAAATCAGATCAAACACCTGCACAGCAATATTTTTCTTTATTAAGGTAGTGGTCTGTGGTGTGGATCTAAGAACAGACACCAAAAAGACATGTGTGTAAATGGGATTAGACTACCCTCTCAAAATTTGCTAACTAATCTAGGTTTAATTAGTCAACAGAAATGCTGGGACCTATACAACCACTCAAGAGGGATAAGAACCTTCACTTCGATAATTATAAGATATTCATATGAGCTTTGAAAATTATAAGAAAACTGGCTACGGCCTCGATTTGCATTTTCTAATGATCTGTCAGAGTGTGACATTGTTCATGAGGTGAGGGTTGGTCTGTTTGTTTTGGATTCATAGAGATCTTTTTGACGTTTAGGTGGTATTGCAGGTTTTCAAGAGCAGGGATGGTTGTCCTATACAAAGGCAAAGTTGGACTATGCGCGTTTGCTGATACACATTGGTAAAATATCTCTTCCTCTTCTTTTTATGAAGGATCCATATCTCATGTAAATCTTGATAACTGGATTGCTTATCTCTCCAAATTCTTATATTTTTGTTCCTTGATTACTGATACAAAGGAGGCAAGGAGGCAACTGAAGTTATTCTGATTTTTGGAGTTGGTTAATACCTGTGGCTTATGACAGAGATATTTGAGGTGTTGTTTGCGGCACACTCTTGGTATGCTGGACTTTCCCGTCATTTTGTCAGCTTTTGGAGCAATTTCACATTGGGAGGTTTTGGAGGAAGTTTGCTCTGGACGTGGTAAAGAGACTTGTCAAGAATTAAATGTCAAGAATTAGGTGGCATTGATCTCTTCCAAATATCTCTTCTTTGTCATTCTTTACTGATTTTTATTTACTCATTGTTCAGCGACTTGTTAGAGGTTGTAACATGACAAGGCCATTTTTTACACAGAATTTGATTACAGAACAGATCCATTGTTAATGAATGTTTAACCACATTGGTTAATATTATTTCAGCACATGGTCCAATCTCATCATTGAACATGTCTTTTAGTTCAATTTTTGAAATCAGCCACTCACTTTGCACTAGTCCACCACTAACAGGAGCCGTATCCATTTTGATCAATATTGGACCTTCATTAAGCACTCTCAACAAATGTCAATGAAGATTGTGGTCTGAACTCTTATATCAACAATATACTGCTTGCAGTGCAGAATTGGTAATCAGGTTGGTTACAAATTGGTAACCAGGTTGGATACAATTAGGTAGAAGCTGTTTGTGGATATGGTGAGGACTTTCAACTATGCGCAAATTGTGATGAACTTTATGATGCTCATAAAGTGAAACACCAAGTCTCCAACCAAAAAATTGGTGCACATTAGAGCCAAATCTGCACCAACAGAAATAACATTAGCAAAGATTTGGTTGTACTAAACCAGGCAAAGTCATAAAATTTGGTGCAGATTTGGGAGCTTTTGAGAAGTATGCCTTGATACAAATCTGTAAAATAGCAAGAAACAACCATAAATTTTGAGTTGCTGAAATCCATGCACTACAAGACCAAATCTTGAAGAATTGTTCACATCCTTGACTACCCAGCTTGCCACTTGAAAATTGGTGAGGATATTGGGAAGCAGAATACAGTAAAAGGACATTGTATTTCAAAACTCATGTAGACACCTATATTTGCATGGCATATGGTGAAGCTTGTAGTTAAAAAGGACACCATAAAGATACATGTCATGATAAGATTGGATCATTCTAGGTTCAATAATGAACACAATTGGGAGGGCCTATCTAGAGCAGACATCTCCAATTCTGATACCCTCCCTAATCTTAATAAGGAAGGTTTCCTTAGAGTTGTGAAGTTCCACACATGTAGCCATCACACTTGGTGTGATGGAAAAAATAAGTTAAGAGTGCACAAATTTGGGTTCCTTGAAAAGGGCACTAATTGTACGCAAGTTTTTGTCTCCTAGTTATCAGAAATAAATTGACCAATGCTATGAATATGGGTTGGGAGAGAATCTTGCCTTCGAAAATTTACAATAATTTCAAAACTTGGAAATAAATTGTGATTTTTTGGTTAAACATTGTGATATCAATTTCCAGACGTCTGAAAAATCACCCCAATATCACACATGTACCTCACTTATGTTGCTTAAGTTAATAATAAATAGGTTTGTCTACTCTAGTCCCTTCTAGAGAATGAGATTCTTCACATTGACCTCCTATAACTTTTGGATCTCAAGTCCAATTTTGAAACTTGAAATGACAGTGAGTGATTTGTGACTTGCTATGATGAGACAATTCCCAATTGGATCCAATGGTCAAAATTGTTTGTGGAGTGGAATTGCCCACAAGGCCACATACCTTAGAACCCTTGATCATTTCAATTATAGGCCTTCATCCTTTGCCACCTTTTAACTTTCCTCATGAGCAAAGCAAAGACTTCATGATATCACAGGATCCATCCTCAAACCCAGCTAGTCTAAGCCAGGCTGGTGGTATATACAAATGACAACCGAAAAAATTGAGTCTTCCACATTGACCACTCTCAAGACTAAACTGAAATAGCATACATGACAGTAGGAACTTAGTTTTGCATCATGCCTTGATTTAAACCCCATCTCAAAAATATGGGAAGCACTCCATAAGATTCCGAGGAAACCGTGTCATAGAGCCCATCGAGGAAGAGGACACTCGTACACCCAATTGCTACCTTTATAGCGAATGCAATGCAACCACAATCCTTCTTCACCGCCTATGTATCTGAAATGCACATAACCAACTTGGTCAATAATTTGCCAATATATTCCACCAACTCAAGTTGCAAATTGCTCAAAATCTATCAAATTGAAGGGATGTTTACACACAACTCCTCAAGTGGTTGTGGTTCGGGCCCACTTTCAACTACAACTACGAGTTTTTTCACTTACACACAAGGTGTAGTTGTAGTAGAAAGTGGATCGGACCTCAATTGCCACTTCTATTGGTGCAATCCTTGAACTGAAGACAAATAATTTATGGATTCTAATGGAAGGATTGTCTAAAAGAAATTGCCTCTTACAAGTCCTCTCCCAGGCTTAGGTCTTGAAGTTCTCTCTTGGTGCCACATAGTAACAACCAACAAAATAGAACCAAAGCAAACCACAACCATCACAACCACTCCCAAAAACACCTTGTATCATAGTTGGGGAAGGTAGAGTAGTTGCTGTTTTGGTTGTTGTCTAAGAGTAATTTATGGATTCTAATGGAAGGTTTGTCTAAGAGCAATTGCCTCAGACAAATCCTCTCCCATACTTAGGTGTTGATGTTTTCTCTCAATCAAAATAGAACCAAAGTAAACTACAACCATCACAACCACTCCCAACTACAACTTGTATCAAAGTTGGACAAGTTAAAGTAGTTGTGGTTGTGGTTGTAATTATGGTAAATGCACCTTATCCCACATCCCTTAAAACTAGAAACTAAGAAAGTAACTACAGCCAACAACCACCCGAATGGTGGTTGTGAGTAAACGCCCCTCAATGATCAGCATGCTTATAATGTACAAACTTCACCTTATTGTTATCCCAAACTTATGAGTGTAACGTACCCGGAAGGCTCCAAGTTGGGACAATGTGTGCACAAGGGATCGACAACAAAGTCTGTCTTGGCACACTCAGTTTTCTTGTGTGATTCCTCCACCTTTTCCATTTGACGCACAGGGTGAGCTTCCAATGAAGGTGATATGATATCACTTTCAAAAATTCTTTCTGGCACCTCTGTAACTTCGGTGGTGGTTGGCCTTTTCATATCCCCATTGTGTTTACAAGGATCATCCAATCGCCCACAGTGACCTTGCTCTTGTTCTGTACTATTATTTGAGACAACGTGTTCAATAGCCAAACTAGCAGCTCTATCTGCAGTTGTGTTCTTCTTTGATCGCTTAGCGACATTGGTGTAGAGATATAGGGCATCATTTGCAATTGGGTGGCCCAAGTGCTGTAAATGCACTCGAATCTGCAGCCATTAGTCAACAACATGCTTTTACTAATTGGGAAGAAGAAATGATGTGTAAATTCTAGGAATATACTGTACATTACAGGTCAGTTTTGGACACCCATGTGATGACATACAGTCCAACCTCTTTAGAATGACACATTTGGAAAACGAGAAACTGTTGTATTATCGAGGTGTCAAAATAATATGACAAAGTGGACCTCTTTGTCATAAGAACGAGGTACTTCATGAAAGCACACATTAGATATTTTCCCACATACAAAATAATTTTTCTTTTGAATGTCTTTACAAATATGCAAATTTCTCTCATGAAATCTATGTGGACATGAAGAAGGAATCAATAGTCCGTTGATGTTGCCACTTCAAATTAGCAACAAATATCTTATTGAGCTTATTTGATATGGTCTACAATTTCATTACATCTACAAGAGTAAATCCTAATGGGTTGTCCAATAAAAATGTGGCTAACAATTGAGCATGATGTTGAGCATCTGCCAATTTCACAATAGGTAGAGGTCTCTCATCAATATCTAAAGAGTCCAAGGGCTCTACATTAAGGTCAAGACTAGGTGGCTCTATTCTTTGGCCCAAGGCAATATTAACAACCTCTAATAACTTTGCCAATACAACTTAGAATTGGACAAAACTACCACCAAAAGAAGTGAAATTTCAAGAGCTTTCCACACAATATGCCAATTAAAGCAATTTGATAAATATTGAGTTCAAAATGCTTGAAAACAACTATGCACCTTGTTTAAAGTTTAGGTGAAAAACTAATTCAAAAGAGACAAAAACTAATGAGTCTCTTGATTAGGTTTTGAGATAGAGAACCTAATTCCCTTAGTTCCCATATTTTAACATCATTTTACATTAAAATTCCTTGTATCCACATTTTATATGTGAAAGTTGCATAATTTAATATTAAATATGTACTTATACATGTATGGGACCCACCATATATGCATTTATTACCTCTATATATGACATTTTGGAGGTCCAAGAGTGTTGTATTAATAATGTCAAAATTGTATTATAGAGGAAGATTTTAATAGAAAGTTTGGTTTACAAAATTTGTGTCATTATATTGAGGTTGTCGTATTATTGAGTGTCATATTATTGAGTGTCGTATTAAAGAGGTAGGACTGTAATTCATCACAAGGCACCACATACGATTTATAACCACTTTAACCGATGAAACATGACAAGTGGCACGTGTATAACAGGAGCCATCGAGAGAATGAACTATGCGAGACCTAGGAGACTTGGTTTACTTCAATAATAGAGTTTGAGGAGGAGTTTGGAGCCTCTTCTGAGGACTTTTCTACGAAGAGCTTGTAAGATCATCTTGTGTCGGAGCACAAGTTTGAAACATGGGTGAAACTCTTTGGACTTTCTCTTTCAATTCAAAAGACTTTTGAGAGAATTTTTGGATCTAAATAAGATTTGACCCATGGGACCTGTCACCTTAAATCCCAGATCAACCTATGCAAGGCTAGCTTGGTCCACTGATCCTAGTATGCCAAGCTAGAAAGCCATGTTTTTCCAACATGGCCCCACTCTTGTAGGATAACAATTTAGACCTTAATAAAACTTGGGTCACTTTATGCATAAACTCTCAAACTTGCCTTTAAGCCAACCAAGATGATACTTGGACAGCAAAGGGAGTTGCCCACAACAAACTCCCAGAAATGAGAAATGTCTGTTACCTGGTGAGTGCGACCTGTTTGTGGCATGCAACAAACAATGCTATTGACGCCATCGGTGCTAAGTCTTTGGAATTTGGTATAGGCTTCCTTGCCCTTTAATTCATTTTCGACTTCATCCGTTGTTGGGCCTTGTTGATCAGTTGCTTTGATTTCACCTCCGGCTTTGTTACCTGGAGCTTTGACCTACCAATTCCATCAAGTATATGGATTCAGAATGATTGATTTTTTGGCCACCCTCTCCTGATGTAACTTCCCTCTCAATTCTTTGGTATTGACAGATCACTGAAGGAAAAAAATTTCAACAGTGTATAATTTCGATATGCACTCACATGGTTTACAGAGATTTCAACTGATTAGCATGAAAAAATCTCCATCTCGACCTTGCCTTGACTTCCAAAATATCAATCCATAAGGTTTCTAACTACAACTTCTAAGGTAAGTGGGCCTAATTTGGTTACTCAACTTAATCAAACACCTATAATTGAGTGGTTTGTGATTCGGTGTGGATTTAAGAACAGACACCCAAAAGACATTTGTTTAAAAGAAATGTGGACTACTGGCTCAAAATATGTTCAGTATTCTTGGGTCAAAAAATGTTAACTGTTCTTGGCTCAAAAGTCAACATAATTGGGGGTTGTATATGATTCATCTAAAAAGAAAGAGAATTTTCACATCTAAAAAGAATAAAATTTTCATACGAGCTTTAACAATTACAAGAAATTGGCTACGGCCTCAATTTGGATTTGCTAATCATTTTGTCCTAATTGCTTTCATTTGTTAGGAGAAGTAGATGCAGAGCTTAAAATTTCCATTCTAGGCCCACTTACTAAGGACCACAAAATTACTACCGAAGTGATGGCAACTCAATCAAATTAACATGTGCAGGGGAACACCATAGACCAAGGAACCAAAAGGTGTTACCTCCACAGAACTCCTGCCTTCTCGCGGGTTGTAGGTCACTGGTGCATTCACCTCCACCTATGTGATGGAAACCATCACATCACAAAATTCCAGAGGCAAATTTATCATGTAGATCCAATAAAATGTTGAAAGAACATCATAAATCTGTGATTACTCTCATAATCATTGTATGTTTTTCTTAGAAGAATGCGCCACGATATGCTACTACAGAGCAAATAGTTACATAAGAATAATGCATGTCTTATAAGATGATTGCAATATACATCACTAAGTGTAAATTTGATGTGATAATTATAGAATACACCACCCTTTGGAAATTTGTGATGGACCTTGCAGAAGATTAGTACAATCTCACCTAGAGCCTGCCAATCTTCAGGGTAAACATCAAATCAAATCAAATCAAATCAAAATCAGAAGGATATCAGGACTACGCATGTACCTCATTGGCTGGAAACAAGCCCTTCACTTTTGCGACGTACTGCTTCTCAACAATCCCTGCCTCAATCTGTTCACAGAAACAACCTCATATATTAAGACCTTCAAGCCCAACGATCTGTTTATATCCAACTTAGAGCTTACAGAATGAAGGCATTCATTCATCTAATGACCAGTAAACCCAACATTCTAAACAAACTGCTTCCAGAGACTATTACATGTGAAGCAAAACAGTGGTACCTCTTGGCGAAAGAAGTCGGCAGTGCGAGAATTTCGAGCCAGGATTAGAAGTCCTGATACTAAGCGATCGAGCCGGTGCACAGCTTTCATCCAGATACCACAAAGGTCAAGGAAGTTCACTTGCTGGCTCCTATAAACTAAATGATTGACCATTTAACAGACAATAATGATTCAATAAGCCACTATTATTCATAACCTTAAGAAGCACTTCACTTAGTACTGATCAGTATTTATCAATCCTCTGGTGAGAACAGGATACGGAAAAGAGGACCAGTCTTATGCTCTGCCTCCAAAATGCTCAATACTGTGTTTTTGCGGTACTGCCCACAAGGATGAACCTGCATCCCATATACATACAACACACATTGACTCCCTGGCACTCATTTACAACTGATCAACATGTATTTTAAACTCGTGAAATTCAGTAACAATTACTGGGGGACAAACTTGTCAGCATTGACTGGAGGTGGCCCAAAACTTGTGTATGTTTTTAGTCCAAATACATGGCATAGTTATACACAAAGTTAAGTGTCCACCTGCCACTTTTGCATCAAATTTTGTGACCAAAGTTCCTCATTAACACATACTGAAATGTCAGATGCCCTATTTTGTTAATCAGAGCATAGATTGGAATCGAAAAGGATTTTCACAAGTCTTTAGCATTCTTCAATCACTCTTACAGGAACTGAAGGAGGTTTGCACACAGTTATGACATCTGGACCGTCTTCAAGGATGATCACTGCTCCCGCTAACACTGGAGGTTCATGCCTGCATGGTCATGCAAAATAAAAGTTGTAAATTAAGACTGGAGTTGCAACATTGAGAAAATGATGCATATAAGAGTCAGAATGGGTCTCATGTGAGAGTCACAGACGTTTGAATTTGCCGTTTTTGAAATGGGGTTTAGTAGGCCAAGGTAAAATACTTTTGGCTTGACATGTGCATAACCTTAGGGAGCTTGGTTTCAAGGTTGGTCATAGATGTTTTGGGTGAAAATCTTCCTTGTCAACTCCACTCCTTTGTCTCCTTTGGGTGAATGCATGTTATCATTGATCAACATCAATAATGAGATCAAAGAAACTACCCATGGGTATCAAATATGAAATACTAGTCAAATATCTTGGTATGTCAAGGTGAGAGAATCTTTGTATACCTGAGTTATTGTTTGGGTCAATACCATTCTAAAGCATATTGATACTAGGGCGATTTTGCCTGGGTATGAAAGTTGTTGCATGGAATATAGACCTGGATGGTTTCGAAAACAAAATACCATCGAATACCCATACTCTTCTGGTATCAAAAAAGTATAAAATCCTCATAATTGATACCCAAATGGTATAAAAGAAAAGAGATACCAGACCAACACTACCGAAAATCTAATAAAATTTAATTCTGGTTTGTGAAATAAATTTTAATTGATTTGATCAAAACATCAAGGTTCAAACCATCAAAGATCTGAGATGAGGTAGTCTATAAGGACTTATAATGTATCAGATATAAATGTATGGTGTAAAGGGAGGGGACTGACCTATGCACAAAGTGACTCATCCTTTGGGAGTCACGGAGAACATATGTAGGAGCCACCATCTTGCCTTCCACCTGAATGCGAGCAAGTTTCACTGCCTCCTCCTAAAAACATTTCCAACACAACATGGTGCTTATCATTAATGCTTTCCTCACTCATGATGGATAACTTACAGAGATACTCTTGTTGTTCAGCCCATTTGTCGACATTATTTAAACATAAGAAAGTTGATAATAAGAAAGGGGGTGATCCATGAGCACACATAATAATCACGAGGCCGTTGTCGAAATTCCTGTGTGAACAGGTCCACAATGGTTTTGCCAGCCCACCTCCTCTTCACCTGCAATTAATTATCCACAATGTCAAGATGCAATCCAGCCTTCTCTAAGAATTTGACATAACTTCTGAATGCCTTTGGTAAAGAAGAGTGATACAACACAATGGCCAGCTAATAGAACAACAACATCATGAATATTTGCCACACTCAATAGAGTATTCCTTTATTTCAGTGAGACCTTTGGTCAGGATATGGTTGTTTTGCATACAACACCTTCCATGTTCAGTAAGTTTGCAGTGCATGCTTGGAGGTAGTGTGGAGCTTTGAACAAAGAACATTCTCCATTGGTTCAGGGTCAAACTCATTTTGAAATGCCAAGAGGTGCTGAAATGAGTTTGGCCTTCAATGAACCGAAATAGATTGCTCTTCATTCAAATTCACTCATTACCTCCAAGTGTGCACCACAAAGGGAAAGAAATTAATGATATTGTATGCTGAACAACCAATGGAAATTGTAAGAGACAAACTCCCGATGAAAGTCCCATTGACTTAGAGGATAAGTCAAACATTTAATAAATATACTACATGATAAACATGGTCTCTGTGTGCAAAAACATTCAAAGAATCACACTCTTATATCTCCTACAACGAGAAAAACAACCAAAAAATCAAACACCAAAAAAGGTCAATATTGAACGCACATATGCGAGGAACTCAAAGAAGTATGGCCGCACCATCCTTGTTCCTATGCCACATGAAACCATCCACTCATGCCTCAATCATATTAATCAAACTTTTGTTCCATAACCGAAGGTTGGAGAAAAGATCGTAACTCTTCTATAAGGCAACTAAAATATCAAGGTGAGAGTTCTTACTTTGATTTTTATGTTACATAACAAGCTGCAGAGAACACACACAGACATTTCGTAAAGAAGTTCAAAGATTAGCAGTATCCTCCAACTCAACATGACTTTTGGTCTGGAGTTGGTTGTTTTGCATACAACACCTTCCATGTTCGGTAAAATTTCAATGCACGCTTGGAGGTAGTCATGTGGAGGTTTGAACGAAGAACATTCTCTACAGTTTCTATAATGAGCGTCAGACTCAATTTGGCATGCCAAGACGTACAAAAATGAGTTGGTCCCAAATGAATCGAAAATAGGTCGCTCTTCGTTCAGATTCAAACACTACCTCCAAGCATCCATCACAAGTGGGAAGGTATTTATTGATATTGTATGCATAACAACCAATGGAAAACCATAATGGACCAACCCCTGACGAACTTAAAGTCCCATTGAGTTAAAGGATAACTCTATTACTTCATAATTCTTCAAGGATATGACATTGAAACATGTGCAGAAATTTTCTACAAGACATCATGAGCATACATTCAATGTAAGAATACCATTGATAATAACATAGTCGTCTGGATTTGGAGGAGTCGATGGCGTTTCCCACTGGATGTGCAAGTCTGCCGCTATCTGTGCCTCCACTTCGGCCTCCGTTTCCACATTCGGGCGGCTCAGCTGGGCGTTTGCCATTGAAAAAAGGAAATGAAAAATAACAATACTTGCTGACAATCAATCAATCTCGAGAAAAGCCTCGGTGATATGTTGGCATTGAAATTGAGTCCCTCTATGTGGAGCGTGTGATCTGGAGATTGGTCCAACTATCAAGTTCTAACTTCCGTCCATAATTCCACCGATTTGGTTCTTCTTTACGCATACATCTGTCGCGATTCCTTTACCCTAAACGAGGCCAATCGGTGAAATGCCACAAACGCCATGCCAGATTCAAGACGATGATATCAAAATTCACATCTCTGGAGGAAATTGTCTCTGCAAAACCTGATCCCTACTACTCCCCTCAGAAACAAAAATTAAGTAACAATTTAGGAATTTTCACTTTAGGAAATGTCAAAACCATTAAGCAAACCCACTGAAGATTCCAAAGACACGAAGAAAAGGGTGTCGCAGGAAACATTCACGAGTGGTGAAAGAAACCCTAATCCACTGTCCGAGTCTTGTCTGCCCCTTGACCAGAGAAAGTTAAAACCATAAACCCTGGAGCAGTATCTCCATATATACCCTCCGGGTATGGAGGAAATACCCGGATACCACGCCACAATATTTCAGAAGGCGACAACTGAAACTTTTCACGAGCTTCTTTCCATATCGATCAATAATCATAAGAAGGTTTGATAGATCGATGATAAGTGAACTTGGTAGCCTGAAAATCAAGTGATTTTGGAAAGCCTGGAGATCATCTTGCTAAGATGAACTCGGAAGCTTATCAGCTGTTCTTGAAAGAGATAATTCCATTGATGACATAAAGTCGGAGATGGTTTATGGGCTTTGTGATGAACTCCGAAGTGCTCAACGACTAAAGTTTCAGCATCCTTTTTGATCATGTTATACCCTTGTACATTTCGGTTTCTAGATGTTATGTAGACGTACATTTCGAATTGTTCATGTTCTACTCGCGTACATTCCTATGCACTAGAGTTGAGGATGGGTTGGGTATGGGTTGGGAGGACAGGTCCTACCTCAATAATAACTTAAGTTAAGGTTAGTGGTCTGATGCAGAAGGCGAGAAGTGCTGCGGAGAGGGAAGTGAAGAAACCTAATAATAAGCTGAAGAAGGCCAAGAAGTCTAAAGTTTCTGTTGCCGAGGCCGCAGCTACCTAGTAACTTCAATTTATTCTGTTGGAGGGGTGGGGCGGTGTGTGGTGACAGAGAGTCATAGATAACTTATGGCGTTCTTGGCAGAAGATGTACATCTTCTTGCTATGTAAGATGACCGTTTTAGACCATGAACTTGTCTTGCTCCCTTTTTTTGTAGTAGTTTGTACATGACCGAGTTACATTTCTGTTCACATTTCAGCGTTCAGCAAAACAGTGTGATGATTAAGAAAGCACTATATCTTAATACCCACTTACCTTATTCTCAGCGATCTAGTTGTCAACGCACTAGAAAAACCCAAAGACAGTGCATCAACCTTGAGAATAACCTTAAAACAGAGGGAGTGTTTAAGGTTTTAGGTTATTCCATACCGTAGGGGCTTAGAGTCTTGTTGGGTGATGTTTTTAACTGAATTGTCTGGGTTGAACCTTCGGCTATTATTGCGACATTGGTTTCAATAGAAATAAAATAGAGCTCCAATTGACAAACCTGGTTCTTATTCGAAGAGTTCCTGGCAGGGTTTGCACGTAGGTCGAAGTTGAAGTGGAACCGGTAAATTTTGCCTTCTGAGTTGCTTGTAGACAAATTTCCATTTCTAAGAATAGAAGATACACAGCACAATTGAGTCTCATAGACTCTAGAAGTTTCTCTTTCTAGAATATTCTGTTTCTGGTTGAAAGCGTGATTGACGCTATCTTTCGCTCCCGGTTTACATAGACCCAGGTGTGTGAAATTAAAGAAATGAATGAAGATTACTTTTATTTTGAGGAGAATGTTATGTTTCAATAGTGCCCTGAGGTCAATATTGGAAGCACGGTCGAAGTGCCAGAACCGATTTTTGAGCTAGGCTGGCGGTCTATCGGCACACAAAATGTGTTGCGATTCATCGTAGGACTGAAGAGCAGATATTTTTGATTATCCAGATTTTACTGTACAAGATGTCTTGTTGAGTCTTGAATTCGTATTGACGTCTAGCCCAGTCTGTAAGTTAATAGACTGTGAGGGTCTACGATAAGGGGTGATTTGCAAGTGACCTACCCCAAGAAATGAAGGGGAGTGAGATATGGATCCCCTCTTCTACACTCTTCTGCATACAGTTCACTTTCTCCATGAGTTTCCAAGATGATCCTCCTTTCCTCTCCTGGAAATGGGAAGCTGAACCTACTTTTTCAGCCATTAGAGAGGAGGTTGGCTTTGGGCATGGGTTGAATGACCTGTTGTTGCTTGTGAATACTGCAGGGCGAGCGCAGATGGCCACATATTTGTGAGTCTTCCATATCACGTAGGTAAGACACTGTGAAACCTCTGAAATTAGGTGTGCTACATCCATTAGGCATGAATTCGTGGAGCTGAGGGGAAAAGAGTGAGCCCATGGAACTCAAAACAGTTGACAGGATTTTTGTCCGACTTGTGCAGGTATTACACAGTATTTTTGAGATTCAATCGGGCCAAACACCAAATCCAGATAATTCTATGTAACTCACGTATTAAATCTGGTGAGCTGCTGGACATTTGGTGTATTTCTGCTACAAAACAAACTATTAATATTGTGGTTCTGTGCAATTCGCATTGAGGGAATCGGGTTTGATATGTGGTAAAACATGTGTCAAGGATAGTTTCTTAGCAAGTGAATTCTTCCCATTCATATCTAAAGATCAAGTTTTAAACTGTCCCTTAACTGATAGTAAACATCGATGCCCTCAAATTGCCTTGGCAATGCTAGCACTGTACATATTATTCTAGTTATTAAAATAAACTTAAGGTTCTATGCACACTGACGATGGCATTGAAGGTCTCCTATATAACCCTGATGCAGGGGCCTGATATTTGATACATTTATGTATCAGGCGCATCTCTGGAGCACATGAAGGAAGCAGAGTTTGACAGCTTGGCTTCTGGACATTATGCACGGATGAGAAGAATTTTGACCAGTGACGGCAACAAGAAAGAGAGGACCGAATTATCTTTGTGTGCTGATCAGGTATGTGACAATTTAACTGCTCTTCAGTTCCACATCTTGAGTCACTTTGGGGAATACTTATGCATGGACTCTCAAATCTACCCTAAATGTTTTTTTAAATTTATTTAAATTAGTCCTTGGTGCTCTCAACTTCTTGAGGTCGTTACGAGCAATGTCTAAACCTTCATACTGCATGAGGAATGTCAAATTCAGGACGAAGATGAAGAGTACCTTGTCAAACTGTTGAGCTCAAAGTGTCCATTTAACAACCTACTTACCTTAGTTGAAGATCTATTGCCAATTCTGGAGTTGAATCGTTGAAAATATAAAGGTTTTCAGATGATAGCAAGTTTACCACATTGGAACTGCATTTTCACCTTCTTTTTTGGATGAGCTTACCTACTTAGCCACCACAAATCCTTTGCCCTTCCGGGTGAATGTATCTGGTGTCAAATAAATCACATGCTCAGGCAACAATTACACAAATTTTTATGGTCTTCAAACGGATGGCAAGTCAATTACGAAGTTTGAGGTGTGATTTAGACTTGTCACTTCATCCTCTCTTGATTACAACTGAATGATAATTCAGAAAGTCCAAGGGATACGTGGGAGAGAGGGAATTATTGTATACAAGCATACCTCTCATTCATCCAACATAGAACACTTAAAATAATATGCAACCTGGAAGTTACTTTTTTTAGTTGATTTGACACTGGAATTCATTTTGAAGACCCTGAATTAGTCTACATGAAGTCATTTAAGACAGTGTCAGGGGAGATTTTTGGGCATAATCAGTCAAGATCCTAGTGTTTACAAGTCCAACAGATTACGTGTTACAGTATATTTTATAGCTTTTTCTAAAATGATTGGTAATTTTCCTGAAGTCTTGAACTTCAACCGGTAATTTCTCAAAATCAACCAGTTCATCTGTAACTAGTGGTCGGTTCTCCCCGTTCATTGATTCAAGATGAATCGCCAACAAACTTATAGGGGTTGAAGTTTCGATGTTGGATAAGTGAGAGGTATGCTTGTAAAGGATAATCCCCTCTCTTCGTATGTGTACATAGTGCTTTGTGTTTTTACTATTAAGGTAATTTTTTACCAAGTAAAGATGTTAATGTTCTATAATGTCCAAGCAACCAATTTGACCTCTGTTGACAAAAGTTGAGATATACAGTAAATAGTTATATCATTGTGTAATTCCAAAAAGTGAGTGACACTAAATAGAACATTTAGTGTACACTGTATAGTGTCACTCACTATTCAGAGTTACAGTGTTATAACTATTTATTGATTTATTGAGAGTGTAATATTTTACTGAGCAAAGTCAATTATGTTCTAGAATGTATGAACAACCTATACAACCATTGCTCCTAAAAAAGGACTCTAGAGTAAGAAGTTATCACATTATGTAATTCCGAAAAGTAAGTGACATACCATAAATGGTGTACTGTAGGTGACATCTAGGTGTTACTACACTAAATACTATATTTAGTTTTATATGGTGTTTTATGTCATTGTGTTAACTTCTCTAATGATACTTATGAATAAGTTTACAAGTACTGACATCCCAACTTGCTTGTAACTCATCCATTTTTTTTATATTTTGCATCCTAACATTTTTGTAATGAATTACTGTCATGAATTATTGAAATTTGGATGGAAAACCACTTAGTAAGAGCCAGTAATTGCAACATTGTAAATCTATTATGCCCAACTTTGTTTTTACAAGGAACGACAAATAATGTTAGGTTTATGTTTAGTGTTGGTGACACTACACAGATGGTTTACAATTAGTTGAGCAAGACAAATATAATTGGTGACACTAAATACAATATTTTGAATGGGGGTTAATATACTGGTATGTTCAATTGCAACTTATTAGGACGGGTTTACATTAGGGTCCAGGTTTTCATGTATTTCCTGAGGGTTCATTTGTTTTAGATTTTATATAAAATGTTGAATATTATGCATGAACTTAATGTGAATGCAGCTTCTGTACTAGCTGTTTCTTCAAGTCATTGTGCTCATTTCTGCAGGCAAATAGATACTGCAGCAGTTGGACCTAAAACCAAGTTTGTGTGGATTGAGAGTCCCACTAATCCTCGTCAACAGAAATCTGGGTAATATACTACCGTCCCTTGTGCTCATAAATTTGTATGTCTTAATGTTTTTTAAAGTTCATATTCATTGTATGGAACACAATTGTTTTTAATTTGATTTCTTTTTGTTTTGATAGAATAGTGTTGTTATTACATGAAAATTGACACCAAACAACATTTTTGGTTTCTGTTTTCAGGGAATAGCAAAAATTGCTCATGCATAGGGAGCTCTTTTCATAGTTGACAACAACATAATAAAGATATCTGTAAAGTACCTCAAAGGAAGATGAAACCATGGGTTTGATCCTCTGAGAAAACTTTCCATTTTGAGCTCATTAGCTCATTGTGTATTGGAGCCTATTTTGAAAGTTGGGTGCAAATTTTGGGACCTCCTCTTTGCACCTGTCAAACTTTGAGAGTATTTTAGGATCTAAAATAGGGTATGCACGTGGGACACGCTATCCTAAATCTCGGATTGGCCTATGCAAAGCTAGCTTGGCCCACCCATCCTAGTAGGACAAGCTAGAAAGCCGGTTTTTGATAGCCCAACTTTTTGACACCGCTTTTGGTGTATGATAATTTAAGCATTAAGAAAACTTGGGTGACTTTGTATTAATTCTCATAAACTCAGGGTTGGGACGAAACCCATGGTTTCATCTACTTTATTTTACGAATAACTCTAATTTCACCAATTCTTCCCAAACCTCTAAATCTCGGTTCTGGTCTGCTTCTCGAGACCACTTAAAACCACAAACTCCAGACTCATCAAATACCCATGTAAATAGTAGCTAGCAGATTTTGAATGCTATTTCTTGTTTTTCAAAATGTCCTCGGGGCTTTTCCTGAGCCATAACATGAAAACTTTGAATCACTCTTTTCTAAACCATGTTGTCTGAAGTTGGTTGCAACTCTCTGAAGTCTTCTTGTCTATGTCTTTAATGTTTTGTGACGAAATCTTACATAACTATGTTTCTGAGATTCCATCTTTGCTTCTGTCAACCAGAATAATTGGTTTTGCTTTATGGGCAATAGACAGAATGTTTACTGTTGAGATTCAATCCTCTTCTTTTTGCCAACCTTTTTGCCTATGGTCGCAGGAAAAATTCTATGCCAGGGTGCCCATGGGAAGAGGAACTGAAGTACGCAAGAGCAGTTTGTGATGAGGTAGGTGCAATTTCCCTTCATCTCTTTCTCATGTTGATGTTTGTTACATATTTGGGTTCAAATATTTCACCAAGTAAAGTCATCTACATCAATTGAGTAATGTCAAGTATAGAAATGTTGGTCTAACTCAGGTGAAGAGTGGAATTGCAGGTGATGCACTTCACAGATGAATACTGGGACTTTATGGTAAGCCTCTCTGAGACTTTGCTTTGCAATATGAGATTTGATGTTTCCATTTTGATGAGAATGTTATGTTTCAGTGTCAATGCAAAGAATTTGCAAGATTTTCTTGAGGTCTCATATGGGGACTGACAATAATAGGCAGAAAGTGATACTGCATTAGGGCCACTTCATATCTTCATATCTTAGACCTGGATTTCTTGGGTCTAAATTTTTCTCTCAACCAACAAGATCGCTCGTTTATAGAATTTCATTGATTTTGAACTCACATGTAGGTCTTCCATTCCCAATCAGAATAAAGGGTAGGCCTCTAACCTTGTAAATTTTAGTCACTTAAATTGAATTTCAAGCAACCCCGACATAGCATTCTTGGCCTCCTTGGTGGGATCATCCCTAGACTCCAAGGGATTAAAAAACCTTTGCAACAAGATCAATGATTCAAATCTATATGCGTTAAGTTGAATTCATGGATGCTTACAATGCTTATGCTAGCTTGTCTAGGTTGTCCGTTTAGGCAAAATTGTTGGCATATTTGAGTCTTCACAACATTTTTTGGTTAAAATTTTGGGTTCGTGGATGATGTACAATGGGATTAGTATGAATTATGATATTGTTGTCATGCAGTGCTTCGAATGTACATCAAAAAAGCTGTCTTTCCCCAACAAAATTGAACAAAAAATACAAAGTGACTAATATACAATCAGGTCCTGGTCTAAGTCCAGTTTACAGTTTGTACCGTGACTAGGGAACAAAAAGGGAGAAAGAGAATGAGGGAGGAGAAATTTGATCTTGTGGTCTTCGGAGAGAAAAGGCAGACAGAAGCCAGTTGAGAGTCGACAGGTCGGAATAGTCCCAAGGTTAAGTATATATGCTTCACTTAATATCTCCCATTTCATTGGATGGATTTTAGCGGACTATGGCGTCTTCGACTGGAGAGGCCAAAGGCACGACGATTGTTACCAATTATTTTCTTCGCATTCATACTTACACCTGTTTGAGAATGATGGGGTGTGCTTTGTAGTAGCATCCTACATGCTCTACATTTGCTAAGTTGACCAGAAAGGAAGAGCCCCCATCTCATCTGTTGTTGCAAAAGAGAAGGAAAGCGCAAGAGTGAGTTCAAAATTATGGAGCACAATGCTATGCAGCTTGATCGGAACAACACAAATGATGCAGAAGTAAAGGAAGGGGCAGAGTCGTCCTCTTTGCAGACAGAGTATAAAATTAAGAAGAAGGATGGTAACTGCAGCACGGTAATGGATGTTGACAAAGTTCTCGAGAAACATCAGACCTCTGAATCTCCCCCTACTAGCCTTCCTGTTCAAATGTCTCCTTGTTCCTCTCCACTGATAGCAGCCAGTGCACTTTTGGACCCTACAATTCATCGAGCTCTTAATGCTGCAACAACCACCTCAGGCGGCGATGGGGATGGGGATGGCAACCTCAGGCCCAATGAAAAAAAATTATTCTCTCATTCCGATTTCTTGGCCTCCAATGCTGCAATGAATGGGGCCCCTGATGGGTTGCTGCAGCGTGGTATGCAATTTCAAACACCTGTGAAGGCCAATTCTTCTGCGCACACTGACAACACAGCAATGTTGGAGGCATCTTTGCGCCATGTTCTCTCTGATCCCGTCTCGTATGTTCGATGCCATTCGCATTTCCCACTTCCATAGTAATGTACTACCGAAAAAATAATGTACACCCATAAGTTAAATTTTGAAAATAGAATATGTCATGTAAGACTGAGTGAGTCACGCCGCTGTCTTCTTTAATATCAAATGTCAGGAGTCAGGTCTGTTAACTGATACCCACCTGTAAATAGCATCTGTATGTGTGGCACGACGAGACAATGAGCAACAAGCTGGATTGTGTGCGTGCACACATATGTCCTAGGGCAATCTGCTAAACTGCAAACTTGCCATGTCTTGTGTCTGAAGCAATCCGGCTTTCAGCTGGACGGAATATGGATGAGTGCATGTGCTTTGACGATGGTTTGTAAGAGTTTACGAGGTTGAAGCTTTTTTCAATCTTATGTCTTTTATGTTGCCACTTCTAGAATGGTTTGGAGGATTCTGGAGAAGAAATATGTTTTGAGATCAGGTTTTGGAACCACTGTCATCGAATTCTCATTCAATATGAAAATATCTGGTTTTGCCTTTGAGCTTGCTTTCCCTGTTCTATTTCTTCTTGTTGTATTTTCAGCCTGTCAACTCTTACTCGCTGCTTTATTCCTAGGTCTTTTTGTAGGGCTCTTTGTCAAGTCTTATGGATGGCTTCTGAATGATTCTACATAGATGTGTTGGCAATTTTGAAAATTTGAACAATTTGTGGAGTAGTTAATATACACTATTTCATCTTGTGGGAGGTGGTCTGGTCATGCTCCGCACATTATTATAAAAACCGACACTGGAAATTGCGTCCCTTAGGTATCTTTGAATTATTCACCTATCGCAACATCCACAATCTTTGTAAGATTTTTCACAAGGTCTATTGTTCCCTATTTGTTCACCAGGTTCTTCATAAACCTTTAGACTGCAGAAGAATCTTGTCCTAAAGACCTTTCTATATTTGGCTCTGATATTAATGTTTAGGTTTTGAACTAGTGATTGGATGGGAATTAGCTCATTTTATGCGAAAGTCAAGGTGCAGGCAGTCAGCTTGAAAACTTAGTCAAAAGTTTTGAAGGTCATCAACTGACATTGTGCTCTAGGATTTGACAGAGGAGCATTTATGGACGATGCCATGGTCACTAGGTGTGGACATTCTTTTGGTAGCGCCAGCATCAAGGCACTCTGTGAGACGGTGAGTTTGACCTAGAACCCGGAATTATGACAACTGAAAAAGTGTTCAACTAATGTCTGTCATTCTTTTGTACATAGTTTAGACTGATATGCACAGCTGATACAAGGATGGAGATATATTGATCAATTTGTGAAATGCAGGGAAAGTGCATGCTTTGTGGGGCATCTGTTCCGTCCGATTCACTTGTTCCAAATTTTGGTAAGTGAAAAGGCTCTTGGCTATGCATAATATCTATCTTAATGTGGTTCTTTCATGTAACCTCTTTTCAAACTCCAGTACATAGAAACGGTTGTGTGATTAACTTCCATCTGTTTACATTTTATTGGTGCACTCCTGCATATGGGTTGAAGGTCTTCTGGTGTCATGCAGCACTTCGTGCGGCAATACAGGCTTTTAAGAGAGAAGATCACATGTGGCAGTCCAACTCCATGAAGGCAGGAAAGAGGAGGAGAGAGCAATCAGAGCAGCCTGAGGGTTCTGAGGGGAAAAGGCTGGCACGGGTATGATAACTCTAGCAAGCAAGAAAATTGGAGTCTCGTAGAAACAATAGTTTCTTTTTTCAAACATTTGAGTAATATAATGAGCAGGTGAAGTTTCTTTAATTTGTTACAGGAATCTGTTCTTGTTGGAGAACAAACACCTCCATTAGAAAGTTCAAGGCCACGAGGAGTGCAATTCCCTTTTGCTGTGGGTGATCGAGTCCTTATCAAGGTAAGTACTGTGGTTCCACATTGACAACCTTGTCACCACTCTGTGTGCTATACAATAGTATAGTAGAACATATTGATGAATAACGATATCTTTTGACGGTTTACTTTCTCGAAAGGGGGACAAGCATTTTTGCTCTCTACTAATTAGCGTTGTGACTTGGTCAGGGTAACAAGAGAACGCCAGAACGATTTGTTGGACGGGAGGCCATTATCACCTCGCAGTGCCTGAATGGGTGGTATGAATGGGTTGTAAACTCATTGCAGTTAACGTTGCCTGATTGGGTTAATTATTAGATTTATCATTTGTTGATTTCTGTGAGTTCTTTTGTGATGGAATGGATTTAAACCCCAATTTCCTTGACAAGACTGTTATGTTTTCCTTGTAGGTATTTGGTCAGAACATTAGACAATGGTGAGAGTGTTCGATTACAGTATCGCTCACTGCAAAAGCTTGGAGGTCAGCACACAAACTGAGAATTAGTGTGTCCCTGCATGTGTTTTTTCACCTGATTTTATTTGGCTCATGTTTAGCTCTGTCTTGTCAACTTCTTTGGTTCTATTATCCTGTATTGCTAGCATTAAGGTTCTCAAATTTACACCCAATGCCCTGTTTTCAATTTGAATACCTATCTGGGAAGATGGGATTATTACGCTCCTGAATGAGGCAGAAGGTACAGCGTCAGACTTTAGATAACGTTTTTCAACTTCACATTCACCTTTCGATCATACCATGCGATGCTCTTGACTTAGGGCCAGAGATTGATGTAGTGGTCCTTATTCAACTGCTTAATCCTAGGTACTTACAAAAATGTTCAACCAGTTGATATTACAGACATTGAGCAGCATCCAGAGTCAGGATCTTCACCTGATGAGATGGGAAGTGTGAAAAAGCCTGCTTCTGGTGCAGAGGCTAAAGTGAAACCTGCCTTGTCCATAAGTGATGATGTGTTAGAAGGTGGAAAAATAGATGTGAGAGTCACAACTGCAGCCTATCCCATATTGCCTGTGAAAGGTATGAGAACAGATTCTCATAAGAAACCCCGGAAGGGAGATTTGACAAGGTCGATGGCCCTGGCAGCTACCAGCAGCACAGCAGGAGCCTCCAGTTCCTCCTCCCTGGATATGCAGGTACGTGAATGCAATCTTTCCTGGGTGCATGTGGGGTATGCCAACAATCTTTCTTATTAATACCCTTTGCTGCTCTTGACAAACTGGGGATTGGAGTGCTTTCCTTTGTATCCTATTATTAAGGTAAGTTGGTTGATATAAGTGGTGATACCTCTTCACATTCCTCTAGCAATTTGTTGTCATGCACATCATAAGTTGTGCAATTTAAATACAGTGCGGGTAAATTGAACTTTTTGTATTACCTTGTAATATTGGATCTAACTTTGGCCTACTCTTGAAATTTAGGAAGGTGAGGGATAATGGCCCTTGTTTACTAAATACTAACTTACACAAAATTCAGTAGGCAAACAACCGAACTGGTTGAAGTCCTGTTGCTATGATTTCTGAATGTTCAATATCTAGAATAGTCGATGTCTTTTCTTTAATCATCTCAATTAAGTAGTAACAGCTGTCTAGTCTTGTACTTTGGTCAGAGTGATGCAAAGATGACTAGTCCAAGCAGAGTGGCAGAGGAGACAAAAGTGGTGGATCGTGTCCAGGAGGATGATCCCTATGACTTGGAGCCAACAACCTCACTTTCAACTGTCATTGAGAAGGCAGAAGTTCTGGTACAGAAAGTGGAGGGGTCCAGCAGTGGTGGTCAATTGCTAGAACGGCCTCAAGTATGGGAAGGCCTGATTGAGTACAAGGATCTGCCAAAACAGCATGGTAATGGAACTGGTAATTCTGTGTACTATTTGCTCTGATTCAAAAGTTCATCGGGCTTTGCATTATGCATTTTGAGTGCTTATCATGATCAAGGATGCATGCTATTGGGCTCCTGAGTAATGACAATATTTAGTATATAGATAAATTTCTGACAATATTTCTTTATATGTCATGACAGTCTTATGTGAACTTGTATTGATACTGGGAATTAATGGCAGTATTAACTCTAGTTGTCGCCATGCACAAGCAAGGTGAATGCTCAAGAGTGTGATTATGGTAGTCAGAAGGCTAGGGTTCTAGCACTTTTAGGCTCTTCACTTAGGGTACAGCACAGGGTTAACCTGGAGTCAGCAACCTTAATTCTTAAAAGCCTTTCAATATCATGAATGGACTTTTCTACTTTTCTCTATTTCCCTATGCTACATGAACTTGTTGCTTTAGTATGTGAAGGTAATTTTGTCTCCCTCATAGATGACTTAAAAGATGAGTAAATTGGGTCATCATGATGAATATTGTCTTTGACAGAAATTGTGGAGGTTGAAAGCATTACCGAAGTTGTGCCAATTCTTGAATCTGGAGATTCTTTCACAGTACGTTCAAAACGTAGTGCCCTGGCAATTAGAGGGCCTACTGCCAGTCCAGCGGTTGAATCTGATCCTTATCGAAAGGTAGGGTCATCCTCCTTTGCCAAACAGTTCCTTGTATTCAGACTATATCTGCTACTTTTGATAATGTTCACTGATGTATTGCCCTTTGCTTAATCTTGAGTTGGCAATTCTGCAGGTTTATGCATCACGTGCAATTAGACGTGGTGGTCCAGGAGAAGGTCTGATCTCAGAGCCTACTCTGGTAGCAGGAGTAGAGAACAAGCCACCAGAGCACATTGTGGAAGATGAAGGAGCACGACCAAATTGGATCAATTATGAACAACCAAGTGAAGAGAAAGTTAGGCACGAAGCTATTCAAATACCAAACATGAAGGAGATTTTGTCAATAATGCGAAAGGATATTTTAAACTTGGAGAAGCAAATTCCATGGAGTTGTTTGCTGAAGGCATGGAAGCTGCAGCGAACAGATTGGCGGAAGGCTGTGAAAGAGAGCACCACTGTGGAAGTATGTGTCCTTCAATTTCCTTTAGTTGCATCTCAGGTGTTTGTTTCTTAGATTGGGCTAGAATTGGAAGACTGCATGTCCATGTTCTACATTAAGTGTTCTATTCTCTTGGTGCAGGACCTTGGAGCAAAAGTCAAGGTTTTCCGAAGTTCTCTGCTGTTGACTATGGCTGGTGGAATGGCTGATGAAGAGTGGGGAAAGCGATTAGAAGTAGCCATGAAAACAGATGATGTTGAGTTATTGGTGTCTCTATGGGGAAGGCTGTATGATGATGTTTATAAGTGGGTGCAATCAAAGCCAAAGCGTGTGCAGGGAGGCATTGCAGATACCAACCTAGTGGACACATTTGAACAGTTGAGGAAGCAATTTCCACAACTCCAGGTGGAAGGATTGTCCCCTGTGCAAATCACAACAGAAGCTACTTTAGCTGCTGCTGAAGCTGTTGCTGAGCGTCATATGGATGCCAATGTAAGTCCTCCATGCATGGCCCAAAGAATTGATCAAAGTTGAACATTTTAAACTTTTCCCTCCCTTAGGTCCTGAGGTATTCAATCTGTACATTTGTCTCATAACCTACTGTGTTTTTCACTTGCAAGTTAATTTGAAATGAAACTGTAAGTTTATTCAATTGTTTGTACACTATGTAGACTTTGTTGACACTGGACGTGGGGAGAGTTTTTGTAGAGCATCTTCTTTATAATAGAGTGCAATTATCACCCAGTGCATCCTGTGATGCATTTACAGCACATTAATAGGATAGCTCAATAAATAGTAAGATAGGGGCTTGATGTACACTGACTTTTTGAGTCTTGGACTTGGTGTTTGTGACAGGTGTTATTGGTAGTTCCTACAAAATTATTGCAACAACACAGCAGGGAGGATCTAAATGCCATTCGTGAAGCATTGGAGAGGGAGAAGCGTCATGTTGCAGCGAAGCTGGCCCAACTTGAAGCAAATGCAGCTCCTAAGAAGAAAGAGGACTCGGTAGCTGGATATATGGCAGGAGCTCCTGTCAGTGGGCAAGTCAGTATGATATCTGTGCCTCCTGCCATGGCATCCAGTCTACATGTAGACAAAGCTAACCAGAAACAGCAAAGGCAAGGGAATTTGGATGATGGTGAGAGTGATGGCGTTGATGACACACGAGTTGCAGATGGGGAAGCCACCGATATGTCCGATTCTGATTAGCTCCTTTTGAAACGTCTGGGTCATCTTGCATATCAGTTGATTGGCATTCAGAGTGAGTTAACGAGAGAGGCTTCTGTGGATGGGAGAAGTGGTCTTTGTACATATTGAATATCAGACATTCACATCTACAACGGCACTACATCGGCACTACAACAACCACCTCTCCAAGCAGCTGGGTTTTGTTGCAAAGGTCACAACATCTTCTTGTCTTGAACTGCAGGCCTGCTTCCTCATGAACTTGTAAATGTAGAATATATTGGAGCCTTTCACTCCCTATGCTCACTTTGAGGTTTGACTATCTAGTTTTACACCCAATACTTTTGCCTGGCAGGATAGGCCCTGCCTTCCTTCCTTGCTCATTTGTTTAGTTGTAAGAGTTAAGGGATACCAGCATAGTCAGGAACTCAAAGTTGTCTGATATTGACATTAACTGTATATGTAAAGGCAAGCGACTCACACTCCAAAGTCTCCCAAGAACCTGCTACCAGGCATCACTAGGCCTTTACCTTTCTGGCTTATTGACTGACAGGAGCCATGGGTTAAGGTGATGTTTGTGCACATCTCGATGTGATACAATTGCAGTTCAATTGGTGAGTTCAAGTGAAATTGAATACAATCACCTCTTGCGAGGCCTGCAGGCTGATGTAAGATGTGGGTTAGATCAACTAACCGATAGCTAGCACAACATCAGAAAGATCATGTTGGAGATGCAATGTCTAGGGTTAGTTTCCATGTAGGCTGCCCACCAGGTGGAATCTACATTGCCACTAGAATCTGGTGGGCAAGCGGCCTATATGGAAACTAACCCTTAGACTAAGTATCACCGTCTTACCATTTTCTGTTGAGCTAATGTGGAAATTAGTTGTCAACATGTAGACAGTTGACAAGTGGGGAAGCAAGCCAGCAACCTACAGGAGCAATAGTCAACCCATAATGTATGTTGCGTCATGATTAGTCTAACCACCTGGTGGCAGAGTTGGAACATAAAACTGTCAAAGGTGTAATTTCACTTGAATGTGAATGAAATGCTCTTGAATGTGATCTAGGTTCCAAATTCCAATATCATAGAGGAATTCAAGGTCTATCTTTCCTTGTTTCTGGGTCATGGACATTGTTAGCACATTTCTCAATGCTTGAGGTGTCTTCTACATCAATATAGCTCCATTGATGTGGTCATGCCTTTGATGTAGCCATACACAAGGGCGTCACACTTGTGATGCAATGGAGAGATCTCAAGGTAAAGTCTATTTTATCAGGGGCTATGTATATTGACCAAACACATGAGATTCGCTTCACAATGTCTGTAAGGAGTTCATCAACCTTGATGTATGGTACTCAATATTGCAGGAATTTAAATTTGATTATGCAAGTCAGGTAGATATAGATTCAATTTCCAAATTTCAAGTAGAAATCATTTCCCTAATCCAAAATTAAGTAGACATTAATGTGCTCATTCACAAGCTGGATTCTAGATTTTATACTTTAATGTTTTAAAAATTGCCTTAAAGACAACAATTCACACTCCTGATGTATAGAAAGAAATTGTTACTATGACCTTACACCGTCCTTCCATCTGTAAACCAATTCAAAGTATTCATAAAAATAAAGTACATGTTATGAAAAACTTTTGATCGGTCTGCATTTTGAAGGACCACATTTTCTATGCAGAGTTGTGTACAAGTACTTGGAAACTACTTACATCAGAGATATGATGCAGTGTGGAGCACACTAATTAGGTGAGAGTTTATATTGTTCAAATCTTTTGATGACACTTGGCGCATTCTCTTGATCAAGCAAGGTACCTCAATTTACACCTTCACAACTGCTCAACACACAAGAATCTCCATGCAAGCATATCCACACTAAGGTACAGAAATTCAGTGATTGCAATGAGAATCGTTACACATAGTTGAATAACATTTGGATTTGCAACATTGTCAAGGTCACGGTGGAAGTCAGTTGATGTTGTTGGCAGTAGTTGTCCAATGGAGGTGTCAAAGCAAATCCACCATTTTGAGAGCCCTGCCCGTAATTCCCATCCATGACCATGCTATATTGGCTAGTTTGTTCCAATAGATGAACAACTTGAGAGCAGTTTAGCTTGTGAAAATTCCACTCATAACAATTGACATAAATTGAAGGTTCAATACTAAGAGCAAGGCTACCCTGTCCCAAATTGAACAGAGAATGGAAAACTAATCGAGGATTGGGGTACAGGTGCTAAGCTTATTGAGATGTAGTCACCCATGCCACAAGCTTGTATACACACCTAAAAAGCATCCTCCATCAATCTAAGGGGAAGAAAAAATTCTACGTAATTTTGGTGCATATAAACCCAATAATGAGGAAATACATTCAAAAAGTTCATTATCAAATAATGTAAACAAGTTTTTTGACTATTCGGAGTGGAATTTGAAAATGGATTATGTACAGTGGTTGGGATGGGGTGAGCGTGATTTTACCACAAATCCAAATAAGGTTTAGACCTCTTATCCAATGTTCATATTTTTAAACAAATATTCTAGATGGGTTCACTACTAGCTAACCTGTCGTTCCTCACTCCGTCTTTGGAGGGGGTTGTCGCCATTCACTGCCCATTCCTGAAATCTGCCCAGAGAGAGGGTCTGCGGAATGTGTGAGCCACTTTCGACGGTTTGCACGGTGAGCTGTCCAATCGGAGAGAAGGGGAAATTAGACTTTACACTACGGTAATCCAGCGTGGGTTCTCGGGAGGTGACGCTATCCACGTCACTTGAATGGCGTTTTCACGCAACCTCTTCGAGGTACATTGTAAAAGCTGCATCAGGATGCCGACCTCGACCCGGAGGAACTTCGAAATGGCACTTGGATCAGAGCTGCCACTAGGGCCAGTAAATTGAGGGCACTTTCTTTCCCCGACAACATGCTTGTTACAGAGTTTCGGGTGTGTAAATATGACAATTACTCCGAACGCAATGTTACGAGTTTTTTTTTTGGAATGGATAGGGTATATCGTGCCTCATCATACGAACAGAAGCATACATTGAGCACTTAGAAGGCAGTGAGTGGCGACAACCCCCTCCAAAGACGGAGTGAGGAACGACAGGTTAGCTAGTATTTAAATTAAGTGGTGAGCTTGTGAGATTGACTGCACAATGCAAAAGTGTGCACCAAAGAAGATCGCATATAAAATTCTAGGTTTTTGATTATTAGGTGAGCGAAGTGGCTTCCAAATATCCAGCGAGAAAACGACCAGAGCAAACAATTACCAAGATGCACATGCTGACGAGTCTGCTCAAGTTTTTACTTATTTAGAAACCAACAAAAAAAATTCAGCCAGTTTGTTGCACAGTGACAACATTTGCAAGTAAATCCATTCCCTTCATGGAAAATGAGGACAGAATTTAAGTAGATTCGATTGTTAAGTGTCATGAATGCTGACCGTGCTACTCAGAACGGAAGAGAGCAAGAAATTCAATCACATGTAGGTAGCGCAAAACCTTTTCAAAGTATGTACACTTCTAGAATGCTCACGCTCCAAACATTCATC
Organism: Polytrichum commune; assembly: GCA_950295325.1. Lineage (NCBI taxonomy): Eukaryota > Viridiplantae > Streptophyta > Polytrichopsida > Polytrichales > Polytrichaceae > Polytrichum > Polytrichum commune. The sequence continues at coordinate 20,033,616 of OX485803.1, read as the reverse complement.
TGATTAATTGCAAGTGATTTGAAAGAAGTGATGAAATTTACATGAACAACTTTACTCATCATCAAGTGCAATTACAGCCATGGCCAGAAAATGACACGTAAAACTATTACTCCGTATGATCTGGTCCTCACATGAAATGCACTTCGAGAGGTTAGCGGCTCATGAATGAATCTCAGATAAATTTCGTACTAAGTGCCTGCAGGCAGATAGAAAATTGCTGTACATGTAAGTATGCAATAATATTCTAAATGACTCTATTCAATTTCTCACCAGAACTTTTAGTTTGCTCAAAGTGTCGGATGTCAATTTTGGCGCCCTGAGCATTTTACTTTGGTGGTGAAACCCATTTCACAGTTTTACAGTTTCGACTTGGCGTAGACAGCACCCATATCCTCCGAGTACGACGGTCCCTCCTTAAATTGGTCCTCAGTGACACCTAGAAAATTCACAAGCACAGAGCAAATTAGTAAGAGAAACAAAGCAAGGAAGTTGTCTGTCTATGTATGTGGCCACTTCCAACTCCACAAACATGTCTGGCTATTGCATCAACCAGGGTTATCTCGCCCAGTTAGCAATTGCATATCACGAATAGAAATTCATGATTCAAATTCAACTTTCAGAGTAGAGATGCAGAAGTTCAAGGTTCAAAGTTGTGAGGGTTCAAAGTGAAGATTCTCTTTCTTTCAACGATCACATACACCCTTTAGATTGTTATCATTTCGATGTAGAGATGATCACTCCCTAGCCAAAAATCAGAAGAGATCTACGTACCACCCACCGGTCACCAATCCGAGATCATAAGCCTTCATGTGTGATACACATACCACAGACAATGGGCTTGCCAACTCTAATTACTGATCGCCATGTTATTAATGTTTGCCTTTTTTTCTTGTTTCAAATCTGGTGGAAGGTGAAAATCTCAACTTGTGATCCTTAAACTCGAAGAACCCCATTCAACAGTGACAAACTTGAAAAGGTCATTGTTTGCCAAAACAAGAAGACTCAAACAAACGTTAGGTACGATACATGTGAATGATGTATCTAAATGCTGTAAGGTGCCTAATTCAAATACAGCAATAAAATGTGGACAGTTTTATTTGAATGGTAAGTGATTAGGTATGGATCCAAGAACGGACACCAAAAAGACATAAGTTCACAAGAGATTGAATGACGTGCTTAAAATATGCTAACCATTCTAAGCTCAAAAGTCAACATGATGGGGGGACCTATATTACCACTTAACGAGCATAAGAATCTTCATTTTGATAATGGAATGGAGTATGAAATGACTACGTGCATTATTTGGATTCGCTAATTATCTCGCTTTACCTTGACTTTACCTTGAAAGTTTCAGAATGAAATCCTGTGGTGCCCCCCGTTGGAGATAGAACTCAACCTGACTTGGCACAGTCTGTACCTGGCCCGTGACTGTGAAGCTCATTAAAGAATGTGCTCATGGAGAAATGTACCAGCAAGTAGGGGTAAATGTACATACAAACTAACAGATTTCATGTCATGCATGAAGGCTCCGTGACAGCGAATAGGTACACCGGCATGGACAGAGATCGGCCAATACCGCATTCGCTACTCCCCATACTCGATCGTGATCACAGTTTTGGGGCACTAAGCGTCATCAATAGCTTCATCGACTACCACCGACGGAATTTGAGCCTCGTAGGGAGTTTGCTCTGGCTCATCCTCTGACAAATCGTGATGATCAACTTCAAAGTGGGCTGCCTCGTCGTCATCTTCCTCGTGGGCCATAACATGCTGAACATCGGCATGTAGGATAGGCTCTGGCGGCAATTCGTTCAAATAATCGTCGTGGCGTGGAAAATTGCGGATACTCCGTGTAGCATTAGCACGACCAGGTGCAGACAGGGATCCTTCCGAGAGTGCATCAGTCACCCGTCTTGAACGTGGATCTTTATACCGCACCACTTTCCACTCAAGATTGTACGGATCGTCCACAAAGTACACCTGCACATATAGAACTGGGTTTAACATGCGGTCATTCAAACGCCTCTAAGATCATGTGATCTGTAATCGGAGCAATGTGGGAACACACTGGATAAATGGGGGGGGGGATCGTAAACAGTACCTGGCGAGCGTGGGCCGGCATCAAGTACGGTTCCAGTGCAGGTGCCTGCCGGGATTTGTACTTCACCAACCAAAACCCATCCTCATCGCGTCTGATTGTGGGCACGCCCTCAAGATGTGGCTTGATCCACGAACATTTAAGAACATTGTGAGTTAGGTGCCCATAGTCCACCCTCAGAATGTCGTTCACCACACCCACGTAAAGGAGTTCCGCTTCTACTGGATGTCGATCTGCTCTAGAAGAGCGGCAGGTTTGATTGATTATCGCAGCTACCCCTGCGTCGAAAGATACATGGCTCCTGCCTCTATCGTCCTCGGCGCGGAAGTGATATCCATACGCCCACATGGATATATAGTGCTTCACGATTGGAGAGGGAAGTCGAGACATAGTGATGAGGTCTTCCGATGGGTTCTCACCTGCGCTGCTCATTTCTCTCACGCGTACTTCAAGCCAGTCCGAAAAGGGAGGGAAACGACGTTGAATTCGTGCAGCTTGGAGTCTCTGAAGAGCCATGTATTCCCTGTCGCCGAAGGTGCGGCAACATGAGTTCAGATGGAGACAATGTTCACAACTGAGCGAAGTTGAAGACGACTCATGAAACAATCCACACAAACAATAACGGAATGCATAGCGGCCTGCTATACATTAACAACCAGCACTATATTCATAGACTTACATGTACAGATGATCCGTGGCCTCGCAATGGCGGATAATATGCTCGTGCAATTCCTTCAGGTCTTCGTCGTTCCAATGCTGGTCTCGGCCGCGTCCCTCAAGTACCTCTCCACTGTCCTGCTCATCTTCGTCCATATCCCATATGAGTCTTGCCGATACGGGGTAAAGTCTGAAATGTTCCGTGACAAACCCCAAAGCCTCCTCGTACATGTAACCCATGGCCATCGACCCCTCTGGACGAGCTTTGTTTCTAACAAGGCTTTTCAAATGTCCCAGATACCTTTCAACGCTGTACATCCACCTGGCGTGGACTGGACCACACCAATACAACTCCCTAGGCAAATGTAGTGGAAGATGTTCCATGACGTTAAAGAATGCCGGGGGGAAATGTATCTCGAACAACGCACATGTTTCAGCAACGTAGGTTTGGAGCGTGGGTAGGTCACTTACGAGAATCACCTTTTCACAAAATCGCTTGAAACAGTGGCCCAATCGGATCACTGCGACACGCGGTCCTTCCACCAATGACCCCCGAAGTGCAGCCGGAAGAATCTCTTCAATCAGGACATGCCAGTCGTGGCTCTTCATAAATTGCAACTTGCCCTTCTCTAGATTCACCAATTTTGCGAAATTAGCACAGTGACCAGACGGGACCTGCACCTTCTTGATGGTTTCTAGCACGCGTCTTTTCTCTCCTGGACGCAGTACATACGGTGCTTGAGGCATCAAGAAGTTGTTAGTATCTCCTTCTCTCACTAAATGCAGGTCCTCCATCACCGCACACTCTTGCAGATCCTTCCACACAGCTATAGTGTCGTCGTCACCCAGGAGGAACCCCATGATGGTTGCTGCTACGTTTTTTTCAACGTGCATAACATCCAGAGTATGCCTCACTGGAAGCTCCTGTCAGCAATGACAAATATGTTAATGCCATTGCCAGCGCATAGACTGTGTAGACATGGAAACAACACCGCGGTCCAATCGGACAGCATTCATCGTCCATTTAGTGACACACTATAGACATCTGCCAAATTAAGGGCAACAATGAAAGGTTCTACAAAGCACAAAGAGAGTCAATTTATGCGCCGTAGCAATTCCCATTTAAATTAAAAGGGCACACCGTGCACACGTTTCTGGTGTCTACACTCTTCTTCACAAGTACCACACTCGTGAGCCTAATCCAGCACGCACCATTACCAGACCACTCCTATCTAATCGTGCAGACTGTGAGGCATCCACAAGACGAAACCAGAAACCTCTCATCTTCCACAAAGGCTTCATTCATCGGACGGGTTGTGGTGGCTCACCTTCAACTTCCAACAATATCATGCCACAAATAAAATGAGCGCTAAAACGAGATACTGCAAATACCAGATAGCGCCCCCTTCAATCACAACAAAGCAAAAAGGTGCGATCCCAGCACTGGATACAAGTGCGGTACGAACGAAAGTAGTGGGCATTCTAGTCACAGTCCACTCCACAATACATAGCAAATTACACTGTGTTCAATTGCACCTTGTTTCATGGCGTGACAATAGCAAAACAGAATCCAACACTCAGCCAGGAACATCTCTGGACTAATCTACTGTCGGAGGAGAATCAGGTTTGTGAATTCCTAGGATTTTGATTTGTCTTCCTCGAATAGCCTAAACCACTGAATACGAAAGAGCATACGAGGAATGGAATTTAAATTGAATGACTCTGCACTAGCGAAACATACACAAGGGACATGGAGCAGGTTAGCGCACGAATGAATGGTAGCCTCCGAACCTTCCAATATGGCAGGCGGAAAAGAGAATATACACGCTTAATCCCATTGCGTCGGACCGGGTCGTGTTCTGCCGGCGTCCCTTCTTCTCGAAGCCAGCGAAGTCGCTCTTGCCCATTAGCAAGGGCCGTGGCTCCAGACACCGGGACTGGCGCCACGCGGTCTTCCACTTCTCTGAAATTTTCAGTGTCAAACCTCAAATGATGATCCTCCTCAACGAGAAATCTGCGGGCACACCCGCAAAAAATGTTCTTATGCAGAACCTTAGACCTTCTGGACCTGAACCCCTCTCCACATACTGGGCAACCCACAAATCCGTTAGTTGTACAACCTGCCAACATCCCGTAAGCAGGAAAGTCCCCAACTGTCCATATCACCATGGCTTTCAGAACAAAATGGGAGGATTGTTTATACTGTGCCACATCCAAGCAGTATACGCCATAGGTCCACAGATTCAACAACTCCTCTATCAAAGGTTCTATAAAGACATCAAAATGCTCAGCCGTAATAGATTTGGGACCAGGAATTAACACAGCAAGCATAATGAAGTAATTTTTGGTGGTGAGCCAAGGAGCTATGTTGTAGTTCATCAACAAGATGGGTCAGATGGAATACGTCCCTCTTTTATCTGAATTTGGATTGAAACCGTCTGTAACGAGGGCCATGCGGACATTTCTGTCGTCATATCCGAACTCTTCTCTAAAGCGGCTGGAAACCCACTTCCACTGAGCTGAGTCTGAGACATGTTTCATCACGCCATCCTCCTTGGCGAGTGTTGCCCACCATGTCATTGCAGCCGCTTGCATGGGACTTCGGAACATTCGCTTCAAACGGGCAGTCAAAGGAAACACTCTGGAGACCTTGTGGGGTACTTGTGATCGCCCGACTTGCCTCTTTCTCAGAGCTCTACAGTCCAGACAAACTCTGGCATTCTTCAGCGGCCCCCTGAAAAGTTTGCAGTTATTGGGACACACGTCATAGGTTTTGTAAGTGTGACCAAGCCTACGTAGATACTCTGACGCCTCTCGGTACGACTTAGGCAACGAGTTTGGCTGCGGAAGTATCATGCTACTCAGCGTTCGGAAGAGCTCGTCCATGTATGTGTCGGAGCACCCGTTCAGCTTTCCTCCACTTAGAAGAACATAAGTGGTGCCCATGCTGGAGTGATTGGATCCAGCAAACAATGGGGTCGCGGCAGCCTCCTCCAACGCAGTTACCGCCGCGTCTGATTCGTCTTCGGATTCTCCCCAGTCCATAGCCTCGTCGTCATCTGAGAGCTCGTCTTGCTCAGAGGTATAGTTTCCTTGTACCGGGTCAACTTCCTCTCGACGAACCTCTGCGTCGTACTGCCCATGCGACTCATCGACGTCTTGGAACGGAGAATCTCCGCGCAGTGGACTAGCATGCGCACTGTCCTCTCTGCGCTGGGACCCCTCCAATTCACGGTCGACCTCCATATCTTGGACTCCAGCCGCTCCACGAAGGATTTTGGGACTTGGTGGTCCATTCTCTGCTGCAGGAGGGCGTTGCGGACTTGCAGGTTGCTCGCGGTCGTTCGCTGCCTCCTCTCGAATCCTATCCACGATGTCAAGACTCCGAACCACCATCTCATTCATATCCATACCCGGATCTAAATCCCTCCTTCTGAGTGCATTTGGACACGCCCTTGCCTGAGCCCCATAATACCACGTTATGTGCCCCTCCCATTCATCGTCCGAATCATCCATGGCAAAACCCTGGCTTTGTTTGACATAAAGATTCACATAAAATCACACACTGCGTCAAAAATGGTATCCCGATGTCCACAAACTGATATCTGCAACCCTACATCCAAAGTTTTCGTATACATGAATTGAAAGCTCACTAATCTGTTATTGACACGCTCATGCGCGAACACGACAATGCATTCAGGTAATACACCGTGGAGGCAGGACCAATGCATGCAAAGAGATGCAAACAAAGTTTATGCACCTCGGTGGCTCCATAAAACCACGGGTGTCGCGAATTTGTCCTGACACACCGCTTATACGATGCAATGGTGAGCTCCGCCTCTCGCATATGTATCCGACAAGGGCAGGGCATCTTCGTCCAATTCATGGTTCTGGCGAATGCAAGCTCTCGCTCCAACAGCTTCACATCCCGCCTCTGTATGCGCTGTTGGTCCGGGGCTTGGCGGCGGATACCCTCCATCGCGCCTAAAACCTGCCAAGGTAAGGGTCATGCAGTGAACCGAGGGTCGGCTAGAAACGATGTCAACAAGATTGCAATATCAAAAGAAAGAGTAGACTAATTCCTCATTTGTATGCCGCATAAAACAACACAACACTCTGCCATCAGCTAGCTCTTACCTCACCAAGCTCATTGTATTAAACTACTCTTTAGATCCAGCAGGAAGAATTGGGTTATTGAAATCAAGGAGAAGGCAGATGTGAGAGGGTTGTTTTTGTGTTTATGATTTGTGGAATCAAATGTTGCACTTTAGTCTTCTTTAATTAGGAATAAGGATAGATGAAGCAAGATCACAGCTTCATAGTGATTGAATGCAAGCCTTCTCACCTCAGCAAGCTCATTGGTTCAAACCATTCCTTAGATCCAGCAACAAGAATTGGGTTATTGAAGTCAAGGAGAAGGCAGATTGGAGAGGTGTGGAATATGTGGTTTTTTGTTTCTGTTTGTGAAATCGAATCTTGCATTGTTATCTTGTTTAATGAGGAATAAGGGGAGGTGAAGGAGGCTCACCCCTTCTTAGTAATTGAATGCTAGTCTTCTTGAATCCAGCACTCTGTCAGCTAGCCCAGAGTCTGCATCTCACCTACCAAGGTTATTGCTTTTAACTATTCCTTAGATCCAGCAATAAGAATTTGGCTATGGAAGCCGAAGAGAAGACGTATGTGGAATATATGTTTTAAAAATTGGGTTCATGAAATCAAATGTTGCATTGTAATCTTCTCTAATTAGGAATAAGGGTAGGTGAGGCAAGCTCACCTTTTCTTAGTGATAGAATGCTAGCCTTCCTGAATCTAGCACTGAGTCGGTCGTCCTGATAGAAACGAATTACAATCCTCTCCACCACAATTTGAGACGACTTGGACCCTTACTCATGCTGGTATGTGATGATGGGCGTCGCACTCAACATTAACACTCCAAGATAACATAGATGAGATTTCAGGGAGGACTTAGGGTTTGGAGTATGAAGAACTAACCTTGGTAGTGGGGGTAGAGGGATAGTGAAATGAAGTGCCCCGGGTTCCTTAAAACCGAAGCAGGAAGATCCAACGTGCATATTGGCCTCCTCACCATAGACCGGATGTTAGTAGCGCAGGCTTCGCCAGAGGTGCAACGCCCAGTGGCCGGCTATGAGTTGGCGACATGGAGGAATGGCGGATATGCCAAGAGTTGCCTAAACCCTAAACGCTGCGGAAGCGAAGGATTTCGTCTGAAGTGCCACACCGACGCCGGATTTGTTGCCTAATCTTCCTCGACAATCAATAGAAATCCAATGTCCCGACAGAGACGTGTTTTGTCCCTAGTGTGTGGAGTTAGTAATCGAAGGCGACATGTCATTGGGCCAATGGTGGCATAGCGGCGTGGCAGCGTGGTAATGGACAATATCCTGACGGAAAAAAGCAGAGGGGATTTGCCGGGCTTGATCCATGCAAATGCTCCTGATGTGTCTCCTCAGTGGAGCGGCATTACTACGCACCCTACCTCCACAACTCACGACTGTAAGAACAGGGTCTTCAGCTAGGGCACGTACACCATTATCCCAAATTAGCGAACTTCAAACATTAATGGGACTGCACTGCCATCGGGGAGAAGGTGGTGGTATTTGTTTTACTTGCGATTTTGGGTTGCGCTTTGTGCATTTTTTTTAGGGTTCGCACCTTGAGAGGAGAAGATGGAGCCCCTGGACTGTAATGCTCTCAACTTGCAAGTAGTACCTCCGAACCAGGCGGTCGAGGCGGCTCCATATCGACTCCCCGCCACGCAGTATACCATCACTCTCTGCTCTCAGGTTAGTGTCTAAACCCTAAAAACCTCCTTTGTTTATGTGGCTTGTTTTGTTAAGGTTGTTTTCCGAAAGCAGTTCCGGTGGTCACGTACACGAGTTCCAATGTAGTCATGGCCACTTCGGAGGAACATGAAGCTGACATAGGGTTTCCTGAGTCAGATGTCAAGGCTCCTTCAGTCCATGACAGAATGAGCTTTGTAATGACAGAATGAGCTAGTAATGCAACGATTTTCAGAAGCTTGTGGTCCTTCATTTTCCTTAGAAAACTTAATGGTGTGTGAGGAGGAGAGCTTTAGGAGATTGTATTCCAATCCTTCTCTAATGTGAAGCCTTGAAGGTTTTGTGTCCTATGTATGACTGAAGTCCAGCTGCATCTATCAGCTTGAAGATGCTGTACATTTTGCTAGGATTGAGAATGAGCACTTCCTTCATGCAGCAAGTCTCAACTTACTGAATGGCCATATCGTATCAAGCACAAATTTGTGCTTTTGATTGCAGCTATACACCTGTGGAAAGAATCCCTTCAGACCCTCTAAAAGTTATATTCCACAAGTGTACAATGTACAGGTATTTGGAGGTCTTCATTGGACGTGTTTGTGATCGTGGATTGTATATTAAAAACTTACAATCACAAGAACATGCTGGTTATGTGACACGCATGTATATTATATTTTCATATACAGCCCTCTCTCTATTAGCTGATCACCGTGCAACACAAAAGGAGAGGACTGCTCATTTCATCAACTGCTATGGAATTTTTTTTATCTATAATGACCGAAATCTATACAGAACACAAACGTGCTTCTGCCGTCAAAATCAAGCAACTTTATGTGTGTCTATTTCTGGTGTTTGTCTCACTGAACAAGTTGTGCACCTCAATCTCTTCTGCTTGTCCTTCACATTTTAATGGATTTTCTCCCGAAACTATAAGTTCTACTTCAGCTGGCTGGACAAGCTGGAAATCTGTTAGAGCAGCTAGTAATGCAACGATTTTCTTAAGCTTGTGGTCCTTCGTTTTCCTTAGAAAACTTAATGGTGTGTGAGGAGGAGAACTTGAAGCTTATTAAGCTGAGTTTTAAGAGAAAGGGCCATCTTCGGAGTGACACAAAAGTTAGCGCTTTTGAGGCTCATACGATCATCAAGCTAGTCAATTAGTCCTCAATGTAAGATTTGCTTGATCAGTTCACCCATAGATCCCACTAATTGGACATAGTATAGAAGATTGACTAACATGTGTCAGTGAGGAAAACCTTAACCAAGGTTCCATAACAAGAATTTATTGGTAATGTTTCGACTCCGATTGCTCCGGCTCTCGTTGAAGTGCCTTGAAGCAACGTGAGACAAGTGCCTTAGATCACAAAGCACTTACAGAGATGGGCGTTGCCCTTTAATATCCGAGGTCCTTAAACTGCATTCAGTGAAGAGCAGCTTCTCATAAGACTTTGAAGGTTTAAGTGATTAGTGAATAACATTATACAATGTGGACGTGTAGATCTATCAATCCCATGTAGGAGTATGGCAAGTTTGTCTATGTGGATTTGTCCTGCTTAGAAGCAAGCTTCTCAGGAAGGCCGTGTGTCTACAATATTTTGGTGGCTGAAAGCTCACATAAGGATTTAGAACTCTCTTGATGAGTGTAATGCAAAGAGCTAGTTCAACGAAGTACCAAATAATGAGCACCTGATGCTACTACTGTTGCGGCAATGGTGTGTAATATGATTTACTAATTTCTTCACCATCCTTTCCAATTTACACTTCATTCTACTCGATACCAATCTTAATCAATCAATCACAATAGGGATGATTTCACATGTTTCTGTAATTCTAACTTCTCCCAGTAGTTCTCACTCTAAAGAAGATTTGTCAGATTTGGTGATGTCCCCTATATTTGCTCTTGGAGAGTCGCCCGAGTAAGCACTTGAGTCTTTCCTCTTCTACAGTGGCACACGGATTAGCAAAGAATCAAGTTACTTTATGGGCGTAATGTATAAAGCTGACTGAGGTCACTAAGTCTTGAGTGATGTTGATTGCATTCTCTATCAGGCCATGCTACTGTTACCTACTGGGGAACCACAGTAGGCGTCATCCTTTTCTCTTGACAATGCTATCTAGTTAAAAAATATCCTAACAAAGCATGTGCACTCATTGGTAGTACCTTTAGACGCTTGGCCATGACATTTCTGAGACATCTCCGAGGCAGAGTGCCAAGACTTCCATCAGCTTGTCCACACTCTACATCCACACCAGCTTCCCATTTGGCATAACCTCTATTGCTTGCCGAACATGTTTTCTTTTTTATCTACTCTCTCACAAGCATTTTTCCACACCACTAGGTGCCGTGATCGTTCATGCCTCTGTTGTTTGATGTCTCAGGAGGGGCTCATTGTCGCAGTCTCGACAGTAGCTGAAAGTGGGTGGACATCACCGCTTATCACGGCTAAAATGAGCAATTCCAGCTACGGCGCGTCCAACGGTGCAACCCAGGTAACACCACTGAATCCAGTAGTTCCTCTGTACCGGTATTTTGAATGGACAAAGTTGCATTATCCTCTACTCATTGTTGACGATGTCACTTAGAATTCCTACAACCTCGCTAATGCACAATGCAACTACAGGGTGCCCCAAGCGCGCATTTGCCGGTTATGTCTTCATATCAACATCGACAACCACACCTACATCCGTGGACAACCCAAGCTATGTACCCTCCATCCGGAGCGTCTCCCGTGGAGGCAGGACCGCCGTTGCAATACATGTACCACGGGTTTCAACATCCCCAGATGCAAGGACACCAACCCGTGATGCAGCCATTAAGTAATCCCTCGCGCATGTTAAACCCCAGCATTCTGAACATGGAGTACCCAATGCCGGGGATGTTGCTGAGAAATGTGCCCAACCTGGGTGTCCCACACACCAATCAGCATCATGCACCGACAACTAGTCACATTTCTGGCTCATTTGGCCGAGAAGGAAGCAGTGGTGGCAGCGGAGGGAACGAGTACGCTACACCAACTGCGTCTTCAGCAACAAGGCAGCAACAACAGTCATCAACCATGCCGATGCAGATTCCCGAAACGCCTTATTACATCCCTGGGAGTGGTCCTGGGCCGGGCTGGAGGGGTGCGTCGGCATTGTCCCCTTTCCCGTTTCCCATTAATAGCACAGACCAAAGCATTCAAGTGCCATACACTCCCGGGAATGAGTTAATTCGATCGCTATTGGTAACAGACTCCAACAGGCCGGCAAATGACATGGTGAAGTACGGGGAGTCCAAAAAGACACTTCAGAGGAGGGCGCAGAGGGAGCGGAAGAGTGCTTTCAAAGCAAGGTCCCAACAGTGGCCCATGATCATTCAATGCACCTCCAAAGGGGATATACCGCTGGATGTCAGAGCCTTTGTCCATACCCAGTTCAGAGCAACAGCCAGACGCTTTCTAAACCTTTCAGTAATCAAATTCCGGGACGCAGACATTAAAATACTAAAGGATGACCTGGATAGACGTTTCACATTTGATCCTCCGCTCCGGATGGATTACATTCTCTTTTACATCGAGAGTTCTCCGCGAACAGCTCGATACATCTGGCGTAAGCACTGGTTGAACACGGGCAGGGGAGAGAAGCACAAGTTCTGCCCCTTGCGTTTCTTCCCGTCTCTAGTATGTTACTGGAAAACAAAAGAGGCAGACGAGGAGGTGAAACTCTTGAAGGAGGAAAGGGAAGCGAAAAGGAAGGAGAGAGAGATACGCCTTCATGACACGCAAGTCGGTGACGACGAGCACCATCAGGAGTGGGACGTAAGCATCCGCCCACTGTCTATATTGATGTTATACATGTTGTCATAGAACGAGGGCAATTTGATTTGTTGGTTACCGTAGTACGGGATTTTCTTTGTTCAGCTGACAAAGTGACAGACATTTGGTTTTTTACACATTACCTAGCCACTGCTGGACGAGGACGAGGACGATATCGAGTGGGCAGATCTTGAGTCTAGCGAGGATTCGGTAGCAGGGGATGACCCAGCCGGTTCCACGGCAATGAACGAAGCGGACACAAATGTGAGTTCGGAAAACTTGGACTCGCATGCTGCTCTGTTGCTAATTCGCGAATATTTATTATCAATCAATTACCTTGTTCTAGCTGTACATGCGTCGTACTTTATGTGTTAGACAAAGCGGGTGTCTAACAACTTGGGATCACAAACGTCCATTCGTGCATGCAATACGTCATAGAGCCGCACGAAGGGAGATTGCCCTATCTATCATAGTATTGGTCCCGAACTGTGCGAGAAAAAAATAAGACCGTCGTTGCAGTTCTTGCCGATCATGTGCCAAATGCGACACGGCACATGTCTTTTATATCTCAGAATGACGATGTTACAGTTGCCGAATGTGTATAAGGATGGAACAGCGAGCACACCAGTCTCGAGGGAGAACGACGTCTCATTCCAGGTGGTTTCCTTACTCCAACCACCGTGTTATTCTGCGTTTTTCCTTAATATGCCATTTCATCCGCAACAGTATTGCGTAGAGGCTATGTGGTGTCTTGCACTTATTTAACTATCACATGCTAAAACAGGCTATGAACGAGGATGCGGGGACTCCCAGTCACACGACCACTGCAGTGATTCACAGGAAGAAGACTGACGTTGCGCCCCAACCACTCGTCCGCGAACTCGTTGCCGTTACACGCCAAATTCACACGATAACGAAGTGGAGAGACGAAGTAGAGCAACACATGTCACAAAACAAAGATGACATGGCAGCAGTGAACAAGAAACTAGACTTGCTACTGGAGGTTATCCTTCCAACAGGAGGCGTAGGAGGTGCATCGATCCGTAGAGGCAATGTAGCAATGAACACGATGACATGTAGTCATCCAGGGCACAATGCAAGCAACATCAACGCAGAGAAGACACTTTGCAATCCTACTGTCCCTGCCGAAAACGAAAGAACGTGGTCAGCATCAGGGGTCTCTGAGGAGGTGTGCCCAGGCCTCCCCGAGAGCTCACTTCCAGGTGTGCATACATATACGTAGGTTGGTACTCACCTACGTTTTTTCACAGCGATGTTCGGATCCACCTTTATTCGCAGGAAATGCTTGCACCAAAAACTTTGACTAACATGTTTGACTCTCCCTTTGTTGGTATTTCACCCTCCGCAGATAGAGGAGTGGACCTTGGAGACGGACGTCACCCGAATTTGAATGGCCACAACGTCAATCGGACCGCTTTTGAAGAAGAGGGAGCGAATCCTATAAGTGGTCTCCAGGCAGCATTCGGATTACCGGACAATGGTGAAACACTGCGATCCCTGAAGCGACCTTCCGAAACATGTAAGCCTCACGACCCCGTATTCGTAGTCGTTGAGGGATATGTACTATCATCAAAATATTTGCTAAACTTGCACGAGTAGATATTGCACGTAGGGAGGTATAGCTAACTAATAGGAGTCGGAGTGCAGGCGCATCTGACTTTGTACAGTCCAAGATCATACCCAAAAAAACGAAGCCAGGCGCGAGAAGAGCACTGCTGAAGCCTCCTATTGGAGCAGTCGTGCGTGTTAATGAGGAGCCACGATCCGCGTCGGAATCAGTGACAGTCCAGCGACCTACGCGTAACCGGAAGAGACCTTCTAAATTCCTCGATTATGTACCTCCAGCAGAAAACAAACCACGCGCAGAGGGGGTAAGATCATGGAAGCTTATCCTTGCTCTAACAGGTTCTCCTCTATGTGAAGTTAACCACTGAGAATTAATCATCACATTGTTGCATGCTCATGCAGTGCGACCCCCTAAAACCAAACAAGGCAGTTTGGGTCATGCATCCAGATCACCAAAACACAACAGTGGCTCTCGGTCGATGTGGTCCGCATTGGCGTTCCTACAAAAAGAAATTTGTCCCCAACGTGAAGGGCGTTTCCTGGGAGCACGGGATGCAGCAGGTGACGATAGAGCATGTATACCCAGAGTGGGCGCACACACGCGTGCTATACCCAGATCATCAGCGGGAAGGGATTGTGACACTGTGTGATGCTTTGAAGGGCGAATTCGCAGAGGATGCGACGATTCTGTGGCAAACGAGGTATCTGAATTTTGTCAAAGTTAGCAAGGTCAACTAGCAGGTGAGTGCTACAACAGACCATCGCATATCCCTATCAAGTGAGCCTAATTTCCGTGGCTATTGCTAGTATTTGCTGTACATCGTCGTCCACCCCCCCCTCGTAATTGACCACATGACTCTTCACTGACTTTTGTTCGTGCTTTGCCAGAGCCAGTCCCCGCATTTCATGGAGGGGGTCGGTTATCATACGTCGTCGCAGAGCTCAGTGATCTAAATGCAACAACATTAATTCAACACAGCCGTTTCTTTTCCTCGTATGTAGCATGCAATGCATAGGTAGCTATCCTATAGGCCAAATGGAAGCTACGACGGGTGGTTTGAGCATAGAATTACAGGTTGTAGAGGAGCATGCAGCTCTGCCGTGCGAGGACCACTGCAACTTAACGACCCTTCGGTTCCCGGTACAGATTTGCTTCTACAGATTCAGTTGGAATTACCATCCGCCACTGAGAAGTTGGATATGTGTAGCTCATAGCATAATTAGGTGTGAATTACAGAGTCACGCTAAATAAGTGTTTGTAGATACACACTGTAGGCTATGGTCGCAGTCTGGCTCGGCAGCTGCAATACATGTGTAGAGTAATTAGGTGTGAATAAGAGTGTTTTGCTGAGTACGTGCTTGGGCATGCACTGTAGGCTATAGTCGGTGGTTTGCTCGGCATACCCCTACAGCTTGTTTTGATATTGATTTTTATTGCTAATACAGAAGTTTGGCCAAGTGTATCCAAAAAATCCCGACCTAATTTTCAAGACTGTTGGTTTGGCTTGCACGGTGGCCGCATACATACATATGCATATTGGTCCATGAGGGTGGCCGTGAAGCGCCAAATCAGTGCTCAAAACGGAGAAAAAACGAACCTGTAATCATACACAACAGTGTCCAAAATTTACCACCTAAACATCAAACACAAATAATACCCGCGTTGCCAGTACTTTTTACTGGCCCACGTGTTCTCACGGCGGACAGTGGCTTCGGCGTCAATGTGAAGTCCCGAGCCATGTCCCTTGAAAAAGGAGCATATGTAAGCCAATAGTCGCACTACGATGATTGCCAATCTAACGGCTAATTTTATATCTGACGAACTGCAGATGAAACGGTTAAAAATGTGGCTCCTCGGTAAGTCTCCCACTCATCGGATCCACGTCGGACTCATGGCGTCCACGTCGGAGCTCGCTGAAGCCTGAACGCACATCGCAGGTGGGTGAGGAGGTCTTGGCCAGTCAATCAGACTCTTCTCGACGGGACCCAAGTTTGTCTCTTGTGACCCGAAGCACTGAGAAGATCGCGGACATCCACTCCCCCGCTGAACCTCTGCGTTGAGTGAAATTCATGTCGCCAGGGGTCACTTTATACTATTCTTGGCCGTGAGGAACGACGCCCCTGCTAGTAGTGGTTGGCCTTGACCAAGAGATCAGTGAGGTCCAACTTTGACTTTTAAGTGCCGATTGCATGTAAGGTTGAACAACATATGATGATGGCAACCATGACAACACGAATAGGAACCGTGCATCAAGCACATGACTTTTGCATCATAGCTAATGTGTTCCATTATGTCTTTTTAGAGAGAGAAAAATATGTAGTAAATGCCATGATCGTGCGCTGAATTTCATGTTAATTTTATGGCTAGTATAGTAGGAGATGTGACCCAAAATATGTGTATTAAGATACATGGCATCAACTTAAACTTGCAACCGTTGGTATCTATCAAAAACTCTGGAAAGATTAAGCCTCTAAATTCAATACCACATCCCATCAAGCAAGTTGATTCAAATATTAGATACACAAATTGCGTAGCACCTTGGCCATGTCCACTAACAACAACATCCAATTTAATACAATCATCGAAGAAAAAGAGTGTACTTGATAATTTGGGCATCATTGGCTTGGTTATTTGAATGTGAAGAATGTTCATACACTTCAAAGTATGTTGAGTGTCATAAGCCTTGACAAAAATCCTTGTTTCATATCTTTGTTGATATCTTCATTAAATGCATTGAGCATAAACAACATAGTGTAGTGTTTCCTAACTAAGGGGGGAGGCAAGCAAATAAGTTTTTGGAGATAGTGCATTCGGACGAGTGTGGCCCCATGAGAGATACTGCATTTATGGAGGATAATATGAATACTGGAATAACTTGAAAATGCATCCAAGTGGGAGAAATAATACTTCCATGATGGTTGTGGTGGACATTGTTGAGTCAATTTTTTTGAATTTATGGTCCACATAGAAAAAATAATGTGAAAAGGATTGAATCAGAGCTAGATACTTTATTAACATGTGCAAATTAGAGCAATAGTATGGGAGATAGGGAAAGAGAAGATATGAGTAGACTATTGTTTGATTAGGGAAGATGTAACCTTCCAAATTAGCACATGATCTTTTGGGAGAAGTATACATGAGGGATTTTTTTAAGAAAGATGTGTGGATATATTTTTTTGGTGATATACAAAAACTTTATATAACTATGATCTCTGAACTTGTGAAAATTGTAATTGCCAGGAGGGCAATTGATTTTTCTATCCCTTTGAATGATCATGGATTGATCCTTGCATTTTTACTATGTTCATTCTAGTTGTGAGAACCATAATTGTTGCGGTGCATATCAAATGAGTGATTCCCTAGTGAACGTTTTGTGAAGTTTCATTCTGTAATTGCAAAGTATATTGCAATAATAGTCAATCATCTAATCTTGTGAAGTCAGTAAATGATTTGTAATCTTGTCTATAGCCTGAGAGAGGTTATAATGATAAGTGGCTACTCCATGGAGTTGAGTGATAAGTTTGATTGCACGATTGTACCATGGATTGATACTTGTTGATGCTAATCTTGGAAAGATTACTGTCTTGAGTGAATAAACATATGAATTACTCAAGTAAGCTTGGGAAAGTCAATAGCATGATGAGATGACTAATACCTAAAGTACATAAAATTGGATTAAAGAGAGTCAAGATATTTTGTGGGGGACTATAGTCTAAGTAACTAAGATATCCTAGTTAATCAACCATGGGCCAATAACTGTGAAAGTAATTGAGTAAGAAGGTAGTGAATGACCTTAACATCTTTGAATAGGAAAGCTTTACCTTGAGATGAGGTAAGACTAGTTACACGAACAAAGAGATTGTCCAGAAGAAGGGTAGAGATTGCCTAAGTAGAAGAAAGCACCAGAAGACTATGGTCTTTGGAAAGTTGAATTGAATCTTGACAGGAGATTGTCGTTGTAGTATTGAGTGAATATATTATTTCAGGTGAGTGATTCACCCGGAAAGGAGATGAAAAGGCAATGACCTTTAAGAACATACATGAAGCTGAAAGGCCATCGACCGAGGAAGTTACAAGACAACTCAAGGGAGAGGAAGGTGATTGACTAAGTAAGTAACGGTTAGAACCTTGATTTACTAGCTTTCGAATGTAATACAAGCAAAACTTAATTAATCAGGGGATATTCAATGAATCCATACTATAGTTTGACCATGGAATTACATTGAATGTTAATCAATAAAGATAGTGAATCCTAGAAGGATGACTGCACAACAATTTCAAGTTACATTAAAAAATATTTAATTAACATGAGACTATTGGGTATGCCAAAGCGCCCTTGACTTTGGTAAAAAAAGATGCAAATGAGATACTCATGCAAGACAATTGACTATGGTTGTGCCTATGCTTGTGCACCGTACTTGATCCAAATAAAATGAACTCACTGCCCGACTATTGCCTAGGTAAATAGAGTGAAATTGAGTGACTATCACAATTGCATGCACTGACATTGACATGTTCAGAAGTCTTTACCCCTAAATTATTACCTAATTGTCAGTTCAAACCTGAAATGATATGAAATAACCTTGTGTTTTCCCTAAATAAACTTATTTGAGACACCTAGATGATACAAAAATCACCTTGTAAGTCTTGCCTGATTATATTCCCTGGGATTATTTGTAACCAAAATCTAAACTACAAACACGTCTTTTAAATCACCTTTAGTTGATGATGGTAAAGATATTGAAGAGCCTGAGGAGCACGTAGGAGATAACCAAATTGCAATCTAAGAAGCAAGAGAAGGGTGTTCTTCAACACCTCTATCCCACAAATTTTCTAATGAGGGAATGCAACCAACTCTAGGCATTCATGAAGAGAGGCAACCTTTAAAGGAACAATGATACCCTATAAAGGAGCACCGGCCACTCGGAGGATGGTAGAAGAACCATATATTGCCCCAATGTGGTAAAATAAAGACCAATATGGCATATATAGATGAATCAATGCTTTAAAATTATGTGAAACCATATATCACTCACAAACATAGTACTTGCAAAGGAGAGACAACAATCACTATCAAGAGTCATGATTTTGCAACTTTCATTCCCCGCAAAGTGGGAGTGTTGAGGTTAGAAGATTAAATTGCTCGTAGTCATAGAATTGTGAATATTAGAGGTATATGAATGAATAAGGTTTGAAAAATTCCATATGGTTTGTAGGAAGTGAAAGCTAAGATATCCCATATGGATTGTGTGAGCTAAAAGTATTGAATTGGGAATAAAGAGCAAGGCAAGAAGTGGAGGTGACCATCTCACTCCAAGCATCGTTCATATACCTATGTGCATGTGTTTTTGTAATATGATCTCTATTGTGCTTCAATAAATGTTTCCTCTAAGTTAAATGAATTATCAAGTATCTTTGATACACCCCCGTATTAAGTGCGTAAGAAATTTTTAAGCTTATTTTTTCTAACATCTTAGTGATAAGGTAGGTTATGGGTTTCTAGGATGAACTATCTATGTAACTCTCAACTACCTTCCAAGTCTAATGCGAGGTTAAGTGATTCCTCACTTACCTTACCACTTACATGGTCTAGGTCTTAGATCCTCTAAGATGACAATTACTTAGTCAAAGATTTCGCTCACATTCTTCTAGTTTATTGTTTATAATCGCAAGTTTGTTCATTATTTCCATAATCTAATTTCACTCGATCATGACAAATTCCATCGATGAATCAAAATCTTGAGTTAACTTTAAGTGTAAGGTGATGGTTGATTAGGCCTACTTGACGGCCTAGCATAAGTCACCTCCAAACTTTGCTCTTCACTCCAAACGATGGCCTCACTCTTGCCGATTAGATCTTCCATGTAATTCTCAAGTATGTGCAATCAATGAATCCTAAGACATCCAACATCACTTTAGATTATGCCCTCTAGTAGTGGTTTTACCATAGCCCCTTGGTTGAATTATGTGAGAGTGATGGTAATTTTCTTTAAGTTCAAACTTGTCATTTCTCAATTTATTTTCTATGCCACAACTTGGCTTGATCTCCTTGTAAATTTTTTATTCGAACACCCTCGAGTCCTTGGTAAATTAGAATGTGGACTCTTTTCTCATAAACTTGAACTGGTGAGTATGAGCGTCCGCCACCTTTGTTGAAACTAACTTTATACACCATTGGTGCTAATAAAACTAATGCACCGCAAATGCCAATATAATGTTAGAGAGCTCGGACACTCATGTAGGAGTAATTGTGGCAATGAAGTTATTAGGGTCCTCAACTTGACCTTCTTATATATCGTTTAACATCTAGGTGTTTTTAATATTTTAAAATATTTATTGGAGCAAAGAATAAAATTATATGTCTAAATATAGAATATATTTAAATTCCTAATCTATATTATCAAATCATACTTATTTAAAATTTTCTTCCTAATTACATATTAACCCTTGGTATCAAAATTCATGTAATGAATGGATTTCCATTTAAGGCAATATATCCACTAATTCATGCTCATGTTCCCAAAATTTTCACGTATCCAAGCCTCAGCTTGTTCCCTACAACTTGGTGCGTTTCCAAGCATCAATTCTCGTTCCCTATGGCCCTTGCCCTTTCCTAGGGTCCTTGATCATAGGAACTCCGTCTCGTTTCCTTTTCCGAGCTCCATCACATGTAGTTTGGTACCATTCACTTGTAGCTCCTGCCTTTGTCCTTATCCAAGATGCTTCTACAACTAGATCCCAAGAGATAGTTTTGTGGAGTCTCAGTTCATTACATAATATACCTAGTTGATTGTGAGCAGGAGGTTGTGAAGGCAAATTCTAAGACGCTTAATGATAGAATTGTCCAAGTTGAGAGATATGCTCTTGATGAGTCATTTTGATGTGAATATCATTCACCGCGCCATAAATAAAGATAATCTTCCAATATGGATAACACCAACAGAGATAGTTGTGAAAGGTTATAGGTATTGTTGGCCAACAACATGCTTCCACGAACACCTTAAACTTTAGGCTTTTTAGTTTTCCTACTACAGGATATTGTCTTAAGTATCCTGGTTTCTTTGTGAAAAAATTGAGGTAATTATCTTTGTAATCAATTGAAAATCTCAAGACAAGGAACCACCATCAGGAATTTGATACAAAATTAAAAACTTATTATTGTTATGTTACTTATTGGTATGTTACTCATAAATTTGTAGACTTGATTGATTATTAATAACTTTAATAACTTTTCTTGCAAATAGGTGTTCCACTCTCAGTAACCACATTGCAAGAGGTTATTGATACAATAAGAAATATCCACATTCATCTTCCCAATATTGCAACTTGCAATCGAGAAAAAACTTTTGTATGCTAGTGGGTTCCACTTCACGCTATGGGATTTGGGAAAAAATTGTGAACAGTGCTTCAAAATGATTGGTGAAGAAACCTACCCTTATTTAGGACGAAAAGGTCACCTAGGGGGGGACCATCCTCAAAATCTGAGCATGACGTTCATGTCACAGTTACATTAGTTATTGGTCAATTCAACTCATACAAATGGAAGCTCATAAAATTGTCAAAACTTGGCACATCAACAACTTGGCGTGGATATTTCTCAATGGATACAAAACTTGAGTGTCGTCAAAAAGTCCTTGTGGGTGGGCACAACGAAGCTTTCCTCCGGGCTTCCCAAAAACAAAAAAAATTATAGTGTGATTGACGTAGTGGGGCTAGACAATCGACCTATCAATGGAGACATGGTATAAAAGGGGATACAATCATTTAGCATTGTTACATGTGATACTATTGCAATGTCAACAAAAATGGAACCAACCATGGACTCTTTCTCCAACTTCAGGGTGCCAAATTGGTTAGTCAAGGAATTCCCCTTGACAACCATGACACCAACAATGGCATTTTTTGATTTATTATTATAGTATTTGTAAATACAGATAGTGGTGTTGCCTTATTCATTGATTGCACAACAATTATTTTTTTGAGTATAGGAAAGCTGCGACTTCAATTGCAGAGTTTTCCAGATTGATTATAAAGTTTTTATCAGTTGTACACACAAAATAATCTCAATTTTCGTAATCTACACAATTCCAGAAACCACATGAAATTGTATTGGCCAACCATATCATTCACCACAATCTATGCATTCACAGAGCTTACTAATGATGACTTCAAAGTAGTAGAGGATGCTTGGAATTCAACTTATGTGATACAGTTTGTACAAAAGCAATTCAAGTTTTGCTATGACATTTCACTTCTTTACATCCTTCGCCACATTTCATCTTCCAAAAACATCTTGCTGAAGCTTGAGATTTTGGACTCACTTTACCAAAATTTTGATAGATCCATTAGAAAACCATGTTTCCAAACTGTGCCAATAACCCAAGACAATGAACCTTAGACCATTACCAAATTGTGCAAGTAGCTTGAGATGATGGACCTTAGACCGTTTCCGATTCGTGAATTTGAAATTGCGCAAGTAGCTTGAGGCACTTGATCTTACTAACTCATTGTAATTCGTTTTCTATCTTCCAAACGATGTTATAAGTCACAAAGATTATAAAAAAAATTATAAAAAAGAAAAGAAAAAACATTCTCATACACATGGTTGCAATACAACATGTGAGTATGGGCAGTGATGTTTCCTGAATAAGATCACCAAACATTGCTTGCTCAAAAGTCTATGACATTTTGGAAGGCTAATGACCTCAACTATGAACCATTGGTGTTGTTTTCACATTGGTCAACATACCTATCCAACCCTATCCACAAAAAATGACCCAAAATGAACAACATAAATAAGGTGTTGATGAATCAATGCATTTGACTTCTCCTATGACTTGGATACAACAATCATCATGTTTATGTTGTAGTTTAACATAGAATTACACTTGAGTTGACACATATGCGCCCCTCCAAGTTCACCACCACCAAACATGATTGTTCATGAAATATGTTTTAAAGGTAGATACAAAACAATTGAGAAAGGGCACCGCAAACTATTTACAAATATGCAACTTAGCAAGCTGATCTTATGCTTCATGATCAATCACATGTCCATGCGCGTGTCTGCCTATATTTGATAGACAATTAAGAACATTATCATAAATTGATCTCATTATCATATATTAATTTAATTAAGAGTTCTTTTAAATGGGTGTCTTACCCTTAAATTCTTTCATTTGAAATCCTATAGAGTAATATTATGAATGATGATATTTCATTCGTATTATGCAAATGATTCCTTCTACTGAATAAGGCACAATTTTCTCTGGCCCCACCCCTAGCACATGTCAGTATTCACGTAAACAGCTTATAAACGGTCTCAATACCCAAATTTGAATTAGTATATATCTGAAAGTACAAATCATAAATTCTACATAAACATAGCAATCGTATTCATTGGTAGGGTGGAGCATCGCGGAGCCCTTAATAATTTCGGTGCCATAATGCAGTGACTCTTGTTCCAATAATTACAGGCCGCAAAGGAGCAGAGGTGGTACTTTTCAACTAAACTACAAGCATCATAAGTTCACAGCGTTTATTTCCCAATAAGTTGCTGTACTAATATCATACCTATTTCGCTTTTGATTGATGACGTCGCAATTGAGGCCAGATCGGAGTCAAAATTACATATTTACCCACTGATTTGGAGAATCTAAAATTGAAGCTTTGCCTAAAGTCCTTTGCAAAAGTCAAAAACACAAGCAGGATAATCCAGCAGAATTCAAACAATGTACAAACTGATAGTGAAGAGAATTAATGATCGACAGAAGATACTCTGTTGCGAACCAAGGTACTATTCATTGAGAGTAAGTCTTAGTTCTCAAACGGCAAAGATCTGCACTCTGCAAACACATGATTAAAGCCAGAAAGATAGGAACTTGGATAACACTCAAGTTTCTGGTCACAAAAGGAGTGATCCTCAAATTGCACTACTTACAACACAGATTGCATCTGCAAAGACATTTGTCCCAGCTGACCAACTATGGATACATAACTTCATTTACAGACTTCAATCTCACAAAACACGTGAGAATAGTCGACCTAGCGAAAATGTAACTCAGCTGCGTTAATGGTGTACCAGGATAACAGGCCAAAGTTTCGGTTTGCAGCAACCTCAAAAACCTGGTATGGTATAAACCGTTTGGACTCTCTTGTGAAAGTCCAATGAGGGAGGTCTCTCAATTTGTGGCCAAGTGAATCTGGTTGCAAGCTTCCATCAAAGCTCCGGTCCTGAATCCTAATCTTCCTTTGCGTTGCCGTCAGCTTGTGCTCAAAGATCAAGTACCTGCGGGATCATCATCCCTTCGCAAAGAAACACCAAACAGGTTTGCATGTCGATTTTGCGAAGGTCCTAAACTAATCCTCCCAAAATTTAATTTTCGGTAATATAACAATCTGCAATTACTATCATCACAAGGATCGTGATGAATATCTACCTAGTTGCAGAACAAAGCATCCAATTAGCTGAAACATGGATGAACTACCTAATCCTGATGAAAGAGTGTACACTAACTATCTGATTAAGTTTGGCCCAGTACTACACTGTTCATCATCGACCCCGCACTAATTGTCTTGTAATCAATCACTGGTTGGCAACTAGACATTACTCTTCATCAACATGGCACACCAATTTTAGTTTCTGCTACACTAATTCAGATGTTTAGTTTACTGTAGAACTCATCAAAATGAGCTGTGTGGTTTCTCCCAAACGGCGGAGAAGTAGACCTGGTTTGCACCCTGGTCAGTTTTGGGAAGGGTTCGCCACAGGTGAACCTTGTACCGAAGGCGCTTGAAATAGAACAAGTATTCGGCAAGGTCATCTTTTGAGCAAAAGAATCTGTCTAACCAAAAGAGACCACCGGGTCGGAGCACCCGGTCGAAATCAAACAGGATGAAATCCAACAACTGATGGTCGATCCAGCCATCAAGAAACAAGGTAGTGTGCACAAGGTCCAGTGTATTGTCGAAAAAGGGTAGCCGCTGGTTAATGGAAACATAAAGAGGGATGAGTCCGCGAAGAGCTATAGTTTCACTGAACGGTGCCCCAAGGTTAAGGGTAGTGGAAGCAATTGTAACACCATGTTCCTTCATCCGGGCAGCAAAAGTGCCGGTCCCCATACTGTAATCCAAGCCAATGCGAATCTCCAAGGGTTTGATCGCCAACACATCGGTGATTAGAAACTCGGTGTCGGAGCTATTGACCACCACCCATCGCATCTTCTCGTGCACTGCCAGATCGAAGCAGGGACTACACTTGAAGAATTTCTTGCGTTTTGTGTAATCTGCCAAACAGGAAAAGTTTTGGCAGAAGTAGTTGTCCCATCTCACGTTCCTGTTGTTGGGTAATGCCCAGAGTGAGAGATTGGCAGGGAGAGGTTTAGTGTATTGCTTCGGACCTCTTGCTCGGCACCGTCTCCGAGGTAGAGGCTCGCATCCCCGAATTATGAGCTGTTGAGCGGTCACCCAATCGTCCTTGCAATACTCTCCTACATCGTAATCCATGTACTTCTCCAGGAGTGCCTTGTTCCGAATGCAGGCATGGCCAATTGCCCCAGACGTGAAATTTGTTCCCATGAAGTTCTTCTTCCTACTCCGATTCTGCCTCACCTGGATCAATATCATTACAAACACACCGATCCACTCAGACAAGTAGTTGAATTGATTCCATTGGAAAAAAGTTGTAATCTCTTGCTTTCAGTGTTCAAAATTCGAATTCTAGACAATGATCAGATTGCGTGTGATATTATTCGAAGTGAAGTCATTTCTGAACAGCTCAAACTCATGAAGACTGCATCGTCTACATTCTACAGGGTTTCTTAATACTGTTAAGATTTGGAATTACAATCTTACCGAGTCAGAATTTGCAAATTGCAAGCAATAACTTGGATTTCAGAGAATACTCATGCGGACCTCTACTGGCGGGGTATAAGATCGCTATGGATGGTAGAAAATTTAAACTATATACACTGGTCGGATCAGCTGTGATATTCAAAGTGAAGTCTTTTCTCAATAGCTCGAACTCATGGAGGCCGGATCATCTACATTAAAAATATTTTTTAGGATTTCCTTCCGTTGAGATTTGAAATTGCACATTTGAACTCCTGACAGTTCTCACACAATTACTGGGTTGAGAGCAGCTCGAAATCTTTGCAGCAGATTCAGGTATATTACACGTATTTGTTTGTCCTCCACTACTCTTAGGCACCTGTAAGCTCTTTTGGTCATGCAGGTCAGTTGGTCAGCCTTACCATACGTGTCCACTAAGTAGTAATTAAATCCGATCAGTATTGTCGGTTTTCCTATTTCCATGTTGATTTTATTCAATGTATCAAACTAGACAAACATAATTTTGAGCTTCCCAGAGCCTCGGGTTTAGGGTTGGGTGTAATTCTTGGTGTTCAACCTCTTTCAGATAGGAATACAAAGACCCAAAATCTGTAGCTGGTGTTTCTGAGGAATATTTTGGTGCATCTTCAAAAAGCACTGGACTCTTCGGGATTTATACAATGGTCTGGAAAGGAGTACTGCACCTTCAAGTGACCCTCTCGATCTTAGGGAGGTTTAACATTTGCAGGTAAAGTCGACTTAATGGTTTGTTAACCTATCTAATAGTCAACTTGCTACATTCGTTATCCCCAAGTCTATTCACACTTGCAGGTAGGTCACCGTAAAACTGGGTTAACTTTGATCCATTAAGTGCGTACCAAGCTGACTTGAGCTCTCAACAGGCTTACTTACCCACAAGTATGTTTGACATGGTTCAATCTACTATCCAATCCATTGCTTCAACTCTCCTCGAAAGATTTTGAAAACTGTAATCCTGTTACAGATTGATATGTGAAGAATTGAGAAGGAGATATAGAACATAAGAGCAGATGTGAACTTACCTTGATGTACTTACGAATCTCCTCCCGCTCAAACACATCATAACCTGGTATTCCCAGGCTCAGAGTTTCCTTGTCTGCAATGAGCAACAGCTTCTCCTGATCCACATCGTCGTTGTTTCTCACTGCGTTCATTTTAACGAGCTTGGCAAAAGCGTCTTTTCCAGTGGACGTCTTGGTGAAATCCACCCCAGCCTCCTTCAAATCCATCAACAAGCTTGCCATCCCATCCAACCCCGAAGCCATCTCTTCCACCAAGGCACCATTCCTCTTCCTCTCCAGAGTTAGGTCAGCCATGGCATCCACCGAAGGCGAGCTCGGATCAGCATTTCTATTCTTCTCCTTCAACTTGTAGTTTTGCAATAATTTTGCCACCCTAATCTTCTCCTGCAACTCGACCACCGTTGCAGCCAAGTATGCAGCTTGGACGGCTATGGTGTTCGCGTTCACCTTCAGCTTTTGTTGCTGATCAGTGCACTGGTCACCTGCAAGTAGCCGTGAGCTCGGTTGATTATACGAAGAGCGCATGTGAAGCACCAAACTGGCTGTCACCGAGAACAAGAGGACTGCGAGGAGAATGTACATCCAATTGTCCTTTGCCCCAGAATGTAAATTTCTGGCTCCTACCATCAAATGCCGCGGTGTGCCCAGCCGCTCCACCGAGCTGTCCCTGCTCCTGTCTGACCTATCTCGCAGCCGGCTGTCACTGCTCAGCGATCGGTGATACTCTTTCACCACACCTTGGGATAGGAGCTCCCGCATCATCCTGCCCTGCTACTGATCAACCCTATCCTGAACTGATGCGATAAATTAATAGGTTTTCATATCTGAATCTTCCTGATCGATCAAATCAGCCAAACCCTTCTAGCATCGACCCACCAGCTGCAATCAAGCAACTGCCACTCGTTCATATCGATATCGTTGAAACAGTTGCATGGATTTTTCGACATAACCGTATTCTGTAAGCATTGCAATGTTCATTGCCAGAGCATTGTTGTCAAAATCCAACACGTGATTTAACCAGCCTTGCTGATTTAATCAGATAAACCTTTCCAGCATCGTCCTAGCTGCAATCAAGGAATTGGCACTCGCTCACATTCATGTCATTGAACGGTTTGATCATTTTTTTGACATAGCACCGTTTTGTAAGCCTTGCAATATTCATTGTTAGTGCATTGCTGTCAAAAACTAACGTGACAAGAAAAACCCAAATATATACAAACATGTAAGCAATGACTCCTCCACATCGTGTAAACACCAACTGGATGTCATTGAAGAGTTCGATGAAAAGCCTGCCATATCACCGTTTTGTAAGTCTTGCCATGCTCATTGCCAGTGCACAGTTGTTAAACGACATAACATACCAGAACCCAACCTAGCTCGCAGATCTAATCAGCTAAACCCTCCCAGCATCGACCTAGCTGCAACTTAAATAAATAAAACAACCAATCGATCATTTCTTCAGATCGGCAACTTGATATCAATGGACAGTTTGATGGAATGTTTGACATAACGATTTCGAAAGCCTTGGTACGTTCATTGCCAGTGCATTAATGTTTAAAACCAAAAGATAACAGGAACAAAACATTGTCTTGGTTGCGAAGTGTGTACTAGTATTCTGCCCAATAGAATCTTTTTAACTTGACCACCTTCGGTTTCCTCCTCGCTGATCAGTTAAACCAGATCCCGGGATAGACCCAGCTGCAACTTATAGTAGTCAAGCAGGTAAGCGTCATTTAGCTAACTCGTTTGATCGGCAAATCGTTCTCATTGTACACTTTGAAGTATTTAATCTAACCAATTTAGAAGCCTTGCCATGTCCATTACCAATGCATTACTTAAAACCAACATTTAACATAACAAAACCTCAACTTGGCCATTGTCTTGGTAGTGAAAATTCTATGCTTGTCATAATCTGCCTGGTATGATCGTTCAAAAGACGAGAAAGAACCTGTGAACAAAGCAATTTCAAAATCCTAAAGATCTGTGAGTGAAGACACATATCCTGTCGCCGGAAATCCAAACCGATGTGTTGAAGACCCTAGTAAATTCACAACCAAAAAGCCACACAGGTGTGTTCTGCCAAGTTACTCACAGACTTCACAGGTGATACATTCTTGATAGCTCCCTTGTGCCAGGAACAGCTTCCTCGTGTGATCTGATCCTTCCTCGGATCCTCAAAAACCTCTCTTAAAAGTTGCTAGCTCTGAATCTGCCGGTTGCACCACTAGCCCAAAATTAACCTTAAATGCTACTTAATCTGCTTTCCCCTCCCTTCTTCATGAGGGGGCAAGGGTTGGCAACAACGCTCATGAGCAGCTTGCATCTCTCTCACCTTGGATTAATTCACTCAATTACAATGCTTACCTTCAACACAAGCCTCCCATCACCATTCAAGATTAATCTAGGCAGCCAGACCGATCTTAGCAGCTCCAATCCATCGATCAATCGCAAGATTCAAGGGATTGATACCCAATCACCTGAATCAGCAATTGTCACTCCCTATCCCAACTCCGAATCTAAACCTACCTAACCCAACCCAATTTGCTTCAAATAACAAGCATCCGCCTCACCACCAAAAGCTGTTACTCATATTCGAACACACACTGCTAGACTATTCCAATGCACATGCTTGAATTCTCCTAAACCCACCGGCAGGCTTACCGATTAACAGAACCTCCACCCTTCAAACACCGTCACCGATTCTCACCTACTTACGAATTAGTGCAAGTAAGCCTTGACAAATAACTTGAGGAAGGTGAAGTGAAGTTGAGCCACCGATGATCCTGATTCATGTCCTTCGTCCGATTCATTCTGCACTTTGCAAACAGCTCCCGGATCCCAAGGCAAATCTTAGTTGAACCTCCTATTCCTTGGCCCCGAACACAAGGGTCCTCAAATTCATCCCAATATCTAGGTCCACGGTAGATGTACTACTTTCACAAATGGTACATTGAACCCTGACATCTACTAGAACTCTAGATATTGGGACTGAGATGGATGGAGCCGTTTTGAAAACGCCCTGCAGCCCAGAATCCTCATCAGCATCTACTGGAGGATGCATCCTTTTCCCGCAGACAATTGCGGACTAGTTGCGTTGCAATCGGTCGGAAACCACGAGAGGAGGCGCCGGATGTGAAGGAGCTAGTATGGAATCTCAGCCGTCCATTCGCTACCACTGAAGAATCGTAGCCGCTCGTAGAAGAGATCAGACCTCCGATAAGGGCCGCCGAGCCATGCAACGGCCAATTACGATGCTAATAAGGAAGAGTTTTTGAGGGCGCCCCCCGAAACGGATACTTTTGTTAGGTGGTTGTCAATGAGGTACCATGGATAGGGTGAGACGTACAGTACTCTTAGATTCACATTCTAAAATTGAGGGAAATATGCTGCATTCTTCAAGACTCGGTGTCAATGCACGAGAAGAGCCGACGGTCAGCGTAAAATTAGCCCAATGAACTTGGTCAAAAACTGGATGAAATTTGTATACAAAGGCCATATAACCGACGGTAAAATAGAGAGTATACAAAATTGACCAGTCCAGTAAAATCATTTTAAGGTAAACTAGTTGTTTGATATCAAGAGGAGGCAGAGATTTGCTAGACCCCCAAGGGTGTAGGCCGGTTCTCAATTGGATCCCCCAAGGGTATGGCCAGTTGTATAATAGGATCAAATTTTGAGTATGGTTTTCAGCCTGGTAAGTTAGGTCTTAGGGGGTAACAAAGCGAGCAAATTCAGATATAGTCCAACGGGTAGGGATCGCCATGCTTTCTCCAACCCCACTCACTGCTCACTCCCTTCCTAGTTCCTTTGCCTTGCTTCCTAGCTCTCGACTTGCTTATTTCTACGTTCCTTTTCTCTCTCCCATTCCATGTGAAGCGTCAACGTGCCGTTGTAGCTGCTCTTGGTGGATTTCGTGCTCGGGTATAAGATCATGGGGTTCAGTGGTCTTGGCATTTGCTTCTTCACACCGTGAGCTTTGTGTTACATCATGTTGTGTGTTTCATTTTGTGATGGTTGAATGTAACTAAGAAGAGACGTTACAATGTAGGTAATATGAGTTTCATGGTTTCTTGGTGAAAGGAGAATGCAAAATGCTTCTAAGTATAGACATGGGATACGTGGTATAAAATAAGATAGTTCCTTCATTGCAAAAAATTGGAAATTATTGTGATGAAGCTCAATATTGCCAAATATGGAGAGTGTGCTCATGGGTGATGTGCCAGCTGACTTATGCACCATGGTTAATTTCTAATGGACTTGGTTGTTACTATCCTCCCTAGGCTTTGAGGGCGGGTGGACATGATAAGTTTCGGTGAAGACATCATGTGATATGCCACTTGTAGTTGAGCATATCACTAGCACCACTATTACCATGGTATGTAGGGTTGGCAAATTTGCTCCAAGACTATGTATATTGTGTGCGTGGTTTCTCACTGGAAAGAGCATAACTTTAATTTATAATTTTAGGTATAAAAATGGTACATAATTATAATTAAGTTATTTTAATGAAAGAAATGGAGATTTTTGTAATGGTGTTCATAACGGTCAATTACATCATTGGGCAACTCATGGGTCGATGTGCATGTCCAATGCACGTCCCTTGCATGTCCATCACAAAAAAAATTATGGACTTGGTTGTGACTTTCCTAGACTTTGAAGATGGAAAAGACAATGTTCGCTCGAGATTTCTTCTTGAACTTGTGGTTGAGCCTATCACTAGTGTACGTTTGTCACGGTAAGGAAGTGGGGGTGATCATGGTATTTTGTTGAAGACTGTGTGTGTTTTCATGGTTTATGTTGTTTGTATATGTAGTTTCTTGATGATCAAAGCATGCAAAGTATTATTAGGTTTAGAAATGACATATGAACCTACTTAAGTTTCTTCCGTCGAGGAATGAAGGTTTTTGTGATAGAGTTCATTACCAATCAATGTGGGCAACTCATGGCTTGATGTGCCTCCCATTGCACATCCATGGCTAGTTTCTTATGGACTTGGTTGTGACTTTCTTTCCCAAATTTTAAGAACACAATATTCATTAAAATGAGAGTACATAAAGCAAACTATTAATCCAAAAATGAAATGAAAACCACTAGAAAGTTGTAGAGTACTAGTAAAAAAATAACATTTGATTTTTTGCCGTAAATTCCGCCGTAGTTTCCATTAAAATGAGAGTATGTTAAGCTGGGAAATCGACTCATTTAGGTCGACTCAACTTAAATTGACAACATATTGTCCTCATTTAGGTCGACTCAACCTAAATTGACTAACATATTTTCCTCATTTAGGTCGACTCAACCTAAATTGACTAACATAATTGTCCTCATTTAGTCGACTCAACCTAAATTGACAACATAATGTCCTCATTTAGGTCGACTCAACCTAAATTGACTAACATAATTGTCCTCGTTTAGGTTGACTCAACCTAAATTGACAAAATATTGTCCTCATTTAGGTCGACTCAACCTAAACGAGTCGATTTCCCAGCTTAACATACTCTCATTTTAATGGAAACTACACGTCTGAAGTATAATCTAGTATTTATCAACCTAACATGACTTTTAGGTGTCCAAATGGCCAATATTATTTTGAGAGGATCCCACTCTCTCAAAGTATTGAATATCGTGTTTAAGGATGGATAAGATCAACTTGCTCAAGATTTCTTGTTGTACTTGTGGTTTATCCTTTCACTAATGTATGACTGCCACCATGACGAGGAGGTGGAGGTGGTGGTCATTTGCTTAAATGTT
Source organism: Polytrichum commune (assembly GCA_950295325.1). Taxonomy (NCBI): domain Eukaryota; kingdom Viridiplantae; phylum Streptophyta; class Polytrichopsida; order Polytrichales; family Polytrichaceae; genus Polytrichum; species Polytrichum commune. Next base: position 20,001,046 of record OX485803.1, on the reverse strand, counting down.
TCAAGGTAATTTCATGGTTTTTGTTGTTTGTATGGGAGGTTTTTTTGGTGAATGGAGCATGATTACTAGGCTAGGAAATGGGATGCAAGCCTAGTACTTGAGTTCATTCAGTGAAGGAAACGGAGGTTTATGTGATGGAGCTTAGTAGCAATCAATTGTGAAGGTGGGGAACTCATGGCTAATTTTTGACTTAGTTGCGACTATTTTTCCTCGGCTTTCAGGGTGGACAAATTTTTTTTTGGAGAAGTCATGCTGGATAACTTGTAGTTGAGTTTTTCACTAGGCACCACTACTATCATGGTATATGAGGTGGTGGTTGTTTGTTGCAGTGTGTGTGTTTTCATGATTTATGTTGTGTGCAGGGGTAATTTCTTCATGAAAGAAACATGCGTAATACTTCTAGGTCTAAAAGCGGGACATGAACTTGATTGAGTTATTTCAATAGAGAAAATGGAGACCTCTGTGCACCATATATGTTTTGTGCTGAATTTAGTGAAGACCGTCGTTTGTAGGCTTTGAGGGGTACAAGACATGGTTTGCTCAAGACATCATGTTAGACTTGTAGTTGATCTATCACCAATGGATGTGCACTGCCATGGCAGTAGTAGGTGGTGGGTGATGGCTATTTGTGGTGGGTTTTATTTTTCAACTTTTCGTCTGGCTTTTCTGCAAAGTTTCTTGGTGGAAGGAACTCTATGCATAATCCGTATGTGTAATATAATAACCCCAAAGTGACATGGAGGCATTTGCTGAATAGCCCCTCGACTATTTTCAATTCAAAATTGAAGGCATTTGCCAAACTGTTCTAAAAAAATCAATAAAAAGCGATTGTACAAAACTGCGAGATCAACCCAACAACACCAAAAAAAAAAAATTTGAGGATGGACTATAATTTTTATGAAGCTCGAAAGTTTTAGGCTATCCTGCAAATTGCAAAGTTTTTGTCCACCCGACTCTTCCCTGGACGTTGGCTTCCTACATGGATCACGTGTACTCAGAGTTTGTTGGCCGAAGATCTAGCTGCTCAACGTGGCTCAAAAAAATTCATGAAGTTGCACTTGCTATGAGTTGTATTGTGGCCGTTTGGAATTGCATATTTCTCACTTCTCAAATTCTCCCAAATTTATGTAAGAAATACCCTTATGTTTGCAATTTCCAACACCCCTATGTACACAACATCGAGTATAATAAAGTTTCGTAGTTTTTGCAAATTTTTCAAGTGGAGAGGAGAGCTAGTATGTGAAGCTTAAATTTCTTAGTTGAAGTCGCCATGAAATTTGGAGTGTTGTTGGCTGTACTGAGGAATGAGGCAAGAAAAAACCCGAGAAACCCTACAAGTTGTTCGATACCAACATGTGCTTTTGATGAAAAAAATTTATTGAAAAAGAGAATGGACGGTTGCAAATTTTTGAGATGATTTGTACCCTACTCCACCCTCCCTTTATATGGTTGGATTTACATCTATAGCCATGGACCTCCCTGAAGAAAAATTAAAAAATGAACACATGCCGCATGGATTCTTCCTCGAGGAATATCCTATGTCACTTTGGGGTTAAAGGGATTGGAGGCAAGGGGGGTATATATGAATTTCTTGGATTCCTCTTACGAATGCAATGGGGAGACTTTTTGTGATGAAGCTAGCCCTTAAATATTGTGACACTGGGATCATACCTTTGAGTATCATTTTCAATACACATACAATTTCTTTTGTGAGTTGTTGGATGTAGTGATACTTGAATGATTTGTTAATTGAGATGAAAGTAACATCTTTTGAGCAAACACTCAAAGAATGATATAAGGGTGAGATTGAAGCGCTCAAGACTTTGTATAATTAATGGAACTTTGAGAAACAAAGTGATGTTGAATCAAACTTCAACTCACATCAATGACTTGAAAAATCAAGATCAAGTTTATTCTTCTTTTCATAAAAAAAAAATTTATGATTGAACTCCTCAACTGGGAGTGTTGAGATTTATTATTCATAAATTAATGAACTATAACTCGTGTTTTGTGAAAGTAATAATAAAAACATATTTTGGTTATTATATTCAATTAGATGGTTTATAATGATATATGATTAAATATGAGAAGTATTGTATCCACAATTATATCAATATAGTTGAACTTGTCATAAGTATTTTTAATATAATTATGAAATGATATTTTAAGTGGTAATATTTGAGTCAAAAAAAGACACAAGAACATGCATTTTTATTTAATACATTGACATTCAATTCTCATTATTGCTATAATTTAACAAAGAAGTGATTTAATATTACATAAGATAACGTACTTTATAATGATAATTATGTAAAATTGACGCAAGAATATGTATGTATGATTTGATGTTGAAGGCTTATATAACACAAAAAATCATAAAGTGAATTACAAATTTGATCTTCTTTGGAAAACTTATTTAAAGCTCTTGGAGAATTTTTTTAGTCATCAACTGTTAATGATATTAATTGATGTGATTTAGTTATGAAAGATATGGATGAAATTTTAGGATATTCATACACCTCTAAAAGCTCGCTTCATCTTAGTTTCTCTCATGATCAATGAGCCTTACATTGAGAGAGGAGATAATTAAGATGGAGATTTCTTAAATTCCAAATTTATCATATTCAAATTATAAGGAGAAAGAGAGGTTAACATTTTAATAATGGTTTTCGACTGCACGTACAAATGAAGCATGGTATTTGTCAACCGATTATAAATTAACATGGTTTTTCATGGAGAATCTGCCTAGCTTTTTGCAAAGTAATGATCCATGGTGTTTATTAGTGTGACAAAAAAAATGACAAAAATGTTATCATGTAAGAACTCATGACACAACATATTTGGGAATGTTCCCACGAGGGAAAATGTTACAATGCATGTACTACCAAGATTGGGTAGATGTGTCCAACAAACATAAATTCAATATCTCCTTCATGACCATGATGTGGAAGCTCGTGAGGGGAATTGATACATGGAAAACATGGTTGAAAGAGGGGAAGACCTTAATGAATATTACTCAAGAACCAACTCTTTCATATTTCTAATTAGCAGTTGGATCTTATGTGCAGGGGTTGCAACCTAGAGAAGTCTTGGATGATAGTTTGAGGAAAACACATTGTCATCAAGACGAAGGACTTAAATGACATTACAAGGGCTCTAAAAGAGCGGGGTGTTTGTGTTCCTCTAGATATAATATCCACATCAAATCTCTTCATTTCCATTGGTGTGGCTCTTACTCTCCAAATCCAATGCAAATTCTTGCAGGTTTTTAAGACACCATTGGGTATCCACTATTTCTTCCGCCCCCTACAAACTATAGTAGTATGTGTTAGATGGCTTCATGAGATTAGTGTTTGGGATTATCATATCGTGATTGTGTTGCCTAACACCGAGCTTGAAACATTTGTGGCACCTACTTGGGAGACCCATATCATGATGTATGTTTGATGAATTTCCTTAATACTCTCACCGAGGATAAAAATGCAAAGCATTTGAAGGAATTGTTTTTGTCAGAAAATTGATAAATTTTGTTGATTTGAAGACGCTACAACAATCTCTTCTAGGAAATTAGTCGACCATGGGGACTCAACTCAACGTTTCATCTTTTGACACCCTTATGGGAAGAGCATTGAAACATGACAAAATTCTTCTCAACATTCAATGTGGTGCAAATTTGAGATTGTTGGGTTTCCACAAATGAGTTCCTACTGTTGACAAATTGTTCTATTAGTGTGTGTTACCATATGGAGTTAAGCATTGCTATGTCATGTGAGGTGCTAGAACTACACCTTACAAATGCTTAGTAGTAGGTAGATTCAACTTAAAAAATGAGTGAGATTTGGGTGAAACACTATCATTAAATAGTATTAGAATAAAACGGTTGATAGTAGTTGAATACTATTATGTGCACTCCCAATGAGTACACTAAATATTATATGTAGTGTCATATGCCAATATTCTATGTCACTGTGGTAACTTTTCTAATAACACTTCTTATGAGTAAGTTTACAAGTATTGTCATTCCAACATTACAAGTATGGTATATTCTGCACCCTCAAATTTATGTGAATTTTTTTCATGGAGGGTTGAGATTTTGGATGAATAATCACTTAGTAAGTGACAACAATTACAATTTTGTTAATCTATAATGCCCAATTTTTCTACAAGGAAATGGCAATTAATGTTTAGTTTACATTAAGTGTTAGTAACACTACACATGCGATTTACAATTAGTATTGAGCAAGAAAATTAGTATTGGTGACACTAGATACAATATTACGACTAAGTTATGCAGGTGCATGATCCCAATTCCCAAATCTTAGTGTGCCTATTGATACTACACTGATTACCCCAAATAGTGCATGCTACTATTCAGAGTTACACAATGCTATAACTATAAAATGAGAATGCAATATTTTAGTAATCAAAGACATTTTTGTTCTATAATGTCTGAACAACCTATTGAACTCATGAATAGGATGTTATTACACTGCATAACTCCGAATAGTAACACACACTAATTGGGATACCTAATTGTATGTGAATAGTATGAAATAAACTCAAGGAATGGGAGACTAATTCTTGGACTGAGGTGATAAACAGAAACTGTGGATGTACTCTAGAGCCCAAACTTGGCCTTGGCAATTCCTTGTTAGTATTGATTTACCCTCTGCTTTTAATGTACACTACAGATGACTGAATTTCTGGCAGCGAGTTTTATAGACTTTATATAAATCTTCGGCTGTAGAATAATTGAATATATTGATTATATCCTATCTTGTTTGTTGGGTGCCCTAAACTCGATTCATTAGCACGAAGGGCCACTACACACATGAGCCTGAGAACCCGTGACCATTACACTTCAAGCACTCTCATTGGTGGAAAAGGTGGAGCCGGTCCAAGTTCATTGTTTAGCCCCAAGACTAATATGAATATATATTTTTTAACAACCACAGAGCCATATGTAGGTGCAATAGCTTAAAGTGTTGGTTTCAGCACCTTCTACCTTACTAACTTTCAACCATTGAAAATTTGGTTCTTTCAAAAAGTTATTTAGGTTGACATAAAGTGAACCTGACATTTATTGAGTTGTTAACAATACACTTGAGTAGTGTCTTCTGATGGGGTTATAAGGAAGGCACTAATCCATCCCACTAAAGATCACAGTAATGATGGAACAGGGTTTAAGGACCCCTGGCCCTTGCGCTAGGGTTTAAGCTCTTCTGAGGAAAGAAGGATTAATGGTGTTGCAATCTCCATGCGAAATGTAGAGATCTTCAGAGTTAGAGAGAGACAAATAAAGGAACAGAATGAGTTTCTTCAGCTTTTTCAACAGGTGTACGATGATAACCACACTCTGGAATGAATTTACTCGTTAAAAATAGACAACACCATCTTACGATAGCAGGTTCATGCAAAGTTAGATGTTCTGTTTCGGTAGCATGTTACGCGTGACCCAACAATTTATGTGCCAGATTGTCTTTCGCAGCCATCTTGTATGGCGCGTTTTCTCTCAAAATCTAAGTGACCAGTGTTGAATGTCGAGCCAATGTTGGTACATACTCTTCAGGGTTTAGTGTCTTTTCAATGCTAACTCAACATTTAACTAATGATTCATTCAGCATTGATGCATGACATAGTTCAATCTTTTTGGTCTTGCAACTATATAACATAGAAACAGAAAGATCAAAATTGCAACCCTATGTTTTATAGGCATTAATGCAATGTTGTAGGTTGATATGAACGAATCAATTTTTGTAAACTAAATCTACTCATAAGCATTTCACTTCTACATCGATTTATATGACAAACATACATCAGGTTACACAAGAGATTGGTATGACACAAATATATTTCACAAAAGAATACAATCAAATTAGCACCAAGATGTTGTCTGCAACGAACACTTGTAGTAACTGTCAATGCCCGAGTAGCTTCTAGAAACATCTAATGTCATCTTCTCTCAACATACTAAACTTGAACTAAAACTAACTAACTAACTAACAACAAATCTAAAACTAACTTCCATCCATGGAAGTCCAATCTTATATTGATCATCGCATTGCCGGAGCAACACTACAACAACCCGAACCATACTAGGCAACTATGCCCTCACATTGGGCCAAAGCCCATGGAGGCCATGCCCTTCGGCCTCAGGTGGGTAAGGCCACACCACCTCACTCATATAAACTTTTAGGACTTTTGGTAGGGCCCCTACACCACCGTCAAGAAACCTTTTGTCTCTCTACCAAGAGTTGGGGCCAAGTAGACATTTCCCCTTAGCAGCTTCAGGTCCCCATAACTTCCTTGTATGATCTTAGACGCTAAACAAGTGAGGGGTCCATCGGCATCTACGTGAAACGTAAATGCCGATGGACCCCTCACTTGCCCCATTCCAGCAAGTATTGAGGAAGTTATGCATGTTCAAACCTTGGTAGTCCCGGGAGCCACTATGAAGCCAATCCTGTACCAGGGCGTTGTCCCGGGACAACGCCCCACTTAAATTGCCATAATTCCTAGCTCACACCTCCGATTGAGGTGATCTTGTGCATTCTAGAATTTGCACGCCATAAGCTACGCATAATTGATGACCTTACCCTCGTGCCTCCTAGTTTATGTGGGTGGGAGGTGTTTCCAACACCCGGGGCCCTCACCCACACTAGGATACTTGGGCCCTCCCACCAACGGCGCCACAAGTCTCGGGTGTCACTCCGGGGTCCCACTTGTGCCCATGGTGTTTCGGGCATTCCTCATGGAGAGGTGCGCGACATTACCTGTAGGAGATACATATGTTGGAATTGACATAAGATGAAGTTGAATATTGACAACAAGATGTCTCTCTGAATGTTCAGTAAAATTGGAGGATGGCGAAACAAATTGAGAACTAAATTTTGAATTAGAGGAAGTAGGAGTATGAGGAAAACCTAGAGGATTAGAAGGTGGAGGTATGTCTGGAATGAGGACATGAGAAGTGGAAGAGGCATTGAAAGAAGGAAGCTTTGTATACTTGGGAATGTGTAAAAAAATCGTTCATCAAACACTAAATCCCTAGTAGTAATCACATGTTTCTTGGTTGAATCCCAAACTCGATAGCCCTTACTTTCATTAAAGTCACCAACGAATATGCCTCTTCTACTTTTTGCATCCAATTTCTTGCGTAGCTAATCAAGTATGTGAACAAAGATTGGGTACCCAAATGGACGAAGATGAGATAAAGAGGATTTAATGCCAGTGTAGAGTTCGAATGGTGTAAGATCACTATGGATCCTAGAATAAGTGCGATTGAGTGTGTACACAATATACACAACTGCTTTAGCCCAAAACGAAATTGGCAATTGCAAGTGATAAAATGAACTCTGCACTCCTTCCATGATGGTCCAATTTGCTCATTCAAGAATTACATTATGTTCGGGTGTATAACTGGTAGTGAGTTCTTTGCAAATATTATTTTTAAAGATATGAGCAAGAAAAACATTGCTACTAAATTCACCACCACAATTAGTGCGAAGTGTAGAAATCGTGCGACCTATTTCTTGTAAAATTTTCTTGAAAACCTGTTGGTAGCACATAAGAGCCTCTGATTTCCGGGTAATACCAAATACGAACCTATGTTTTGTGGAATCGGAAGATTAAATAACAATGCATGGAGCAAAAAATATTGATCACCATAGGAAGTATGCGAGACATGATGTGATGATCGAGATGTATAGTGAGAGTTTGTTGGTTGATAACCACAGCCTACGTTATGATAGTTGCCACTTTGGCCAGGTCTCCCACTGCGACTGATACACATATGAGGAGCAGAATGATTGTGATGTCCAGAAGTTGCACCAAAAAACGACTTGTTGGAATAGTAAGCCTTCGTATCAGAAGTAACATCTGCAGCAATGCGTCTTTTCAGCCTAGCTTTTTCCTTGTAAAGTCGAAGCTGAAGATTAGCAAAGATCGGTCCTCAAGAGGTGTACTGTCTCAAGGCATAAGAAAAGCATCAAAGCCTTCAGATAGATTAGTTGTTAACTTGGAGATATGAGAGTCTTCAGTGAAGAAAGTGTCTCCAATGTCAGTAAGCTCACTCAAGATTGACTGTAGTTCACCAATGTAGTCAGTCAGTGATTGCTCGGGCTGGATCTTGGCGTTAAAAGTTCATGAACATCAACACTAGATTTGTGCTCGAAGATGGACAAAAACGTAGTTCAAATTTGATGAGACGTGGTACACTGAAGAAGTGGAGTCAGAACATGACGCTCAATGCAGTTGCAGAGAAAAGTGAACGAAGAATATTCCCGAGCTTGCCAGTTTGCTTTGTCTGCAGCGTCTTCGAATGTCTCAGTGCCATCAACAATGGTGTTAATCTTCTTGTATAGTAACAATGACTTTATCTGCCACTTCTAGATGTGAAACTCATCTCCATTGAATCTAGCCATACCACTAAGTTCCTTATCAAGTGACATTTTGAAGAAATCAAGAAATCTAGAATTCAAGAAATCAAGGAAGTACATCTGGAATGAAAAAACGTGCAGGATCGGCCCATAACCTCTGTAAACTAAAGCTACTCATAAGCATATCACTTCTACATTGATTTACATGACAAACATACATCGGATTACACAAGAGATTGGTTTGACACAAATATATTTCACAAAGCAGAATACAATCAAATTAGCACTGAGATGTTGTCTGCAAACACTTGTAGTGACTGTCAATGTCCGAGTAGCTTCTGGAAACATCTAATGTCATCTTCTCTCGACATACTAAACCTGAACTAAAACTAACTAACTAACCAACAACAAACTAATCCAAAATCAATGTGAGATTTTTTTGATGTTTAAGATTAGAAGTTTGTGATGAGATTTGAAGGTGTATGATCTGAGCAATGCTTGGATCCACAGCTGGCAGTAGTGCTTCGAGATTTTTAATTTGCTCTCTTCCTCATTGATGGCAGGTTCCTTTCTTACTCTTTGGGGTTCCAAATCTCGTTAATTCTTTAAAAAGAGTGCACACAGGGAGTTTTAGAGGGAAATCTTGCCCAAGATGTCTTGAAGAGAAATGGGCACCTCCTTGTGTACAAACGAGTTTGGGACTATGTGCCATCCGGGCATTTAAGTAATATCCTGAGTCATCCCGCACCGGCTGCTGAACATGCTGAGCAACCCACTGTCGACGGCCGGCTGATTGTTATGGAACTTTGCAACGGTGACTGTGTCGAAGTCCATGCGCCAGTGCCATTTCAAAGTTCCAAAATGTGTTTTAAACCACTTTGAGCCTATGCCATCCCAGCCAATTGCACTCGTGCATATGAATTCATGTCCAAGGCCAGCACGCACTGTCCGCTCAACATGCCACCGTGGACGCTTACCATTTTTGGAATGACAATTGCATGATTACCCGTGCGAGCACCGTTCAACCATTCCAAAAAGTCTAGTAGATATTGCGGGAATCGCTTGGATGAAACAAAGGGCAGTATCTTGCTTGCTACATTACCGCATATTTCTAATCCAGACTGGGATCAAGCAACCTACAAGCTTGTAAATTCAGGTTTATGAGATAGGAGCAATAACTTGTGAATGATACTTACTTGCTACTCTTACTAGCATGTTTTCCTATGTATCCTCTAGGTGTTGACACAAATATTGATTTCATCGTTTGCCAGTTCTTGCATCAGAGAACTAAGTTGTGCGAATGGGTGGCCAGTGCTGGAATTTAGCCAAGGTATTCCTTCAATTGCTGTTAGAATTTCTTCTTTGTACCACAGTGATGACTTTGCATACAAGCATACATGCTCTTCAATTCCAGAGTTGCTATGTCTACATGTTCTCCTCTTCCCTATTATTGTTCCACTTGCAAGTTTCCTCTTCTTCTCACCTTTGCTATATGTAATAAAGAAATTTACATGCATAGGAAAGTTTGATTTTTGATTTGTTCCACAAACAACCTCAAAGTGCAAGTTTCAACTTTCCGATTGTTAATATTTTTCATTTTTTCCTTCTTTGCCAGCTGCAAGTCCCAGGGAGGAAGAATCCACAGGTTTTGATACCGAGGCAATACTTAGAGGAGATGAAGCAGCTGGAAGTGGGCCAGAAAAGTTTGCAGGCCATGAGTTGGCATCCACAAGGATTCTACTATACATTTTAAAAATTATAACGACGAGGGCGCTTGGGCATTGACGCAGTTGCTGTTCCAAAGTCCCAGAACAACCGGCTGTCAATGGGGCCATGTTGAGCATACTGTGCAGATGGCTAAAACCATTAATTCATACCTATTGTTTAGGGTTTGTCCATGTCATCACTTTGCTAACTAGAACCTAATTAGGATGTCCACGTAATGAGTTCGCCATCTCACTCTTACTCATCCTGCTCTCGTTTGAAAGGACTATGGTAATTGCCTTCCTCTTCAAGTAATGATTTCATCTCTCTCCTTGGCACCCCTTTTAGTATGCACGGGAAGGTGAGTGGTTTGGTGTTGGTGTGTGTCTTGAGCTCTTGCCTAAGAGTGTATGTCAAGGTGTTGCCTATGTGGATTTTGGTTGTATGTAATACCGCAGCCTTGCGGTACACAGTGTAGTAAAGAGGGAACTTACTTCACAATGTTTTGATGCTTGGCTGAGCTTCTTGATTTATGTCTAACCTAAGTTCGAGTCTTAGAATGTGTTGAAGTCCTTTTATGTGAGTAATATGCATCTTGTTGTAGAAGTCTTCCAATAATACCCACGGGTGCAATAGGCCAGGATGGCACAGGCTCGAATTAGAATAGTGAAGGCCATGGAGCTTGCCAAAGTGCGGTGCATGACCCAAGTGAAGGCTCGGCTGTTGGAAGTTCAAAGAGATTGAGGTAGTTCAAACTAAAAGGTCTCAAGTGACCTTAAGCAGTTTGGATGAGTAGATGAACAACCAAGTGATCGGTGTTCCAGTATCTTAACCCGAAGCGTCAAGAGACTACAAGTGTAACAATTTACTTATCAATAAAGAGGCTCGGGGTGAGAGGAAGATCATCAACTTGTGACTTCCTTCTCTATGGTTGGGTGGAGAGCCTTCTCAAACTTGTTTATCTCGATCCTCTTGTCAATTTCTGTTTCTAACATTGGCCAACTACTTTTATTGTATTTGTGAATGGGTTCGGCAAGCGTGAGGACACAGAGCTTTGCGTTCTGGCTTCTTCATTAGAGGAGGACTTTAACCTTGCTGGTTGGTATTCCTATCTGTGCATGTTAACAGAGTAGCAAAGATAAGCATAACCCAAAATTTTGAGTGTGTCAATGTGGACATTTGGTTTTCACTTGGAAGAGAGAATTTCTGGGTGTACGTTTTTGTGAGGGTGGACCTGTATTCATGCTCGGCTGAGGTGTATTGTATCTCTGGCAAACGAATATCTGAAATTGAAATTGACAGATTGGGGATATTACATGACCAGGTTATAACATTCTTCAACAGAATAGCCCTTTGCCCTTTACATTTCGGGATAGAGTAAGCCTGATACTTTCTAAACTTCCCTCAGTGTCCAATTTCTCCTCCAAGAAAGGAGATTGTCCCACATGAATTGAAGCCAGAGCAGGATGCGCCATCTTCAGTATGAAAGATCTAAATCTACAGGATCAAGGCTTGTTTGTAATGGGATTATTATCGAAGACTGTTGTTCCTTACAAAGAGTGAGTTGTATCCAGATACAAGACTGGTTTATAAAATATTGAAGGAGAATTTCTCCCTACAAACAGGAAGTTGATTACAAAATCACGATTTTTTTATTATGGGATATTGAAGAGTATTGGTCCCTACCAGGAGTGAGTTGTAAAATGCCTAAAGAATGTTACAGTAACGGCTGCAAACCTCAACAATGCAAGAGCAAAGCAATTTATTTCAAGGGTCATGCCTTGGCCCACATGTGTGCCATATGTTATAAGTGATTCTGAAACTGACATGGGGTTAATTAGCTGATCAATTCCTTTGAATTAGTGCAAAACCTTCATCAACTACGAGGTGGCGGCTGCACGCTGCTCCAATCTTCTTGGGGATTGGTAACATGTTTCAATCAATCATCAGAACGCCATTGACACCGGCCAGAAACCATACAAAATGACTGGATAATATTGTAGCAGGAGCCGGTGATCATCAACGTCCAGCCCGCTTCACTTATATATCAATCTCGACGGAGCAAGGTACAGATTAGGATGATAACTTCATCGTACAGCACACTATATACAGATGGTACCTAGTTTTAATTGCTATGAGGATGATTCCAAATGCAGGAGGCATGTGATCTAATATTTTACTAGTCACGGTTTACTCACTGTCGTTCCTCATTATTCCAACTGCAAAAAAATATTATGTGAAATGTCATATGTGCAATGCATTTTGACTGCGTTAATGTCAACTAATTGACAAACGAATATGACATTAAATCCACTGCATTCCAATAGTGTAAGACGCTCTGCAATACTAGTACTGAGGAGGTTGAAACTTGACATGCATGTCTTCTTGCAACTTAAGTTCTCATGATATAACTTCGGTGATCATGGAATCATATGCAGTCTACGATGACATGACTGAGGTAAGGTGACTCATTACAAGCCGGAGAATTGTGCACGGGAAGGAGGAGAAAAGGATGGTGGTGGAACTTTTTGAGCAAAATATCTCGCAAGCCAGGTCTGCACCAAATTGGGCCACTAGAGAAGGTGGGTGTATATCCAAATTGAGAAGTTGATGAAACCACTGCTCCCTGCATCATCATCTTCAGTCAAGACGGTTTCGAAGTGCATGCAAGCTGGTCTCATCAAATGCAAATACTAAGGATTTTTAATTTTGGCCTCCCTCTGTCGAGATGGTTTGGATTCATTTCCTCCTGACCAAGTTTTGTTTTTTCTCGTTGAGCTGTTAACGAGCAGCACGAGAATGACAGTGTAGATGCAGGAGGTGCAATAATACTACGTAGCAACATCATGAGGCTGCAAAAACTTACACATGGACATGATCACCACTCCTCATGTTCTTATAAGTAGACCAGCAGGACAGGCATCATCATCAGCAGCTAGCTTCTCAAAAAGGTAGTGAGAACTTTCTACCAGCGAATGCATGCACTAGTATATATAAGTAATCTCCGGCTCTTAGACCCACACCGCACATCCAAGATAAGCTTCTCTGCTTCAGAGAGGGAATTGTCGTATACCAGAGCACCTCTCCTCCATCCAGGATAAAAACTCGATCCCAAACAGGTTTGTGGTTGACCAATGTCCGGGGAGAATTTGGCAAAATCGGTCGAGATCCAAGTGTTTCCAAGTCCAACGTCCACTTACATATTTAAATCTTTTGGTTTTCCATTATTAATTTGATATAAATTCTATAGATTCTTTTAGAACGTTTGGCGATATGCCTAAAATCTTGGAACTTGAACCTGTTATTTCTCAAACTCAACCGGCCCATCGGTAGCTAACGGCTGGATCTCCCCATTTGTAGGTGGATTCGTCTCAAATGACTTGACTAGACTGATTTGGGGTCTTGAGACTAACTCCGGAGTCAAAATACCTAAAAACTAACCTCCAGACTACGTACATTTCAGAGCTTTAATGTTGAATGAATAAGAGGTGGCTTGCATGCGATAATTTTCTCGACTTCCAGCTCCACTTATTAAAGGTCTGAAGCTCCTCTCACTCTCATAAATTCCACTTGAGAGTGCACGTTGTCTAGTTTTACCGTCGGTTCCCTGCAGATCATACAAAAGGAAAAACATGACATGCCAGGAACAACTTTACATTAGACTTGAAGCCTGCAAGGATCTAGAGCCTATGCACATCAAAATTATGCACCTTGAATTCATATCAATTATATATGACTGCACGCATGCGTCATGACATAACATGAGAAGAGATTTCATCAAGTTGGGCCTGTCGGCTGGAATGGCCAGTAGCAAGCTAGGTACCTCTTTGAATTAGTTTATTTGCTTGTCTTCTTGCATGCAGCAGGCTGGAGGTAATTGCAGCGACTAGCCAGGTTCTCCTTCTCCTTATGAGAGCTGGAGGGGGTCTTGTGTGATGGAATATGGAAGATGCACTATTGACTCCTACGTTTAATTCACGGAGTTGAAATCACTACTGCGTTTTGATTGCGTTAATGTCAACTTATTGAGCACAATAATGTCACAAATATGACACTTTCTCTCAGTGGAAACTAAGAATGTCACAAAGTTGACAAACGAATGACATTAAATCCACTGGACTCCAGTAGTGAATGGGTCGAGATCCTGACATACCTTTCCGGATGCCCACTTTCTCCGGACCCTTCCCCATAACACACTGTCCTTTCGGCCACACTTCCCACCCGAAAGTGCCATTCCTGCAGAGTTATTTGTTTCTGTACATTTAGAAAGCAACAAAAACAGACAGAACTGGATCAAACAACAACCTGAAGCGGGGCCTACCTACCTACTACATGTTGATCTTTGAATTTATTCATATCCTCTGCCAGTTTGATCAGATGCTTCGACAGATGCTTTCGATGTCATGGTCTCAATGTGCAGGTGTATATATATGGGGCAGCACCAGAACAACCAGACCATATATACTTGTTAAGGTGAATTTCCTAGGTCAGGTGGTATGCAACAAACTGGTGAACCTTTTGGGGAATATCTAAGTTGCCGCCGCTTGATCAATCATTAATTTAGTACTGGAAAATATAACCTTTTCCAAATTTTCTAGATCTTCTCAACATGGGCACATCCCCATTGAATATAGATCCCAAAACTCACATTTCAGGTAGATGGGTCTAAAACCAACACCTAAATTCGTACACAATAAGTGGATACTCATTTCCGAGAATGTCCCATGCTCCCGTGTTGATTTTGGGTCATCTACCAGTTCAGAAGCTTTGAAGCTAGACATGCGTTGGTGCGTTGCAATTCCCCTGCCAATCGCTAACGAAAATAATTTGAAGGTTTTCAGATACAATAATAGTATCCTTGATTGGCACTTAAACCGATGGTTTTAGCACCATCTACCTTACCTCACTGAACTTTTGATTCT
Source organism: Polytrichum commune (assembly GCA_950295325.1). NCBI lineage: Eukaryota > Viridiplantae > Streptophyta > Polytrichopsida > Polytrichales > Polytrichaceae > Polytrichum > Polytrichum commune. The sequence continues at coordinate 19,986,042 of OX485803.1, read as the reverse complement.
GGCTGCGTATTAACAGTTATTGAATATAATTCACATTTCTCCAGATAAGTGGGAGCAGCGCAAATATCTGCAGAGACTTAAAGCTGCCTGCTTTATATTGAGGAGAAAGGCTGCAATGTGTGTCAAGTAGCAGGATGACGGATCGATGGCTGCCAGCAGGTGGAAGGAGAAAGGACTACTTAAGCAAATGCCCGGTAGAGTGACATTATTTCTGCATAGCCAAAAGAAGTGAAGGTAGATTACCGTTACAAATATAAGTACAACTAGAAAAAGCTGCCTGTGCACTGCAAAAAGGGAAATAGGTGAGCTATGATACTTATGAGTCTAAGTGTAGTAGTGTTGTAAAGTTGCAGTAGAAACAAGCTACTTGAACTGTCCGGTGGCAAATCACTTTTTGCACCTAACATCACTTGAGCTATTTGGCCATGCATCCAATCACAGTGCACAGGATTATACCACTTTTCAGATGATAAAGCACCTGGTAAGCAAATCAGTTATCGTTGGTATAGAAAACTATATTCGGTAATTTGAGACTTTTCATGATTTAGAGATTAATAAAGGATTTGAAGTTTAATTTACATGATATGAAATACAAGAAAGAAAAATCAATTACATAATGATCGATCATTTACAATCACATGTTTGAGATTGCACATGTGGCATAGCATTCAAATCCAAACACTAAAGACAATAAGGATGCATTCAAATGTATACAATGCAAACAACATACTATGGAGAGCCAAAATGGAAGATAAATATATTATATACTCAACATAGAACATAAGGGTCAGTCTTTAACAAATGATTTGAATGTTAAATTCGCATTTGAATCCACATTATCGATCTAAGTACCAGCGAGCTTTGTAATTCACTTAACATTAGTTGTAGACGCCTTTGCCGCTGCCTTTTTTCTCAAAAAATGTTAAACTTTTTATTTTAAAGAAGTTAGCAAACGTTTAACTCCTAGACACAATTCCAAGAACTAAAATGCTAGAAAATGGAACGAAGAGGAAGTGAGAGCACACCTTGGTTCTCGGTTTATTGGTTGTGGGCTTTGGGACAGGGGTCACAATCTTGATCGGGATGACAAAGATGTTTGTAGGCCCAAACATTCAAGAGCATTGTTTCCACTTGGGTGAAGGGTGAGACATCGGTCAGACTCCGATTGGCCAACTGCAGAAGGAGCTGATGCAGGAGGGCATACAATGATGGGCAACCACAAGGGGGGGGGGGCATCAACACATGCAGGCTACGTGATTGGGGGCAAGTTTAGGGGACAAAAATGGGATTGACGGTGACGTCGCATAGGGGAGCCTCCATGTGGATACGCCTACTAGGCCCTTGACAAGTGTTGTCGTTGTTATCCTACGATGGCGTTCGAGAGTGCGTTTTTCTTTGTAGAGGGGAGAGGGTGATGAGATATGTGAGGTTGACAACTTTTGGGGGTGGGTTGTCCACGTCAATGTTGTTGACCTTGGCATCCATGGAGGAATCAATGGCCAAGACTTGGTAGAGTGAGGGCAATTGGAAGTCATTCATGCCGCAAGATGGGGAGCTGGGGGAAGATGGGGACGCGGAAAGGGCCATTGGTGACATGAAGCACACTTTGAGGGGCCAACTATGAGAGCACAAATTTATACCAAAAAAATGTTTACATTAGATACAACAATATCAAGGACACAGAGTATACAATCACAAACATGGAGGGTATTTAGATTGAATTATTGAATTCTGCAAGCCAACAAATGGCTTTATAAACATCATTGGAGGGGGTAGAGGCTTATTGCCAATAGGGTTGGAGAAAACATCTAGGATCCTACCAGGGTGGTGTACATTCCTCCTAAGGTAGGGAGCTAGCTCATTCTGACACTAGGAAGGTGTCTTTTCTATTGCGAGTTCATGTGTCAAGGAAAATGACAGTGCCAAGGGGTTAACGACGCTCTTGGTGGGGTTGTTGTCCACAAGGATGGTGTTCTCTGCGATCAGCCACCACCTGTGAGGGATCCCCTTCAACCAAGGGATGACAACCCATAGGTTGGACTTGAGGACCTTGAGGAATTGTTGCCCTCTACCCCCTTTGAACTTGGGCATTGGCGCACCTGTCTCATTGAATAGCTCATCACATGTCTTTTATCCAAGAACCATGTAAGGGCTTAAGAGACTGCAAAAGAAGAACCTAACGATGGGCTTTGTGTTGTCCAACACCATAGAGCTTCATACGACAATGTGAGCTAAGTTGAGCACCTCGCAGAGGAAGGTCCGGGAGCTTGAACGGGCTCGGATAACCTTGTGGTTAATGACAGTGTCTAGTGTACCGTTATAGTCCATCTCATTTGGACTTTGGTGGAAAATTGTGGGAACTTAAGGGATATGTTTGTGTGACACAACACCCCATTGAGGTCAAACACTACAAAGGTTTTATGACCGGGCTCATGTCCTTTTTTTGACAAATTGTGAGCTATCTCCAATGGATACCATAAGCCATCAATATTGTCACTGTTGGTATGAGATGGGTTATCTTTGCTAATTGAACCACAATTACAAAGATGCTATCATAACCAATTTGTGACTTGGAATAACTCAAAACAAAATCCATACTAACTAATTCAAATTTGAATTAGGCACCTCAAAGAGTTGCAACAACCCATGATTCTTAATAAGTTCAATTTTAGATACTTGGCATTCTAAGCAATGCTCAATAAAATCTCAAAGATCTTTCTTCATGCCTCACCAATAATAATGCAATATAATAGCCATGTTTGTCATTTGGACACTTACTAGGTGACCTACTATCGAAATACCATGAAGATCATGCATAATATCAAGTCTATAATTCCCAACCGTAGGAATATAGACTTTGGCATTATAATACAAAATGTTTTTTTCTCCAAATCACAAGACCAAAATTGTTCTATCTCTTCAATGGATCTAGATTCTTAGGTCCATTCACGATTGGGGTACTACTTTTGAGACAAAGGAACCAAGGACTATGTCGCATTGGATCTTGACGTTTTCTTTACGGTTTAAAATCATTTGATTAAACATTTTAAATAATTTAGTGGATAGATCATAGGTTTTATCAAGAAATATATTATTTATTATTAAATAATAGATAAATCATTTGTGAAATGAATAGGTCACAGGAATTGTAGTGAGGTCATAGGACTTATCAAAAAAATATGATTGATTATTAAATAATAGATAAATAATAGATAAATCATTTGTGAAATGAATACATAGGTCACAAGAATTGTAGAGAGGTCATATGACTTATCAAGAAATATATGATTTATTATTAAATAATAACCAATAATAGGTAAATCATTTATGAATGAGTAGATAGGTCATAGGAATTGTAGGGAGTTCATAAGACTTATTTGGGCCACATCAATAGCAATTTCATTATTGAAGTGTACATCAAAGGTGAATTACTTCATGTTTTCCATCCTAGTACCTTGGTGCAAGTGTCATGTGTGCATACATATATTTTCTTATGTCCAATTCTAATTCTACACATTCATTTTTCATGTAGCCATGTTATTATGTAATGTGGCCCATGTTTGGTGTCATACATAAAGCTATACAATTGGTATCCAATACATCTTTAGTTCTATTGGTACATAATTAAATGATAAGTGAAAGGATGAAAATTGGGATTATTTCAATTAATTTTTGTTGTCATTTTTATTCCTTAATACCAAGGTCAAAATTTTTGACAGCATGTCAGCAATAAACCCCCACCTTTAAGCATCGTGGTCCAGGTGAGAGTTTAGAGCCCACATGTTTGTGTACTTCCCATTAACCCTTTTGAGCCATGCTCTCAAGGGTCCACTCACTGTGATTCCACAATCAAACTTTATTCCAAACAACGGGTAGCAAGTATTAAGAAATACTTCTTCCTCTTTAAATCAAATCCACACCACCATGCTTAACTAACTTAGCTACCTAACCCTAAGCCCTAAACTGCATTGATTAATCTCTAATCCCTCACCTAGCTCTTAATCCTACTCTGCCCACGTGGCGCCTTTGGGAATCCCTCTCACTTAGCTTAACTATCTAGTCCCCCTCCTTAGAGCAGCTGGAGCCTCCACCCCTTGGTACATTCACAGCCGAGACCCCCTGTTCTCCTCCACTCTCTTCCTCCCGGTCCCCTGGACTCCCCTGGTCCTCTGCCACGCTGTTACTACCTCCCACCGCAGGTTCATCCATTTGCCCGCCTGCAAGCATAGGCACCCTTCCCAGTCCGTTTTCGGCAGCTGCTGAGACTCAGATGCTGAAGCCTCCTTGAGCTTTGCCTCCGAAATTCGCCCCAGCTTCTGAAGACCCAGCAAGCTGCTGAGCCATGAGCTATTCACATGTACCCTCAGTTCGCAGTCATGAAGTTGGTGAAAATCCACACCGTGTTTGCTTAGTAGATCCCACAACATTAATCCAAGGCAGCTCAATTGCCGAGGGGAAGCACCCCATTCCTTCACCCAGCCTGAGCTAGACCTTGCACAAGTTTAACCAAAGTCCAGAGTTACAATTCCAAAGAGAATGACTGCAACTGCCGAGTGTTATGAATTTCACTATCCCCAATGCCAATCCAATCTCCTTGAATTCTTCCTTCCCGCATCTCCTCCTTTGTCGCCTCAGCCGCCCTCTTCTTCAGGTTGCGGCTACTCCTGGCCTCCTCTCCTCCTTAGTTGCCTACCCTCTACACCTTGACCCATCTTCCTCATGATCAGCAGTTGCAACTTTAGCCGCAACCTGTTTTTCCAGCCAGTGTCCACATTGGTGCCGAGTTCTTCCCCTCCGTCATCTGTTGGCCTCCTCCGAGGCACCCCCTGTCTGGCGAGAGAGAGAGAGAGCGAGTGCTCCAGTGCTGCACAAGCCTAACCGCTCCTGGATCTCGAAAGTTGGAGCCTGATCTCTTCAGGGAGGCCCCCCCCCTTCCTAAAATGAACACCCTCCTATCCTTATCTGACTAATTCTCAAACCTACACTAATACTAACCCTTAGTCAAGCCACAACCCTTTCTAACCAATTTACTCCTAACTTCCCTTAACAATGAGCTTCCTCTACTTCACATTATAATCCAAATTCCAACCAAAACTAAAAGTCCACTTAGCTTTCTATTCTAATCGTAAACTCAATTAAAGTTCTAAAGGCTAAGCCTCACTCTTTTTATCTTTTTTAAATACTTAAGCACGCATCAAGGTCTAAGTCCTAGAGTATTTTGAGGTCAAGAACACATGTGGGCACCATATTGGGCTCACACAACAACCATAAAAAAACAATTAAAGAATCAAAATGATATCTTAGATAACCCTTATCCTTGTAAATGAACTTTGTCATTGTATTGATTATGGAATATTAAATGTAAGTATGATCCAAAATATGCTTCACAATACAAATCTAAGCACACCAACTATGTAAAGTTATCTATTTTAGTCCAGTTTTTGTTAGATACTCATTCTTGGCACCCCAATCATGAATGGCACTTCTTTGGATAGATTTTCAAACCGTTATTTAAATGTATCAACATTCGTATAGTGAGTTTTAATCTCATCTATCAAAGATAACCTAATACATGAGATTGCGTTTGCCTTAGGTTGTTTAAACAATGCATCAGCTATTATATTTTTTTGCCTTTAATGTATTTTATATCAAAGTCATTTTCTTAAGTAACTCTATCAATTTGCATTGTCTATTATTGAGGTTTGGTTGAGTGCAAAAATACCTCAGAGATCGATACTTAGCTAGGACAATGTCAACATGCAAGAAAGCAACAAACATATGGCAAATTATAATGAATACATAGCAATCAAACAAGAAACAACAATAAGAATGCAAAGAGAACAAAATGCTAATACCAAGTTTCAAAACATATTATTTATTTCCAAATATTATGTACATGATTGTATTTTCTTTGGACACCAAACAATAATATGTTCTGATTTAAATTTTTTCTTGAGTTCAATCATTCTGACCAAGAGTTGTAGACACTATTGCAAGCATTCTTGAGAGGGGAACAATCATAGTCCATTGTATATGTATTTGTATATATATAAATACATATATGTACGGACAATATCAAAGAAGAACACCAAAGCAACCACATTTACGAACGATCGTTTGTAAATGCAACTACATCGCTTAACCCAACCCCTTTTACGAACACTCGTTCGTAAATACCCGTGTCCAAAGCACAAGTCCAAAAGTTTACGAACGCGTGTTCGTGAATATACGCTGGAAAACACCAACATATGCACCACCCTAATGTCACAATAATCAAAACATACCATCACTGTGAAAATTTACACAACCAAATACCCAATCTTATGAACGCACGTTCGTAAAAGCGTGCAATATAAAATACAACCTAGCAACACATCTTCATTTACGAACGATCATTCGTAAATATGCTTAAAAGCTGTTGGATCAAATATATGAATGAATGTTATGATGTACAACCAAACCCACAATGCAGTCAGTAGTGTCTGCGGCCTGGTAATGTCACTAACGAACGAATGTTCGTAAATACTATTCTAAACGTGTATGTTATGGTGCAGATGGCTAGATCAAGCAGAAACGCCATTGAGATGTTCGCGGTGCAGGTGGATCGCTTGCCACAGTTAGTGTCCGACACAAATGGCAACGACAATTACGTCCCAAAGGAGGACTTCATGGGGGAGTGGACGGCGCTGCCAGAGAAGACCGAAGACGGTATTTTCATCATGCGCTTTACCTACGAGTTGGAGACGAGACCGGACCAGCCAGAACAATGGGTGCAGATGAAGATGTGGGAGATAGAGTCCATAGAGGCCTAGGGAGATTATATAATTTTGGACATGAAAAACAAGAAAGATCACATCAACCTCTTATTAAACTACCTAGAGCACTCGTTCTCCTACATGTACGCCCAAATGAATGTAGGTGAATATGCCAAGCATTTCGGCCTGCAGGGACTCTTCACAAAGTTCACGTTCAGCCAACATTGGACAACGAGGAAGCTAACCGCCCTCGCATTGAACATCTCGAAGTACAATAGTGTGGTAGCTGAATCCAACAAGAAAAATAAAATTTTAAAAAAATCCAAGAAAACCATCTGCATCCGGGGCAGGAGGTTCGAGAAGTGCACCCTGGCCGGTGCTTTCCGCGAGCAGGGTGACGGAGGGGCCCAATAGACAATCCACGCCATCCAAAAGGTCAAGGGATGACATGGAAAGGTTTGGAGTAACAGAGACCACAGAGGTAAGCTCACCGCCTGTAATGCCAACCCCTTTAAAACCCGGACGCAGTGAAGGCGACCATAATCCTGAGAGACTTCAACAATTATTTGAAGGATTGTTGGCCCATGGGAAGGCACTTCACATTCAACGTGGACTACTTCAAGTGCGAAAAATCCCCCAATAAATGGGTGGTTAGGTCTCGTGAGAGCGGGGGTGTGAAGTGGCAAATCAATAATTTAATGAATAACGTCAAGTGGGATAGGCAGACCATCTGCGTGATGCCGAAGGGCCTGACGTCCCATCCCACTGAGAAGGATTGGCCCCAAATCCAGAATGACGAGTTTTGGATTATAAATGGACATCACAGTCTGGAGGCATCACTGATCATCCTCAAAGACGATAACTTCCAGCACAAGCTCAAGGCAGACCTGCGCTACTGGAAGGCGTTTTTGATGTGGTCAGGCGACTGGGACAAGCTCCGGAAAATTTCAACATTTCTTAAATCCGGAAATAAGATCAAGGCTTTTGAGGCGTCGTGGGCAGCAAATATAGTGCCTGCTAGAGATGTCTGAGTGATACATGGGTGCCCACCAAAAGAGAGGGAAAACGCAAAGACCTAGTCTCCGCAGTGGAAGGTGAATTTACGAACGAACGTTCGTAAAGTTCATATTGCATTTCATTTTTCCTGAACTTTTCAATTTACGAATGTGCGTTCGTATGTAGTGCAACACTGACACCTTTGTTGTGCATTGCAGGTTTTTTGCGATGCGATGGTGGACAAATTTTCCTTCATCGACATGAAGTCGACCACCACCAAGTCAGTACTGGAGCTGAAGGGTGAGCTCCGCCTCATTTGCTGCAACAGGGACACTTGGGATTTGTGGACACAATTTTTTGACGCGCACAACTCGGACGATCACATCAACCCCAACACAAAGGAGAAGTACAATGCGGATAAAACCGGGGAGGCCCCTCCATTGCTGAGGGACTTCTTCAAGTCCCTACAAGGTTTGACGGAGTCGGAGTTAATGCGTTGTGCGGTGCATGTTCTTGGGAACACCGTGAGAAGAACAATCCCTTATCCCAAGATATTTTTGAAGAGGCCAAAGCACAAGCCCAACACGTACTCCATCAAGGAGTGGTGCGACCACAAAAAGATGAAGACAACTATGATGCGGGAATTGAGGGGTCTCTTGCCAGAGATGCAATTCTTCCATGCTGACGGCGACATCAATTGGGCCAAATGGAAGGTCATTGTTCAACATCAAGGGTGCCTCGATGCGCAGTCTGGTGAAAGAGCACATCGTCGTTTTGAAGCTCAAGGGCAACAAAAGAACCAAGAAGACGTAGACAGAACCCGAAGAGCTGCAGCGGTATATCTCTTTCTTGGAGAGGAAGAGAAACGCCACATTCGAGGGCGTCGCATGATTTTGTGGGGTCAAAACCGGGTTGGAGAGGACAACGTTCTCAAAGTGGGACGGCACCATGAGCAGGGCCGAGGTAAGGGAGGACCGCCGGGGTTGCCCATTCGCAATAATCGATTTCAGGGGATCCCGAGTGCGTCTAGGCAGGGGACGAAGGGGGTGCCTTTTTATAGCCCCTTCATGGAGAAATTCATGGAGTACAAATCGCCAGCCATGAGGGAGCCACACGTGTGGCTGTGGATTGTTGAACTGGAGAAGGTCTCCGTCGTCACCGAGCTGTATGAGGAGATAATCAAGTTCGAATACAATATATTCCACAGCATATACGTGCCTGCCAAGACGGAAGGGATCATGGCCATCAACGAGGCCAGGAGCAACAAGCAGATGGGAGCAGTCAGCCTCATCTTCTTGACGTACAATGCACTTAGGAATGGACGAGCACCTGTCAGGGCCAACAACACGTTCAAGAAGATATACAGCATCCCTCATCCCCTTCCCAAGGAACTGCTGCAGGAGACGTTGTACACGGTCTTCCCAACGTTGGAGTTCTACGTCTCCGTATTGCAAGGATTGGCGATGAATGGAGAGACGGTTTACAACGTCTTTGGAGGTAGCAAATTCATGTACATTGCAATGGTAAGCTCTCCTACTAAGCTTTATGAACGTTCGTTCATAAAACCATGTATGTTGCAGTTTTTCATGGCATCCGCAATGTTCAAAGTTTTTTATTCGTTTTCATAGATTGTTTTCACACTATATTCTCACCCATAGTGTTGATGTTTATGAACGCACGTTCATATATGTTGACACATTTGGTTCTGTCTCCTAGATGCTGGGGTTGTGCGTCAACACATACGTTGACGCCGTCAACGAGGAGGAGTACAAGCTCCACAGGACGAAGGCGTCCACGATGGACCTGGGTGACATGTCCGTCCCCAAGACAAAATTGAACATGCCCGCCGACGAGGGCATGCCCGTCCTTAAGACAGACGACGACGAGCCCATCCCCTCCACCAATCTGGACGCGATCGTCCAGTCGTTCAACATCACCCCGCTTCGAATATTGGCGCCAGCGGGTAATCCATCCGACCCGCAAGGGACTTCGGGTGGCTACACGGGATCGTCGGCGGGCACCACCCAGGATGTCCTTCCCACGCAAACCTTTGGTGCGGAGGCCTTCGGCACCCCTAGTGGATGTTCGACTTCGGTGTCTCCCAGGCCCAATGTCGTGGTTCCCAAGATGGAGAACCTTAATTGATCTTCTCGACCAATGCTCCCGTCCATCGTTGGACCACTTCCGCAACACGAGGCGGAGGATGAAAAAAACCCCTTACGTGGAGCTGCCTGAGGGAACAATCATCGAGGTATCCGATGAGGACGAGGGCGACATGGAGATCATGGTTGAGCTGGGGGTGGACTTCGACAAGAATAAGAAGGTCAAGAGGGAGGCGTTGTCCATCGCCGAGCTTAATGCCAAGCTCTAGCAAAAGATGAAGGAGGACATGGCGGCGGCTATAGAGGATAAATTAATGCCAGGAAAATGCTCCTCATTCAGGAAGAGCTCAGGGCCTCCAACGAGAAGACGGACGCTATGCTGGCAATGCTCAGCCGGATGTAGAACTTCTCGGCGCCCCCCCAGCCGGCGTATCCCTTCCCTGGAGGATACCCCTCCCAGTACCCCCCACCAGGCCAGTTCCCCGGAGGACCTTCCTTCCAACCAGTGTACCACCCAACGCCGGTGGGCACTCCTCCGCCCCCTGAAGTGCCGGCGACCACCGCCACCTCCCATGATGCCATCTCGGCGGCCATCCGAGAGGAAGAGGGTTTACGAATGCGCGTTCGAGAATCTTCAGGTTCGGCAGTCCTCACCCCTCCCCCTTCAAGGGTAGGACTGCCCTCAGACACGGATACGGCCTCTTTCACCGTCGTCCCAGGGTAGTGGATAGGACAAGGGGCAATGATACTGCGCGATACACTGACGTGGTCATTGTGGAGGACACGCAGGGAAGCCCCAATAACGCTGCCGATGTCCAAAGGATGGACGTCGAAGAGGACCCTGCGCATGATTGGCAGGCCTCCGCGTGGATGGAGGATGTCCACATGGAGACACTCGACCTAGGCGGCGAAGACAATGACGCGGAGCACATCCAACAGACCCAGGCGTCTCAGGCGGAGCATGTAGACGACGTCATGGAGACGGATGGCGTTGCAGCAATGGAGGTTATGAACACGCGTTCGTTAATCGATGAGGAGGGAGCTGCTGCTGGGTCTAGCGCTGGCGCCCCTCCCCCCGATGACGAGGTAACTCATCTTTGAGAATACCACAAGCATTTACAAACGTGCATTTGTAAGATCACTAACCCCCGCGATGTTGTCTTGGCGCATTCTCTCCATCAGCATCCCGAGGTCTGCGAGAGCCTTTTCCTGTGTGCTCCCTTAGGCCAATCAATTTTGTAGGACACGCCATCATTTTGGCTTAGAAACCCGTGTGATAGATTATCACTTGAGACAATTTGTACATAATTATTCATTGAATTTGTATATAAGCAGATGATCTCTGCATTGAATCGCCCAAACTTTGTATCGTCTCTCATCTTTTGTGATGTGTATGTTCATGCACGTCTCTTCATTCCTACATACCTACCGCGTTCACGAACACTCGTTCGTAAAAGGGTGCGACCCCGTGTCCACCTCTTTCACGAACGACCGCTTGTAAATGTGCGTGTAGCCGCGCTCATGAACGAGCGCTCATAAATGATGCGCACTGCCACCCACACCCTTCATTCACGACCGCCCGTTCGCAAGTGTGCCACTAATCACATTTCCCTTGCACTCTTGTTCTCGCTCTTCGTCTTTTTACATAATGCATCGTTTTCATATTTCAAGCAAGCTTATTTACTAGATCATAGCATTAAACTAGTCAAATTGTTAATCACAAGACCCCCCGGAGATAGGTCGCAACCCCTCGACCAATGGACTTGAGACCCGACAAAAACCGTTCCTAGTTTTTGACCTCAACAGGGTGTTGTGTCACACCAAACACATCCCCAAGGTTCCCACCCGTCCCTCCTATCATCCCAACGAGAGGGACTACGACGGCGAGCTCGATGGTTTCATTAACCGCAAGGTTGTCCGCGCCCGTCCCGGCTTGCGGGACTTTCTTCGTGAGGTGCTCAACTTCGCTCATGTCGTCATGTAGAGCTCCATGGTCATGGAGAACACGGAGTCCATTGTCCACATCCTCTTCCGTGACCTCCCAAGCCCTTGCTTCGTCCTCGGCCAAGAGGCGTGCGACGAGCTCTTCGATGAGAAGGGTCAGGCGGTGCCCAATTTCGGCAGTTGAGGCGGAGGACAACAGTTCCTCAAGATCCTCGAGTCCAGATTGTGGCGAGTCCATGGGTCCACGAGTCCACGGGTGGTGGCCGTCTCCGGAGAACACCCTCCTCATCAACGATAGCCCCATCAAGAGTGTTTTGAAGCCCCGGGGCAACGCCATCTTCCCCGACCCGTGGACCCGCGATAGGAACGACACATTTTTGGTCGATAGGCTACCCCCTACCTCAGAAGGCTTGTGCTCCACCCCGGAAGCATCCCGGATTTTGTTAGGTCCAACCCCATCGGCAATGCGGCACTAAGCGCCCGCGCGATAATGTATATAAGAGCATTGTGCGGCTCGCAAAATTCAATAAATTAATTTAAATTGCCTCCATGTTTGTGTTTGTTATCATGTGGTTCACATATCTAATGCTTGCTCCGTTTTGGGATGTCCTTTTTGTTGTTGTTGTTGTTGTCCACAGTCTGTCCCCATATGTGACGCCCCTATCCTCGACGGCCCTTCCCGTCCCCACTTGACCCCTGGCTCCCCTTCCTGCGACGTGACAGACTTCCAAATGCCATCCCTCTACCAGTTCTTGGCGGTGGACGCAACCTCGGCCATGGATTATTCCCGGGACGTCGGGATCGACGATGGCGTTGTGAACAACCCCCCCCCCCCCAAACTTGTCGCCCCGTCGTCATCTCCCCTCTCCAAGGAGAAACGAACACTCGTTCATTTGGGACACTTGTCGCCCTCGAAGGACGATGGCGTCGCTCGTCGCGGGCCGAGCCGGCGTCTCCGCATGGAAGCCCCCCGGTGCTACACCTCCCCCGCCGACTCCGTTCCTCCCCCGCAACCTCCTCCGCGATCGTCAGCCCTCCGTGCCTTGATTCCCCTCCGTTATTCAACAGTGCCATAGTTCGATCGGCTTCAAATGCTCCCGTCGACACCCCCCTCATGCCCATCGTCCCCGACATGGACATCCCCAAAACCAAGGTGCCCTTCTTAAACCCTAAACCCCTTTCTCGCCATTGTTTTCCTTGTCTTGCATGTGCGTGCCGGTAACTTTACGAGCGCCCATCCCAAACCACCCTCCTTGTTTCCCCCACTCCATTCCTTTTTTTGTTTTACTCCTAATAATATGGCATTCTTTCGCAGGTGGCCCCCCGCTCGATTGGTGGCCGGCCCTCCTCGACGTCTTCCTTGGATAGGCATGCCCTTAAGGCCGCATCTTTTGAGTCGGATCGTTGTTTGGCCCTCCGGCGAAGCGCAAGACATTCCCTCTCGCAAACGCACTCTTATTCCACTCACAATACCACTTCGTACAATTCGGGAGCGCGTCCAGATATATGGAAGAACGACACATATTCCTAGCCCGTCAACAAAGATGGTTACAACCGCGGGCTGGAGATTTTCTAAGCCATGGAGGCTGCCGAAAGCAAGGACACGGCTGCAAAAAAAAAGTAGTGGGACGGACTAGTGGGACTAGAAACGTATAGTACAGACTCCCTGAATGCGTTTAGGGGTAGAACATATTAGAGCTTACTTTCTATTCTATTTCCATCATATTTGTATTTCAATCCCATTCAATTCATTCAATTTCCAACCATTCTCCGCATCTTCCCTTCCATTCATAACGATTTCTCATTTCATACGCAAATATTTTCATGTATGCTTCACATTTTTGTTCACTTTGATGCCTTTATGTCTGATAATTATATCCAAAACTATACATATGGGATTTTTAGGTTGTCATTACTGGTCCAATTTGAAAAGTGCGTCTTTAAATAATCTCAAAATCATCAAAAAGTCTCCTATTACCGAATATAGTGTTTTGTCAAAAGGTTTGAATTTTTTGGATAATATTCTCCACACAACAATTGATATGATGGTTTAAAATGTCATTCTTCACCATCATAATATGGAACTTAGCTATTTAAAAAACATCTCGATATATTTTGGTTGATTGTGAGACTAGTATAATTCAAATTAGTATAATGACAATGTTAACACATACATGAACCTACATATTATATCCTACCAATACTATATATAGAAACTATGAGGTATAAAGGTTGTGACTAGTTGACTGACCAAGCATGATTTGGAGGAGATATTGGAAATTTTATTTTTTTATTTTTTTATAAAAGTTGTTAAAAGAGCACTTCTCTTTTAGCAAGATCCAATCATTTTCATAGTTTAGAGTCTCATTGTGGAATGCTCTAGCCATGGAAATAGCCATTTGTTGCCATCCTCTACATCGAGTCCTACATAGGACTTGTAATTCATATGAATCACATGGTAACTGTAAGGTAGGTATACCTTGCTAACATTCCTTCTTCAAAATGTATGTCGAGGTATTAAAGATAAGTTCATGTCATGTTCAAGTTTTTGGTGGTGGAATATTCAACTCTAAGTAAACTCCAATTACAACTACATTTTGCAAATTCAATTTTGGTAAAATGCACAAGTTATCTCTAGCAAAATCCAATCATTTGAACTTGAGCGTTCCATTTGGGGACGTTAAATTAAAACTTTAGGCCATTAGCGTGGGTTACTATCCTTTACGAAGTTAACGATGGTATAGTTGAAAGGTTACCATATGACTTACATCATGCCAACAATCCTTAACATACAAAATTTATGATGCAAAACCAATATTTAAACCAACAATGTTGAAGTTGTTGGAAATGATAGAAACTCTAAAGCAACTCCTATTATGACTACATTTGGGAACAACAATGTGATATAAACACACGTCGCATCGGTTAGGAAGATCCATTCATTTGACAAGTTGAGCGACCCAATTTTGGGGCGTTTAATACTGAAGGCCAGTAGCGAGCGTGGGTTGCCATCCGCCACATCAGCCTGGGTGGAATATATATATACTGATGGGGTCTGCTTGAAAAGGTAGGTATGATATTGTCCTGCCAACATCCCTTGTCCGGAGTTTATGAGGTCCAAGTTTCTGACCCTGCGCATTCAATGCCTGCCAATGATGGGCATGAAATCACTTCAAATTGTCACGTACTCCAGGCTTGTAAGCTTAGCCAGCATGCTGATGAAAATTGAAATGTATCTACTATCTACCTAGGCAACCCGTCAGTTCTAGCTCCTCCATTATGACATATCACTGATGGGACTAGAATTTCAGTGCTACCTGCACAGATCAACAAGAGCGCGACAGCTCTAGATTCATGTGTTCCGTGATTTCGGAAGGCCAGATTTCCAGCATGACCCTCGGTCAGGGCTGCTAGGTCCAGCAGGAATTGTCACCGTGTCTTATCAATCACGGGATTCAAACTGGAAACAAGCTGGTCCCTGCAGTGCTTCCACCAGCTGATCATCAGCTCTGCAGCTCAGGGTGACTGTCTCAACGTAACTAGCTACTCCGAATCTTTGATGACGCCGTTGCCGTTGTTGTTGTTGTTCATGATGATGGAATATAGTCTCACAGTTGCAAAGTAGGGCATTCTACATCTGGACTTGGAGATCATCAGGGGGCTTCTGTGCTGCTAATGCAAGTGGAGTGGTACTATTCAGCGAGTTCTTGAAGCCTGTTTTGTTGCAATTTTGGGTTTTTGGAGGTTAAATTGGAGTTTGCATCGCTAGGCTCAGCTGGACAGTACTATGTAACTAACGCAACTTTGAGTGTAAGGTATGGATATATGTACAACTTCATCAAGCACTGCAACTCAATGTGACGGTCTGAACTCGCTTAGCACTAATCATTTATTTGGACACGTTTGTTATTGATGGATAGTCCAACAATTGCGAAGTAGGGGAACCCATATTTACACTTGGAGATTATCAGGGGGCCCAGGATGTGCTTCAAGTTAAGTGATATTCGAGACCTAATTCAACCCTGTTTGTTGCAGATCGGGGATTTTGTAGGTTTGAGCCAGATTTTGATGACAGACTTACTAGCCCAACCTTTGAGTCTGTGGATCATATGTATACTTCATCAGGCTGATCTGCAGCTCTGCAACTCAATGTGGCTGTCTGAGCTAGCTAGTTACACTAATCTATGTGTGGACGCCGTTGTTGTTTCTCTTTGTATGGACGTAATCATTGTTTTTGAAGGATAGAACTTAGAAGAGTTGCAAAATAGAGCATTCCACATTTGGACTTGGAGATCCGTACGCCGATCCGGCCCAATGCGCTTCAAGTCGAGTGATCAGCTTGACTGTTTGCAGATTCTGGGTTTGAGTACAATGTTAGCCTAACTTTGAGTGTGTGGATATGTAAACTTCATCAAGCTGATCCCATCTGGAGCCCAGGGTGACTGTCTGAACTAGCACTAAGCTTTGTATGGATGTCGTTCTTCATGTTGATGGATAGCAGTTAGAAAAGTTGCGAATTAGAGTTCTCCACATAATTTGAACTAATTAATTGGAGATAAGGCATAACCTGGAGATTCGAGTGATCAGTTACATAGTTTTTACCTGTTGTAGATCATTTGAGAGATTTTGCACACTAGATAGTACTAGCTAGCCTAACTTTGAGTTTGTGGATATGTCAGGCTAACGATTCGCGAAGAGACTGATCGTCAATTCTCAATATTCAGTCAAAGTTAGGCTCATGTGATTTACGGAGCTACGAGTGGAATACATCTTCACAAGTTGGATGTTTAATATCATTTGGAGAATCGACTATCAATGCTGCAGGTTGGGTGTAACTGCTAGCTTGGAAACTCATAATCCAGTACTGCGCCAGTCTAGAACTTCTGAGGCAGCACAGGTTATAGAATGGGTGATTAGCAGAAGGATTTGCACGATGCTTCACCTACTGAATCTGCTCACTTCTGGCGCTTATAGAAAATTTTGATACAATCAAGAATTGGTTGGCAATGTTTGGAATTCGGTGGTTGGCAGTTCATGATGTTCCGGCTGGATCCCGCAGCTGAAGTTGATCTATTACATGTGACGTGGTCCATATGTAGAACTCAGATATCATGAGGTAAGTATGTATGTCACCTCCAAATAGTTGCAGGCCCACCTGAATATGTGGTTTTGGAGATTAAATTGAAACTCCATGGTAAGATTCTTTCAACGAGCGCCATCTTCCAGGAGAGTCTAGAAGATTTCCATTTTTCCAAGCTGCGAAGGCTTGAATCCAGGTATAACTCAAACACTAACCTCCCAATCAAACTACATAAAATTCAACAAGCAACTCCGTTGCAGGAAACTTGAAGCAGAACTTTGAGGAATATTGCTTCATAGTATTTTTTTGTGGATAAGTAAGTTGTTCCCAATGGAATTCAACACATTAGATTGCATCAACTGTAAAGAGAGAGTTGGCATGCCCTAACTTCACACTCTTGTTCTGCAGGACATCAAAGTTATAAGTGAGTGCCAGTAACTATCCAGGTTGCACTACTGGATAAATCTCATTTTCACTTGACGTCATAGGAATCTTTGTTTGCAAATTGGAAGAATCTAAAATTACAACGCAGCTGTAATGGGTTCTATACAAGAGTTCGTCTTCGAGAACGGAGAGGGAAACCATAAAAGCATCAGAAGCTGGTCAAATTCACATCAGCTAAGCCCTCTTAGCGAAATTATGTGGAGGGAAAAGCCAGGGACAGAGGTCATAGGCGGCGACGTCCCTCGTGCACTGCTCACATGGCAGGACTTAAGTGTGTCTGTGACGAATGGCTTGGGCGAAACCATTCCCATCCTTCACAACCTTACCGGCTATGCGGAATCCGGTCAAATTCTCGCCATCATGGGACCTTCAGGCTCCGGAAAATCGACGCTTCTAGACTCTCTTGCAGGTAGATATTGTTTCTAACCACCACAGCTTATACTTTTATAAAAGATTTTAACTTACCAAGCGAGCAGAGCTGCAGAAAATTATTAGTAGGAAAAAAGCACATGGTTGACACGACCAATTCCACAGGAGGTGACTTGGTGGACATACACTATGGTTTTCTTACAGATTTTTTCAAGTCTTCAAATTTCTGCAGCCCCTCTGGCAGATTTATTTCAAGCAAGTCACCTCGTGTCAATGAGTCATGTTTACCTTCCATGTGTTTTTCACATAGCATGGCATGGATGATGGATGAACATGATTCGGGTGCACATGACCAGACTTTGTTCTTATAAACACAGAGGATGTAGATTCCTGTGCAAATTTCTTAATACCCCCTGGCTGCGATTGTACCTGCTAAAAATGATGTGGTTCTTGGCATACAACCTAAAGAACTCGGGATGTACCTGCTAATCTGCAAACTTGCTGAGAATAGTTTTCATCTGAATTTTCAAGACCTTAAAATGTTGATATTGATGGCATCCTGATCCTCAAGCACGGAGATAAGGAAGGCCAATATTTATGGTCTCTTGAGTTCCATTTCGTTGTTGTTGAAATTTTTCTTCGTTATGAAAATATATAATCATTACAGTTTTTTCTTAACCTACTTTACAACATCAAACAGGCAGGCTCAGCAGGAACGCAGAGCTATCCGGCAACATCAGGGTGAATGGTCGTGAAAGACAACTTTCGTATGGTACTGCGGTAAGGTTCTTTATTCACAAACAGGCTGATTGTTATTTATCTTCAACGTCATCTAGTTTTCTTTTAGTATTGCTTCCTACAACCAATCTGAGGAAACCATCTGACATGACCATATAAGTAAGCATGCTCGTGTATGTGTGTATATATATATATAACGATCGATGTGACTCTTATGTTTCGTCTTAAATAATGTTTGTGGCAGGGTTATGTGACACAAAATGACACATTAATAGGAACCCTAACAGTTCACGAGACGGTGACTTACACCGCTCAATTGCGCCTCCCCAACAACATGTCGAAGGACCAGAAATCGGCAGTGGTGGATTCCACCATAGCCGCCATGGGCCTCCAAGATGCCGTACACACTCCCATTGGCAACTGGCACCTTCGTGGCTTGAGTGGAGGAGAGAAACGAAGGGTCAGCATTGCATTGGAAGTTCTTACACGCCCCCGCATCCTGTTTCTGGATGAGCCCACAAGTGGCTTGGACAGGTCAGTGAGTTCCTTGCCATCTAATTACATCACCAAATGAAGATATTGATGCAGGAAAACCCTATCTTGGCTAAGCAAGGGGATGATGGAATTTTTAAAGGGATACTTGTTTAGGTAAGTTCTATTTTCTAAGTCCTTAAGACTCACCTCTGTAGGTTTCCGTGTATTCCATGAAGCTGGAACACACGGAAACCTACTTTTGCATGGATCCTAAATCGTTTTCAGTAAATCATGTTGATGATTTGGAACTTGGTTTGGGGTGCAGTGCTTCAGCCTTCTTTGTTGTGAAGGCCCTGAGAAGCTTGTCGAGGGATGGACGTACAGTAGTTGCTTCAATCCATCAGCCCAGCAGTGAAGTGTTTGCGCTTTTCGATAACCTCTTCCTCCTCTCCAGCGGGCACACGGTCTACTTCGGTCAAGGTGTTAAGGCCAAAGAAGTATGTCTACTTAAAGCCTCTTTCTGAAGTAACTCATTTAATTACCTCCGCATGTGAATATCTCAAGAGATTTGTCATTAAAGAAGGCCAAATTTGTTCATTCCGCAGTGGCTATCAGCAATTGCGCACTGCGATCTGATCCTGAGTGAAAGCAGTATAATGCAGCGTAGTGTGCATTCCAAGTTTGATCCTTGAACTGTTGTGATTTGTTGGAAACATTGGGTTAGGTTAAGAACCCAATAATGGACCCAAGAGGTTGACAAGGTGCTACGTTTAATTACACGTTCATGGTGTACGATCCAATAACCCTAAGCCTGGCACTTGTTTTGTTGCATTGCAGCATTTCGAAGTAGCAGGGTATCCGTGCCCACCATTCAGGAACCCTTCTGACCACTTTCTCCGGGCCATCAACTCCGACTTCGATAGAGTGAATGCAATTGGATCCACTGGAGGCATGGTAAGAATATGAAGTTATCAAGATAAATACTTGGAGGACATACCAATGCAGTAAACTGGTCTTATAGCAGATGCTATTGAGTCTTTAAGTATTCAATTCGTTGCTACTTGTTGAGCTGCCACTGAAAGACTCACTCGTAGCACGCATTGTGAACAGAATGAAAATGATGACCTACTGGAAAGAGTTCCCACATCTGAAGTTGTTCAAAAACTGATTTCCACCTATGAAGGCTCTGAAGGTGCCATGTGGGCCTCCTCAAAAGTTCACGAATATTCTAACCGTGTAAGCACCTCAACCCTTTTTGTCAGTAGAAGCTTCGTTACATTCTTCAAGGATAACCCCTTGGGTCATCAAATG
Organism: Polytrichum commune; assembly: GCA_950295325.1. Classification (NCBI taxonomy): domain Eukaryota; kingdom Viridiplantae; phylum Streptophyta; class Polytrichopsida; order Polytrichales; family Polytrichaceae; genus Polytrichum; species Polytrichum commune. The sequence goes on along the minus strand of OX485803.1, from coordinate 19,965,829 downwards.
GCAAAAAGGCCTACGACAGATTTGTCAGGCCCTAGGTAATTAGACTTATCCTACCCACGCTGAGGAATTGCATGTGGCAACATGCATCAAAATAGTTAATTTTCGAAACAACAATTGTGGGCACTGAGTATATATACGTGGTGGAGCTAAATTCAAAATTAAAGTTTGGTGCTTAATTTGATGGGCACAAACAGGCTGGATCTATATTGGAATCCAAAGGTAGCCAAGCTGGATTCTGGATGCAATCCTACACCCTTACACGACGATCCTTCCTGAATATGTCACGAGATGTGGGCTACTACTGGCTACGGCTAGCCATGTATATAGGGCTCTCCCTGTGCATTGGCACTATCTACTACAAAGTCGGCTACTCTTACACCTCCATCATGGTTAGCGCTCGCTCACATTGCAAGTTCATTGGATAAGTTTTTCTTAATTGAGCCGCAGTTCTCATTTACATAGATCAACAATGTTTGCCTGTTGATGGAAATTTTTGGAGATTAAGTTTCTTGAAATGCGGTATGTTGGTATATGACTCACCCAACTATGCGTTGTGGTGCAGGCCAGAGCAGCTTGCATATCCTATGTTGCAGGATTTCTAACATTCATGTCTATTGGGGCATTTCCCTCCTTTGTGGAGGACATGAAGGTATTTACGATTTTATGTCAAGGAGTGAATAAATCAGGGTTTGCCAAAATTAATCATCACAAGGTTGAATATTCTATCTCAACCAGTTTGTAGATAGGTAATTAAGGTATGTGGGTGTTATTCGGTTCGTTTTTCATGTTCACCAACTTATGCCAGTTAGATTCACACAACAAAAAATTTATTGCGTTAGCAAATTCACAATGAAGCATCAACAAATATCAGATTGAAAATTAGACCTCTCCTGATTTAGTTATGGTTATCGGAAGAGCATGTTTCTTGATACCTTTACTGAATAAATGGGTCCTCCTCCAATTGTGTCCACTATTGAGTGTGGAGTTGTTAATAGAATCTGAAGGCGTAGGTCAATCTCTTTCAAACATGTGTCTTTATGGTGTTTGTTCTTTGATCCTGACCTAATCGCACACCACTCAAATATAGGTGTCCGATTAAGAACTGTAACCAAACAACACACGCATACCTTAGTCCATTTGCAACAGTAGAAATCAATTTGTGGTCCATCGTAAGGTCCATTCTAAGTACGTATTGTGGAGAATGCAACACAGGTGTTCACACGAGAGCGGTTGAATGGGCACTATGGAGTAGGCGCCTTTGTGGTTGGGAACACACTGTCCTCAATTCCATTCCTATTCCTCATTGCTTCGGTGTCAACAAGTATCTTCTACTTCATGGTTGGGTTACATCCAGGGATCGAGCGTTTCATATACTTTGTGTTGTCACTCTATGCGTGCCTCCTTGTTGTCGAAAGTTTGATGATGGCTGTCGCTGCACTTGTTCCAAACTACCTCATGGGTATCATCACAGGAGCTGGGATTCAGGTGTGGAGCAAACATTAACCCGTTCACATTCTAGAGATCATACCACACCTTCCAGTGATAGATAGCGATGAATGCTTCTCTTCTTTTCTTTCTTACTTGATCTGAATATATTAGGTTGGTTTCAAGTTGCTCCTTGTTGAAGCTGGATCACATTAACATTTGGACTGATTTATTGCAGGGAATATATTTACTTGTGTCTGGTTTCTTCCGACTACCCCATGATCTGCCAAAAGTCATTTGGCGCTATCCTATGATGTATATAGGTTTCCACATGTACGCTCTTCAGGTAAGCTTGAGCTTGAAGCACCTAATTGTCATCTCAGCAAAGTTGAACTGTGATAGACAGAGCTGATGTTAATTAAATATGACCACTCTAATTAGGAAGACAGCCTATAAAATCGGTGTGCCATGTTGATCACAGTGGTCTTTGTGACACCCTCACTAGTTGCCACCCGGTATTTGCAAGACTTTGGGTTGTTGATGAATAGTGTTCGGGCACATTAGAACAGATATCAGTGTTAGTGTACCTATCAGGTATAATGTTCTAATGTAGGAGTAGTTTTTTCTGCAAATTATAGGGAATGTATGAGAATGGTCACTGGTGTTTGATTTGGTTGTTGATAAAGAATAGGGTATGCCACACTAATTCAGATGTTCAGTATGTTTAGTGTACCAAGATCAGGGAGAGTATTCTAATCTGATATAATCTTTTTGCAAATTATAGGGAATGTATGAGAATGATTTCATCGGTTCATCCTTCAGCGGTGCAACCCCAGGTGCAGGTGAGATATCAGGGGAAACTATCATGACCAACATGTACCAAATAACTACGAGCCGCTCAAAGTGGTGGAACCTGGCTATTTTGTTCACCATGGCCGTGGGTTACCGAGTCATCTTCCTCTCTCTCATAAAACTCTTGGAGATAATGAGTCCAAATATACAAAGGATGATCTCCTTGTTGACCGCAAGATGTAATATTTACCAATTTGTGGGAACTAAGTCTGTGCAACCAGTTCTGGTGTCACCTATGCGGTCCTACCCAAGCATGTCTACCTTAGTTGTACATTCATGAGTCATAGTACTATATCTTAGGTGCACTAGGATATATATATTGCACTTCCATTTTGTCTCCAATTAATTCCCTACCATCACATGTGGTAGGGCTTGGCAACGCTGCCAATTTTTGGAGGTTTATTTAGCTTGAACATTAGCTTAGAAGGTCGTCAAAATAAGTACAGGAGCCTGGAGATATCAGAAGGGTGCGTATAACCTATTCCAATAGATAACTGCTCCAAGTGTAGAAGAGAATCGATAGGGAATAGATTGCAGCTCGGTCTTCTTCAAATTACATGGAGCACAGCATCCACCAGTTGAACTATTTCAAACCTGTAGAACATTGTATTTACAAGTAATCGACCACAAATCCTAATAATATGTAAAAAATACCAATTCAACATGGAACACTTAACACCTTTTATACAACGCCTGGCACTTTTACATGTAAAGCTGTAGATGGCTATTATTGTTATATAGTAAACAAAATTTCATGCATGTCCAGTGCTCAATTCAAAAAGGCATGCATTTTTCTAAGCCATTGCTTTTTCTCATATCTTTGTGTCAAATCCTGCATATTATTTACACTTCACTGAGTTGAGAATCCCCTGTGGACTGACCAACAGAGCTCAGAAAACTCATCATCCAATGAATGGACTTGCTCCACAAGGTAAGCACCAGTTTTAGGTGAATTCATGGTAAAATTTAAACAACATCAATAATGGTATAAAGAACCTACCTGTGGGTATCAAAATTGTAATTTTTTTGAATGATGATATTTGGTGGGTATGTCAAGGTGAAAGAATCTTTGGTTGACGGAGTTATTATTTAGGTCAACACCATTCTAAATCATATATCGATACTAGTTGGCAATCTTGCCTAAGTATGTACTATGAAGGTTCTTTTATGGTACCTTGTATATACCCGAATGGTATTGAAAACAAACACTACCTTCAAATACCCATACATGTAGCCTTACTAGTATCAAGAAATGTGAAATCCTCATTATAGATGGGTGCAAGCATGGTAAAGTGGACCAAAAAAGTGCTCTGGTATACTAAAACCATAATTTTTTTGGTCAAAGGCCTAAAAGTAGTAGCAAAGAGTTATTTAAATTGGAATTTTTTTTATGATGACCTCTATTGTTGTGTTAAATACTCAAATGTAGAATATCAAGTTGAGATCTTCAATACTTAGCATCAAAAGTGATGCTCAAAAACAAATGGTTGAGTCTGGTTTTGGATGTAGATTTCATGACCTTAACTATTTTGAAGTTAGATTTTTTTTTTTATTCCTTGAATTCATTATCTACTTGAGGGCATCACCACAAAACTTTGTAAAAAACCATCAATTTAATGTAATTTTATCATATTTTAAACAAATTTTAGACAGTCACTTATTCAATATCACCTACTTGCACGCCACATGCACCGTCTTCTAAAATAGGTAGACTTTTCTTGGAATTCTTTTTGTCATCATAAATTGCTTGGCTTTGTAGATCAAGATGTTTTTAAAATGTCTATGGTTTATTTCTTCACAAAATTCAAAGTTAGTACATAAAATTGAATCACTTTCACTTAACACTAGGCAGGGATCAGGAGTTGTCCACGTTACCGTGCTTGCACCCAGATACCCGAATGGTATCAAGAAAAGACAATACCAGACCAGCACAGGTAGGCGCATTCATTGAGCCAAAAGAGTCATTTATAACCTGGCATTCTGAAATAAATTGCAAGTGAAGTTGAATCTAAAATCCTTCAAGTACTCAGGAGACTGGAGCAAAAAGGAATGAAAGAATGACTGTGCAAGGATTCTTTATTAGCTTCACTTGGAAACTACACCAACCTAATTATATCTTGTTAAACAACTCCTGGGCTCATAGGTTAATGAATGTGGCTTTCAGCTCCCAACTATCTCAAGAGAAATCTGCAGCAACTTAAGTTAGAGTGTGTGAAACTTGCTGGGATCATCTGTAAAGCAGATTGCATAGGAAATCAAATGGATTCACCCGAGGAACACATTTACTTATATGATCTGCTTTCAATCAATTTGAGGGCTTCAGCTAATCACAATTAAATAGCTCATATTAATGTCAAGTGATGTGATACCCTAAATTTGATAACTGATCAAACATACATCATTGTTATGTGCTTATTTCCCTACAGCCTGCCTAACTCTCATTGGCATCGGGCATGAAATGGTCCATAGCTCTCTCTCCTGGTTCATTTACTCAAACAAAACCTCCTCCAACTTGGCTAATTTAGAACTAACAAAACTGGTCCAAACATGTATAAACTGAGAGAATCGGGTTAACTTTGGCAGATCTAAAAGTCATAAGATAAGCAAGGCCACTTTTAGCACTGCACCCATTTCTCCTAGGATGTGAAACATGCAATTATGTCAAGATAATTGTCACTTTCAAATCATGTTTGTAGCCATTTGCCTCATTATTCCTAGAGCTCATATGCAAATCTTATTCATTCTCCGGGTGAAATTCACAAGGTCCTTACACCCTAAAGGTTGAGAATGGCTTTAATATCAGTCATCTTTGCCCCACCCGTATTAGTGTACAAGCTCACATTGAAACCAAGGATGTGAGAATTATGTGATGCAGCCCCTAGATGTCATGTCACATCACAAATAACATGAAAGGCCCCTAATGTCTAATTATTTCTAATATATTTCTAATTATAGTAGGAAAATGATTTATCGGTTAGTTTCTCTAATGAACTACTACTAGTAGTTGACTTCTGAGAACAAAATAAAATAATATCCAAAAATCCAACAAATTATGAACCTTTAGATTTGTTAGAACTTGGTTGCAAGATCTAAATTTTCTAGAATTTTTTATTAACTTTTTGATATTTTTCCTATTAAATCAATTGTAATTAGTAGTCAACCAGATAGCCAACTGCTCTAACTGAATAAATAAATAGAAATTAAAAATTATGAGCAACCTACAAAGTTTCGCAAAGTGGTTTTCAAAATGTGCCATTTACTATCCATTGTCCAATAGGGGGTCCATCGATGATGGATAGTTAGGGTGAGCACTGCCACCCTAACTAGTGTAGAGCTCCAACACCTCCACTTGTTTCCAGGGTTGAGCATATTGTACAGTGATTTAGAACTTCACTTGAATCAAGATAACCAAACTACCTATTCTCCCCATCGATTGCTTCATAAATGGCCTATTCTATTATATCGATAGATGTCTTGGTTTCGTGTCATAACTTAGAAGTTCTTATTCAAAACTTCCACTACCTTTCGTTGAATCATAGAACTTCTCAAATGAGCTCATTCACTAGGATTTTTGTTGAAGTAGGTCTTCCTTTTGGTGATTAATCTCTTCAACATGTAGTTTCTTTTAACTTAAGTGTTACCCTCTAGTATTAGCATCATGGTTGTGATCACCATCTTCATATGTAGCAATATTTTTAATGTGTCGTAGTCATCTATTTAGCTCAAGGGTTAAAGCTTAAGATTGATCAAGGTCATCACACCCTTTTCTCCATGTAAAGTAGTATCTTCATGTGTCATGGTTGTCTCTTCTTCCCCTCTAACATTATATTCGGTAATCGAAGATTTATTGATGATTTTGAGACTATTCAAGGACGTAGTTTTCAAATTTCCCATACGTATAATTTTGGATACAATTTTCAAACATAAATGCATCAAAGTAAACAAAAAAAGTGAATCATACATGAAAACATTTGTGTATAAAATGAGAAACTGTTGCCAATGGAAGGGAAGATGTGGAGAATGATTGGAAATTGAATCTATTCAATGGGTTTGAAATACAAATATAATGGAAATACCATCAATGTCTTGAAGACCTTTGAATAGAATTGATAACCAAGCACTACGTTCTACCCTTACATGCATTTAGGGAGTTTGTAAACATTTATAGTCCCACTAGTATGTCCCACTATTTTTTTTCGTGGCCGTGTCCTTATTTTTTGTGGCGGCTTCTCTCTGTAATGCTCCAATGGCCTTCATGGCTCTAAAAATCTCCGGCATGTGGCTATAGCCATGTTTGTTGATTGGTCCAGAATATGTGTCGCCCTTCCATATATCCAGACGCGCTCCCAAATTGTACGAAGTAGGTATTGTAAGTGGAATATGAGGGCACCTACAAGAGGGAATGTCTTGCATTCCTCCAAAGGGCCAAACAAAGATCGGACTCAGAAAATGCGGCCTTGAGGGCATGCCTTTCCAATGAAGAAGTCAAGGAAGGCCGGCCACCAAGTGAGCACGGAGCGACCTATGAAACAATACCATAGGAGGAGTGAAGTGGCAAAATTAATGAGGGGCAGGTTGGGATGGGCGCACGTAAAGTGCATAGCAAGCGGATGCAAGAAAAGGAGAACAACAATGAAAAATTAGGAGGGAACAAAGAAGGGCACCTTGGCTTTGAGGACATTAGTGCGCAGCATGATTGACACCACAAGAACGTCAATAGGGGCATCTGGAGTCGATTGAACTGTGGCATTGTTGGATAATTGGGGGGGGGGGGGGGGGTCAAGGCATGGAGGGTTGACAACCACGGATGAGTTTGTGGGAGGAGTGGAGTTGACGGGGGCAGGGGGAGGGGGGGGGGGGGGGTAGCATCAGGGAGCTTCCATGCGAAGACGTTGGCTCGGCCCATGAGAAGCGAAGTCATCGTCGCTCAAGGGGGACACATATTGGCATTGTTCGAGTGTTTGTATCTCCTTGGAGAGGGGAGAGGGCGACAGGGCATACGTGCGGCCGAGGACTCTGAGGGTGGGGTTGTTCACAACATTGTCGTCGATGCTAACATCCTTGGAGTAATCCACGGCCGAGATCGCGTCCATTGTAGAATTGGTAAAGGGACGAGATCTGAAAATCCACCACGCCGTAGGAAAGGGAGCCAGGGGACGAGGGGGGTTGGAAAAGGCAATCGAGGACAAAGGTGTCACATAGAGGGGGAAACTATGGGCCAAAAAAAAACAAAAAAAACAAAAAAAACATGGAATAAGGATAAGATAATTGAACCACATGGACAACGGTTTTTCAAATTAATTTATTGAATTTCACAAGCCAAACAATGCTCCTATATGTCATCTTCCTTGACTTGTGGATTGGCGATAGGAAGGACACATTTTTTGTCAATAGGCTAGCTCCTTACATTGGAAGGTTTGTGGTCCACCCTGGAAGCGTCCCGAATTTTGTGAGGTCCAACCCCATTGGCAACGTGATGTTGTCGATGAGGAGGATGTTCTCCAGAATTGGCCAGCGCCCATGGGGGACGCCTAGCCACACCTTGGACCTCAGGACCTTGAGGAATTTATGCCCTCCACCTTGACCACTAAACTTGGGCACCGGCACACCCTTCTTGTCAAGTAGCTCTACCCAAGCCTCTTGGCCGAGAACGAGGCAAGGGCTCGGGAGATCACAAAAGAAGAACTTGACGATGGGCTCCGTGTTCTCCAAGACCTTACTTTATGCACAGTATAAAGTATATCCACACTCAATTGTTAAAGTAGATTTTGGTAGCATATTTACGAACAACCGTTCATTAATGGGTGTAATGTGTAATGTGTAAATCTACATTACGCATTTTTACAAAAGTTCATTCGTAAATACGTATAATGGTTTTTGTTTATTTGCATAAACATACATAAGAAAGGTGTTAAGGTAGAAGGTAGCACTATGTTCTAAGAACCTATAAAGTCCATAGTAAACCAACCCGTCAAAAAATGACTAGTTGGTCACAAATTGCCGAAAGGGCAAAAGAATGCTAGTTTACTGGTTGACGTCAAATCTGGCCCTAATGCAATTGGTTATTAGAACGTCCACTGGTTGGTTTATTATTGTTTTACTACTGAACAGTTTATTCAATAGTAGTAATTATTTGGTGTTAGTAACTTAGTTGGTCAGAATATGACTTGTTGATTCAAAGTTATTGAAATGACATTGCAACTCTTTGTCTAGTTGATCATTTTTTATGACCTTAATGTGTCGGCTGGTCATGTACCGGACAAAGGCCAAAAATGCATAAGGACATCTAGTTACAATGTTTTGACAGGGTGGCAACCTACTAAGTTGACCCACCTAGTAGGTAGTTGTTTTGAGGTATATAAGGATTGTCCTAGAGCCTTTTGGCTTTATTAGTACACATTTGCGAAGATAGCTTAGACTCTTAGAGAAGGCGTGTATGCTTGTAAGTTTTAGATGTGGGTGTGTAGCATCGTAGAATTGTGTGGCAGTCCAGACGGACAACAATCCTAGAAAACAAGCAGTAAAGTGTTGACAAAGGGATTTAAAGAGTAGGTTCATTGTTGGCATTCTCCTATTACTGCTCTTCTTGTAAGTTAAACATAGTCCTTAGTGTTGACAAGACAAAGGTGTTGAAGGTGATATTGAAAATATGCATCAGACAACTTGTGATGTAGTACCAATGAATACATTAGAAAGTAGAAAGGTTGGGTATGTGTGGGCGTGACGCTTATGGGAGGATGTCTAGAGCAAGTAATTAGAATGACCTCAAAAAACGCACCATGAGTTGGTAGAAGGTTAAAGAGGCCAGCTCCGGACTTGGTTTGTGAAAACCACCTCCGGAAGTTGGCCCATCTGACCAAAAACATTAGCTGGTCGAAAACGTGTAAATGGTTAGAATGACCCAAAAACTCTAACATAGGTTGGTAAATTGTTAGAGAGGTTAGTTCCGGACTCCGTTTGCAAAATCCACCTCCGAAAGTTGGCGGATCGGATAAAAAACGCGAGCTAGTCGGAAATACAAAAGTGGTCAGAATGACCCGAAACCTCTACGATAGATTGGTAGAAGGTTAGAGATGCTAGATCCAAGCTTGTATTATGGAAACAACCTTCAAAAGTTGGCGGTTCAGCAATTGTCATCTTATCTAAATTCCCATCTAACTTTTGGAAACTAATAATTTCATTAACACCAAAATATAAAGAGTTTTCTAATAAGAAACTAGACAACAATGATGCATGACGTTTAGCATCAAGATACTAGTGATACTATATCACCCGTGTACAAGGCAACATACTAGGCAGAAGGCCACTCTCACCCTAACCATGTCCATTCTACACTAGTAACCCTAATTACCATTAAGTTCCCAACAATAAGTGAAGATTCCAAGTGGTTCCCAAGTGGAAATTGATGTATTTTAGATGTACATTTTCTAGATGAGAGGAATTCTAGCATTAACTACCTCTTTAATATGACAAAACGGAGATTCTATATGTTGCATTATCGAGTGTTGTAGTCGTATAAGAGAGGGAGTTCTGAACTAAAAAGTTTGGTCTCGTAAAAATGTGTCTTAATATTGAGGGTGTCGTATAAACGAGTGTCGTATTAACAAGGTTGGACTATACCAACATGTAATGTCTTTAAAAACCTATAAGAAGATAATGTTACCTACTTATTTACCTTAATTTGGATGTATTATAGAGGTGGAACATTTTCAAATAAGTTATTGTCATGAAAGAAGTTCTAAAACATTGCCATTTACATTTTATTTTTTTATCAATATAATTTTTTTAAATATCAAATCAAAGGTCATTTAGGGGGTAAGGTTTTTATTATCGCCGGCTTTGACCGTTTTGTGAAGTAGTCCGGTGGACTTTTCCTCTTGGTGAAGTTGTCCAATACACTTCTCCTCTAGGTGGTTACACTATGGCCGGTCAAGACTTCTTAAGGCATTATTTTATTGTCTTTTCATCTTCTCCGGCATACCATCCCTCGCCTCAAACAACCATGTCTTGGGCGAAAATTCTTGACCGACCGGTGCACTTCTCCACCGTAGTGTAAAGCGGCCCTTAGCATACTGATGGCAAGTGCCATGTGTTTACATTTTAAAGTGTGAGAGGAAGATATTTCTTGAGCATACTAATGCCAAGTGTCATTTAGTCAACTTATACATCATTGTGCAACACATGCATACACCTCATAACATTATTGAACATACTCATGCCAAGATATGATTTAACACACTTGAATGCCTAGTTGTCACGAGGTGACATTACTCGTGATGTTGCCGATCATTAATGTAACCTAACATACGCCTCGAAACAGGGTAAGTAACACAATCACACATGCGACACACTGAATACCATAAACGGTGTACTTGTGTGTTCCAAAGCCTACAAGAAGTGGGCTCGGTTGGGAAAGTAAGCATTTAAGGCCCATCTACCTTACAGTGGTGTCATTTGCGGTGCCACGATCCTCTGTAGTATGTGATCAGGCCAAACAGTAAATGCCGTTAGAATCAGATGAAGACACCAATTTCCTCGACCTTATAAGGCAAGCCAGTCAGAAGATATTCTCATGTTAAAGCCCATCTAAGACTCCACCTCCTCTGACTGCTTCCCCTGTTCATTTAGCGCATTCAAAGGCGCTGATAGAATCGTCTAACTAACCTGCAGATGGACTGCAAGGAGCTGCAGGAAGTAATAACCAAAAACGCGTACTCATGACCAGGGGGGGGTGCCAGGTGAACCCCCTAAGGGGAGGGCCCGACAAGGGCAACAAGGTGCCCTACGGAGGGGTTCAAGCGTACTTCTTCATAGTTGTTGCTAAAAGTGTCAAGAGCTTTCTCATTTGTAGTTATCTGATAAATATTATATGCATTGGTTTCATCGGGACACACATGTACGCTGGATGGATCATAGGAAGATATGCGTTTGTAGAAATGACCTAGACTTGAATGCATATCGTGTATACCATAGGCCAACATTATTGCACTTGGTCACGTCCACCCATGCCACCCAGCTAGGGGAGCCTGTCGATCCGGCCGCACCCATATATGCCCACCCAATAAAGAATCTCGCTTCGCCATACCCACCCATACACATGGCTCCATATTGACTTCACCCATTCGTTATGATGACCGTAACACGTGTAATACAATATACATGATGTGCATTTATTTGCAGATGTCGTGATTCGAGCGCTTGAATAGCAGGTTGTTGACCGTTCGCGGCTTGAGCGCATTGCATAAGGATTTTATTTTTTATTTTTCATTCAGAGCACACCCAACCACGCCCACCCATGCGTGACGATCCATACCCATACCCATCCAAAACCCATGGGTATGGGTGTGGGTGTGGGTACCCAATGTTGGGCTCTGGTGTACACTTAATCACATTATCGCATTATGGCTTTGTTTTCACTATATCCCCTTTTTGATAGGTCGTGCTACATCTAGATTATACTCTCATTAACAAAACATAATATGATTTCAACTTTTGTTGGGGGTTTGTACAAATCGACGCGTACTTTATAAATTCACACCCCAAAGTTTTAACAAGGTATAACATATGCACACACTCATTCACCAAGTGTAATAGTTACAGGGAGTCTAAATTGAAATTAGTGTAAAGTTCCCACTTTGAAGGGCCACAACATAACATTATTCAAATTCAAAACAATGAATGTGGGGAATATCCCATGGAATATTGTCAGTCCCTCAAAACATTGTTATGAGTATGAATGATGTCATGTGAGTACGTTGAAATTCGACCTAAGATAATGCAATTGATATGCATAAAATGTTAATAAGCATGTTAAAGACAGTGATGTAGAGATAAATGCTTCTGCTAGAGTAATTGGCACACCGCACATGGAAGTTCTAGTATCTCAGATTATGTCATTTTTATTTTTATTTTTATTTTTATTTTTAGTGTGCAGAGAGTTACATTTGGGGTTTAAGAAGAGATATTGTCAGTCAAACTTTTCCATATATAATTTGATCCTGTATTCTTAATTGCTCATTGTAATAGGTTATTTCACAGATGGTTTTAGTTTCAAAGACCAAGTACGGATTGACTTCAAGAAGGTGCCCTCACTTTGATATATCAACTCTTTTTGTATTTGTAGATTTATTTTCATAATATTGTTATCCCTCCTTAGTATGACACATTTGGGAAACACACAAAAGTCGTATTATCAAGGTGTCGTCTTCTCATTAATATGACAAATTGTTAAGTCATCTTATCTAAATTCTCTTTTAACTTTTGAAAATTGATCATTTCATTAACACCAAAATATAACGAGTTCTCTAATAAGAAACTAGACAACAATTATGTATGACGTTTAGTATTACGAAGTTTTATTGTAGTATAGAGTCTGTGGTGCCTGTGTGCAGGCTAACAAAAGGAAATTAGAGGCTGCAAGAATGCATGTGAGGCCAAACCCACCACCCTTAAGCGTCCTAGTCCGGGTGATGGTTTTAAGACTCGCATGTGTCACACCAAAAGTAGCAACATAAGATATAAGTCTCATCTTAATGAACCCCCAACTTCTCTTAAGTCATGATGTTTTATTAATGCAATCTTCTTGAGTGGGTATAGCATTGGCCGCCTCAAGGGTCCATCCCACGGCCTTAGCTACACATGTTCTTAAGGACTTCCCTCTTAAAACCTTAGTTCTGGCCGTTGATTCTTCACTAGTGCTCGTCACCTCGCTGAAGTTGTGACTTGTTGACTCTATGTGATGAGTACACAAGTGTTAAAAAATACTCATCACTCTCATCACTTAGCGTTACATCCTCTTCCGCAATTCTTCGCCATTCACTCCCAAGTTCGTTCATTCTTCGCCATGGCACCCTTAACTGCTTGATTACAATCCCTACAACTTAACTACAAGTTCCCCCCTTTGATATCACCTTATGATGCCTTGCAGTCAATTCCCTAGCTAAATACTCATTACCTAATTAGTATTAGGTAATATTCTTATTAATTAACAATGACCAATCTAATGTCCCAGCTGTCTAACTTCTGAACCCAATACTATATTTCCAACAACTAAATATTGTAGTTTCAGCAACTAACTCTCTGACTAAATACTGTATTTCCAACAACTAAATACTGTAGTTCCAGCAACTAAATATTGTATTTCCCAAAGCTCTAAGAGCTCAACTCCTTAGAGGAGAGAGAGCTTTAAATTCAACATGAATGTGGATGCTACAATTCTAAATGCCATGATTCCAAACACTATAAATCTAAATATCATGAATCTAAATTCTATAAGTCACATACAACAAGCTAAGCTCTAAATGTCTCAACCAAAGACTACTCCTAACAAATGTCAAACTAACTTCAAGGTGAATTGGTCTTGGTTCTTCACCTTGAGACCTTGCATGCACATGTGCTCCGTTCTTGCTTCCCACACCCACACTTATAACACGTGGGGTGCCAAGGAACACGAAGAAGAAGAGGATGAGAGAGGGAATAGTGAGGGTTTATATAGTGAGTTGAGAGGGAGTAGGTGAGCACCTCCAAGGCTCAAGATAAGCCTTTTGATCCTTTGCTACTTTGTAGGCTCTCATCCTATCTTCTAAGCCTTCAATTCTTAAACCAACAACTTAGGTCATACATTTAAATCAATGAGCTACCATTGGTTCACCATACACTACGCTCACCTAACTAAGGAATTTTTTTCACACCCCTAAACTTTTAATCAACTACTCCACACAAGCCTAAGGTCTAAACATAACTTCATTCAAGCTTCATTCTTTTTATATTTTTGTGAATGATCATAAAACATCAAAACATAACTTCTAATGATTTCGAAGAGTTAAGAACACATGTGAACACCATTTTGGGCTCACAGTGCACAAGATACTAGTGATACTATATCACCATAAGTACAAGACAACATTCTAGGCAGGATGCCACTCTAACCCTAACCTTGCCCTTTCTACACTAGTAATCCTAATTCTTATTAAGTTCCCAATGATAAGTGAAGTTCCCAAGTAGGTCTCAAATGAAAATGGATGTATTTTAGATGTACACAATATAGATGAGAAGAATTTTAGCATTAACTACCTTTTTAATATGACAAAAAAAAAATTTAAAATGTTGCATTATTGAATGTCATAGTCGTATAAAATATAAACTTTTGAATTAAAGAGTTTGGTCTCACAAAAATGTGTCGTAATATCGAGGGTGTCGCATTAACAAGGTTAGATTGTATGAATACACCTCCTGGAATGAAAGTCTAGTAGGTGTAGTTCAAATACACTTTTCATATGTTATATGTGTTTTTTGTCCTTCAGAATTTATGTTGCATACTCATAAGAATGTCATTAAGGGCCCATCAACGTTTTTTTAAAGAAGTAATGATAAAATTTGCATCAATTGTATGTTCTTGAATAAAAACAATTTTAAAACAAACAAACAAAATTGAAGTTGCAAAGGCACTATCTGATGCACTTAATGTTGTTTGGGACCTCCAAGGGGTGCACCTTTTATTAAAAACCAAGAACCACGTGCGTTTTCAAGATACTCTAAAAAAATCCTATATACAAGTGTATATATATATATATATAGATATATATATATAGAGAGAGATGTACAATTTCAATGAAAAAATACAAGTGACAATATGTTTATGTAACAAAATTACATTCATATATAATCATTAACATAAGTATACAAATAGACTTTTGAATAATAATGAATCCCTATCATGTGTATAATGTATAACTCTAGCATTCATTAATAAAGTCATTGAAGACTTTTTCATTCCCGGGATGTAACTCATAAGCATCTAAGTCTACATTATACTTCATAAAAGCTATTGTAATAAATGTTTCCAAATCTACCATCAAGTGATCTGTAAGATTGTAAGTCCACTTATTATTTGGTTTCCTTTTGATACCAACATATACCAATCTCCATGTTTGATGGATGGTACATCAAGTCAATTGGATCCTTATGCTCCACCCAAAAATAACCAAATTTCTATGCATCCTATAAACCCTCCCAACAAACCAAATCGTAATTGGCACTAATTCTTTTGGTCTACGACGTTTTTTTTTTTACAATTTTAGCTTCAATTCTGTTCAAAAAACATTCCATAATCACAACCAAAATTTAACATAGTATTATGATTTGCGGCAGTAAGAAGTTGAGGCTTCCTATATAATATGCCAACCTTAATCCAAGTCAATTGATCTTTAAATAAAGTTGGACTTCCATTCAATTGACTAACAAGTGTTCTCTTGAAATTCTAGACTTCCTTACCTCTACATAAGCCACAATGGACTTTACATTAGATTGGGAGGGCATTGCAACATTTTCATGTGCATCAACTAGAACATCCAATGCATGTCGAAGCTCACTTTGCAACTCCACAACTTCATGTCAATCATTCTCAACGTGTGACTACATCAATTCCGTCTTTATGATAACATCCTTGCACAAGTTTGAATTGTCTTCTTTAACACTACAATTTCCTTGTCACCACCTTGTGCACTAGAATCATTAATCAATGTATGATCATAATCACACTGCTCATCCTCCTTCATACTTGCAAATAAATGAGCTTCAATAAGTGATCCTATCATACATGCACAAATGTTGTATAATTCTCTAGACATCCTCCATATATGTACATAATTATGAGTTATAATTTGTGTAACATATGTGTATGTAGTACAGAGAAGTTCAAATTAATACCCATTTTGTACACTCACGTATACGCATACATGTTATGAAAGGTGCACCCCCCGGGTTGGGACCCTGATGATGACTACTCTGAACCACACTACATGCATTAGTGACCATGGACCATGATCACTATTTTCAATTCCCTCATTGGTGGAGCAATGAGTGGTGGTCCCACTTCACTTAGACAAGGACACCAAAAACAAGACTGACCATTAAATAAGCAACATAAATCCTACACGTCCAAATTTTGTAGATTTTACAGATGATCACTTTGAAATTAAAGTGAGACAACCATATAGGTTGTCCAAGCATAAAATGAAGATAAAAGTAAAAATTGATTATTAAAAATGGTTATTGAAATCCTTGGGATCTTTGTGCTACTTATTTGTAGCTCTTGCAGCTCAACAATATCATAAGGATGTCTTGCTATAAGGTACGTGGGGTCTTTTTGGTTCCTTTTTTCATGTTCTCGAACTTGTACCAATTAGATCTACACAACAAAACTCATGTTGCATTAGCAAATCTACAAAAACTATATTGATAATCGGACCTTCCACGATTTAGTTACGAGTATCGAAAATGCATGTTTGTTGATTTCTTAGTTGGATACAAAGGTCCTCCCAATTTTGTCACTACTGAGCGTAGAGTAGTTAGTTCAATCTCCTTGAACATGTGTCTTTATGATGTTTGCTCTTTGATCTTCACCAAACCACATACCAATCGAATAAAGGCGTTGTATACGGTTATTGATACAATCCACTATAGGATGACCTTTTCATATGTACACACTAGAAAAAGAAAAAGAAAAAGAAAAAGAACCTCTCCCTTATGTATGCCAATGCCTCAAATAATACCCCTTCTTACACTCACCTTAAGCTTAGTTTGTACATGATATGAAGAGTCCACTCCCTCGCTGTAATTGACATGCTTGTGTCCAATGGGGACATGACACATCATCGATGTTTTGAGATGGTCAGCACACGATGTGATCTAGTCTCAGCCCACAGCAAGAGGTGTAAAAGGCATAGAACCTTGCTCCATACTGAAGAAAGTTAGCTGAAGGCTGTACATGTCTTCAAGTGTCTTGATTTGTGAAGTTTAATGTCCAAGTGTGACAAATTAAAGCTCCTGCATAATGATACCGAAATAACGCACATTACCTTCAATTCGAAGACAAGACCAGCAGTTGATTTGAAGTCTAAGTCACTTCAATATTCATGAATGAAAGGTACTATGTGTAGGTAGCCTATGCCAACATAAGAGTGTAGTTTGCACGCGTGTGGGGAGAGAGAGCCCTTGAAATGTGAAATACAAATTATATGATGATCGAGAAGCAAGGGACAGTGTGAGTTCACTTTCACTTTATTTTAGGTCATGAGGGCCTAAGGGACCAAAGAAAGTTGAATGGATGAAAAATCTATATGACGTCCTACATGGCACGAAGTGCACAATGTTTCATGGTCTACTGGATATTACATTAGGACCCTCAAAAAGAGGTGGGTTTACTGTAAAATTAAGGGCCGTGGTAATCAATCAAATTGTCATTGGCTTCTAAAAATGTTAATTTGCCATGATGGGGTCCTGGACTACCTAGTATTTTGGATTGTCCATATAATATGTTGTGGTCCCTCAAAGTGGTCCACTTTTGTTTTGCACTCAGTTAGAGTGCCCATCAATTTCAAAATTGGATTTCTATTCCCCATGGTACGGCCTTTGGATGAATTTCAAGGGCCCTCAGATTTAAATGGTCACGACTCTTGGTTCGTGTATGAAGCAGCCCTTAGTAGGGGTAGAAAATATCATGGTCTGTTGTGATTTATGTTTTACCAAAAAATTAGGGTGGCTTGTGTGGCTTGTGGCTTGTGGCTTAAGCTACTAATAATAAAATAATGATTAGCTATATAATGGTAAAGTATTAGAAATTCTAGTATTATATTAATATTATAATATCAACCCATAATCCTTTATGTTCATGGTCATTTCTTATTTTTGAACATATGACATTGTGAACTCAAAAATGATGTGGGTCAAGAACAGTCACATTGACTAGAATTGTTGTGGGCTATAGAAAGAGATGTAAAAGGTTTACCCTAGAAACAAGTAATTAGACCGTAGTGACCCTCAGATACATAGAAGTATTCGTGAGATGAGATGATAACTATGAGTGTCAAATCGCCTTTTTGTTGCTTCAAATAACTATGTTTAGGTGTCACAAGTATCCTTCTTGAGGTTTGTATGGTTCCACCATGTGCATTCCACATCATTGTCCTTTTTTTTTGCTTCTAATTGTCGTTGCTTCTTATCTGATTTTTAAGAAAGGAATAAACTGTTTGAACCATTTGACATCAAAATTTCAACTAAGAAGAAGAAGAAGAAAAATGTTTAGATCTATCCCCCTCCCGAGTCAATTTGTTGGTAACATAAGCATATTCCTTTAACATTGGAGAGGATTTTATGTGACACAAACCACCCAAACATGAGTTATAGAGAGGAATCTTAAGATTAACAACATGAAGAAGAAGGCGTACTCTTCGTCCCCTCCTTTCTGCTTCTATAGCTCTCTCCCCTCCCCACCTCCTGGGTGCCACTAGTTTCTATTTCAAATTAGACAATTTCTTGGTTTCAAATTGGACCACTTCTTCATATTGTGGTTAACCTCCCAAGCATCTAAGACGCCCAATCCAATCTTTTTCACGCACAAAAACATGCATTCGAACTAAATACTTTCACTTTAGTCAATTATGAAAAAAAATTGACCCCATCTAAAATACACTCATTCTTCAAGTGTTACACTTTTAAATTCTATTAAATACCTAGTTTATTTAATTTAGAATTTGGTTCAAATACACACTTGGGTGCCATGGGATGCAAAATACATACTCAATATTATGATCATCATTGTCGCAACTCGCACAAGTTAAATCCAATTGTTTCCTTGACATGATGTTGCAACTTGGTGTTGCTGGTAGAAACTGTATGTACTACAAGTCTTATGTTGACCGCTTTAAGCTTATGGAATTCTTTAACGAGGGTGTGAGCCCAAATGCGTGCCCACATTTCTTGCAAACGTTAATATTGTTGAAGCTTAAAGGATTATGTGTCACAAGTAGTTAAAAGGGTACAAGAGCTTTGTTGGCCTTGTGGTAGACTCATTAAAATGATAGACTAAACGAGTAAATTAGTTAATTAAAAAAGGGAAGTGAGGGCAACCTTGGAGGCCTCTCTGCCAAGAAATTGTCCGTTTAGGAGTGGTAAGTGCTGGAAGTGGAGGGATTACGCAGGGAGAGGCCAAGAATTGCCGAAGGGAAGGTTGACCCTGTGGGTAAGGGCGTACGAGGGCAGAGAGGGAGAGGGACGAAGGAGGAGCGGCTGCCAAGGAGCGGTTCGACCACAGCTGCGCCGCTACCGAAATGGGCAGCTTCAAGCTCTTACGTGCTGCGGAAGGGCCAGGAAAATGGCTATTGTGACAGAGGGGGATTTACGACTAAGGGGAACATAAGAAGACAAGGTGGTTGGGCTCTCAGCACTAAGCCGATAAACGCCGCATTGTGCAGTCAGAATTCGGATGGCAGGAGGGATTGCCTGGATTCGAATGCCACAAGGCAACCAAGGTTTATGTGAGTGAGCAAGAAGGATGCAGGCAAGTGAAGAGGCTCGGTGGTGGAACTGAGGTGAGCAACTGAGTCGAGGCTTCGCCCAGAGGGAAATTCTTGGAGAAGGTAGGCGAATCAGATTGCAGGCGGCTGAGTCGGCCGAATGCGAGGAGATTTGAGGGAGTGCTTGAATCATTGAGCACGAAGGAGAAGAGCTACATCCAGCGGAAAGGGGGTGCAGAGCCGACATTCAAACCATGAGTGGCCGAAAAGAAAGGGGGTGATAGATGTAGTGTTGGACGTTAAAATAAAGGAAATTTCAGGGGAGCTGCCAACCTGACAGTCGAGAGACTCCTGGACAAGCAATGTGGGCGAAGGAGAGAAGAACGAAGGAGTAGGATCCACAGTGGGTCCTGCATTATAGCTGGGAAGTGGAGAAATCGGGTGTGGAGTTGTTGACTCCTGGGAGGGCAAGGAATCAACCTCCAGCTAGGTGAGGCAGGTGGCTCTCTCTCTCGAGCTCCATTTCCGAGGGGATCAGGGAATGATCACAAGCTGGGGGGGTTTCCACCGGGTGAAGGGCAAGCCCGAGTGATGGATCGAGACTGGTTAGTTTAGGAATTGACTAGTGTGGGAGTGGTGTGAATTTTGAACTCTGGAGCTGGGATCTGGGACGGTCATGCTCAAGCCAGGGTCAAGGAATGGCAATAGATGTGGCCAGTAGGTTAGAGTTTTGTCCTTGCATTGATAGAGTAGAGTGTGTTTTGTGTGTGGGTTTGATGCAAGCATTTTTTAATGCTTGTGGGCCAATTTAAATAAAGAGAAGGTGTGAGTGTACCCATTCATCATCACAAGGATTAAGGGTTACGCTCTATTGCAAGAAGCTAATAACAGTGTGGAGGGGGGGATCCCTCACCTGGACCACGACATTCAAGGGTGGGGGTGATCCTGGCTCCTAGAGGGCAACACAAAATTCCTTCAAGGATGCACCCCATTCACATATTACATGTATGCCAACACCAGCTATCCACTGCCCTCCAAGTTATCAACTTTAAGGTAGACAACCCTTATTTGGTTACCATTTTAATTAGGACACCTATATTTGAGTGATATGTGGTTTGGTGTGGCTCCAAGGATGGATACCAAAAGGTCATGTATTTAGAAGAGATTGGACTACATGCTTATAATATGCTAACCATTTTAACCCAATAGTCGACATAGTTAAAGGGATCAATATGGCCTTTAATGAGCACAAGATTTTTCACTTTGATAATGAACAAGATATTCATATGAGCTCCAAAAATTATGCCAAAAAGTGGCCATGGCTTCACTTTGGATTTGCAAGCCATCTCGTAGTAGTTGGGTGTTTGACATCAGAGCCCAACATTTTCCTTTAAATTTGCACCCATACCCAGACCATGCCCATCAGCAGTGACCTATGCCCACCCATGCCCACCCATGCTATTCAAATTGCGCCCATGTATTAAAAAAATGTGTAATATGTATTACCCGCCTACACCAAATCTTGGTTGGATCGGACAAATAAAAGGTTGTTCACATTCGCTGGCTTCAGCCCGGAGCGGTTCTTGGTTAGCGTATTCCCTGCCTTTTTTCCTCTCGCTCCCTACCACTTTACAACATCCTCTTTTTTTTGAGTTTTGGAATCCTCTTGGCAGGATTGGGTTTAAGGTAGGGTGGGAAAAACAGAAGCACAAGAAAGTGACAAAAACAAGACCGAGGATTCTTGGGAGCCCAGGGACACACTCAAGAAGAAGAAGGAGGAGAACAGGAAGAAGACACACTGAAGGATGGACTCACCTTATTGGGTGAAGGTGATTCGGTGCTCTTACCCTCGAAAGCATTGAATGAGAGCTCATTCAATGACCCCTTCCAATATGCTTTGCTTTAGCCCATGCTCACCCATGCCCACCCATTATAATATCAAACCCATGCCCACCCATGAACAATAATATTGCAGCCATGCCCACCCATGCCCACCCATGAACACGGGTAGATCACTCTAAGGCATTTTTGTGCACCATGTGCGGCTGGGGTTTTTTTTGTTTTGGGGCTATTTACCTTCAAGGGTTGAATTAAAACCTCCCTATAATTACTTACATTTCAAAAATGACCCATTTGTTTGCACCCTTTCATTACTTATATTGTCCAAGTCACTGCAATATTTTATACTCTATATTCCTTTTAAGTGATAAAAGTGTGGGGAAGACAACCCCAACGACAGCGCGTTCCTTTTCATCCATTTTTGGACAGACGGAAATCCCAATTATCATCCATCCCCGTGAGTCGTAAACCCATTTACATACCATACTAAACATACCTTCTAGGATCCTTATCTTCAGTCCTTATATTAATTTTACAAAAAAATAATGGCCCACGTTTTATGTCCATCTAACTTACTTATAATGGGATTGTCTACATTTAATGGCCCCTTCATTATTTGGAATTCCTTTATAATTTTTATTTCAAATGAGTTTAAATCCTCTCTATATTATGCCGTACATCGTTTTTAAAATGCACTAAGTGATCTACCCGTGCCCACCCAAAACCCATGGGCATGGGTATGGGCACCCAATGTAGGGCTCTGTTTGACATCCTATGAGAAGTGGACTAGCACGAAAAAGTAATCAATTAACACCCATCCACCCTAAATCAATTCGGCCACAACGGAACTTGGGCACAAATATGTGGTGGAAAAACAACTATGACTAAGATTTCATAAGCATTCATCCTTTGTTGCTACTATGATTGTTGGATGTCATAGTATCACCATATAAGGTATGTGGTCACTTATCACTTGAATTATACCTATATTTGAGAGGTATATGGCAAGATATTTAGTTAACAATGAACCCATAAAAGATGTGTGTTACGATGGGGTTGGAGCAGGTGCTAAAAATGTATTCATCATTTTAGATTCAATGAACTTCACAATTGGGAGGCTTTATGTGATCACATAAAGAGAACAAGAATCTTTAGTTTGATTTTCTATATCTTTTGCATCTCAATTCCAATTTGAAAACTTGAAGTGACAATTTGCATTGTTTTTGCAGCTGCTAATTGGATGAGACAATTCCCTTTCAATCCAATGGTTAGAATTATTCATTAAGTTGGAAGTGCCCACAGTAGCCAAACTACACGTACAGATGGTGTTAAAAATAACATCCCACAAAAAATTAATACCCTAAGATCTTCTTGAGAAGAATCAAAGCCCTTCACCTCCTCTCCAAGTGGGTTTGTTTTCCTTTGGATTTATCTTACTTGGCGTTGGTGTTATTGGCAAGTGTTCTCAAACAAAAAGACAATTAAAAAATTAAAAAATCATGGAAGTGATTGTTGGAATGCTTTCATGTTTTGGCATTGAGTTGAGAAGCAAAAGACTGTTATAAGAGGTCATAATGAAGAACTTTTTTCAAATGATAGATAATCGGAATAAGTTTATTCAGGTTGGAATGTTCCCAATACTTGTTTACAAGTTAAAGCACTTAAGCTATATGTCTATGATTAACACTATGTTCGTTAATTTGGGACTTTTTGGGCATTTTGAGACATTTACAAATATCAGAAGATGGAGAAAATCACACAGATATTGGAGAATGTTGGAAGATGCAAATATTTTGAAGCGGGTGTTCATATCAAGAACCCAAATAAGAGCTTACATCAAGATGGTTTACATAGGGCAATCCAAACATTAGATCATATTGAAGGGGAAATCGTATGACACTCATATTATTGCAAATAAAATATACAAAGTGTGGCATGTAAAATGAATAGGATGCTAACACCACACATCCATTGGATAGTGCGACCCAAAATCCCCTTGCCTATGTCCCAAACCCCTACACCCATGATGGCCTATCTAGCCTTGGAGACTGCATCTTTTTCTTTTGTAGCGGATTCTTTTGCTTGCATTGCTTCAACATTCCTAAAAATCTCCGACCCGTGACTATAGCCAAGGTTGGGACGTGGGCCCTCCATGACACATTTTGGATTCTGTCGACCACCCGAATT
The DNA here is from genome assembly GCA_950295325.1 of Polytrichum commune. Taxonomy (NCBI): domain Eukaryota; kingdom Viridiplantae; phylum Streptophyta; class Polytrichopsida; order Polytrichales; family Polytrichaceae; genus Polytrichum; species Polytrichum commune. The sequence continues at coordinate 19,942,232 of OX485803.1, read as the reverse complement.
ATATGACGAAGAATTTGAATACGATGAAGTGGATTGTCTTGCATTTCTGGTCATGACGTACAAACGCTCCAACTCGATGGACTGTGAGCAGTAATCATCCCCACCCTTCAATGCGTCCTAGTCCTGGTGGGGAATCAACCGCTCACAACTCCTAGTTGACCAATCGAAGTGAATAGTTCGATCCTCAAAGCTAAAATGGTGTGGTGCCATAGGCACTTCTTTCATTTAAATTTCAAGTGTTGACAAACACTTGAGTTGAACACCCATCAAATCAAAGCCAAAATTGCTTGCACCTCCCTAACAAGAGGTCATGCCCTCCTACCTATTTCCCCCTAACCCCATTCACCTCACTCCACTTGTTCATCATAACATTAACCATGACCCAACCTAGTCTATGCTAAATATCAATCCCATTCTCCTTACTTAAGCCCAATACTGCCCTAACCCGCAAGCCGACCTTCCTTGGGTCGCACTACCAGGCCCGTTACTGTTGAAATGGCGGATTCCCCGCATCTCCACTGCCAGCTCCTCGGTTGGCAGCCTTACCTCACCCAAATCCCCAACTGTCCAACCTCCTGGTCCCAGCTCAGCCTCTGGCTGAACCCTCCTTCCAGCAGCCTCCCCTAATCTCCTTGACCTCAGCATTCGCCTCTGCTGCCGGCGGGTTTAAATATGATCTTTTTCCCCTTCCTGCCCTGATCAAATCTGCATCCCCGACATTGACACATTGGCGGCCGAGCCGGCAAGCCAGAGGCCGCAAGGCATAAGATCTGAGTTTGTTTACGGGTGCCAAGCATGTTTCAAACTTCTCTTCCGAATCTCTAGAATGTGAACTGCCCTGATCTTCGGTTGCGATCGTTGCCTCAACCTTTCCCTTTAATTCTCAGCTCCTTCTGAACATAATGTCAGAGGCTGAGATGCTAACCTTTATGTGACCTTCGGAAATTGCAACTCCACTGCTACATTGTAAATCAGGCCTCTGCCGAATTCAACCGCCACCTGAATCTTGGCTTGTGGATTCAATTCTCCTGGCCTCCTCCCCGACTGTGGCTCAACCTCCGCGGCAGCTGCATTATGATGGCCGCACCGTGTGCACCTTCCTTCTCTCGACCTCCGCATCCCAGTATCCTCACATGTGCAATTCGGACTCAGACCCCCGGTGGTCCCTAAATCCCAGCTCAGTGCCAAGGATTAACTCACACTTCCTTTTACCGCCATGATTCCTTACTAATCATCCCCCTGTCCTCGTGAGGAATCCTGCTGGATCCTCCTCCCTTGGCTACGGCTGTTCCCAGTCCTTCATCGGAGTTGTCCTCATATCTACGTTTATCTCGCTCTCCTTCGCCGTTCTCCCTCTGAGGCCCTTCAACCGCTCTCCCCTGGACCCCCTCCAGCTGGCGCCTTATCACCCCTGGATTTCCGAGAGCTCTCCCAGTAACACCCCCCTTCCTTAAACGGCCAAATTCAAAGTCTTAACCAAACACTAACCTATCCCTTAACCATTCCGACTCAGAATAATCCTACGCCCAGCCCACCACTTAATATAATCTATGACCCTGAATAATCCATTTTCGTCTGTAATGCTCAGTTTACCCATTTAACTCTACCTAAGTCTAGCCCCAAACTCCTCCCCCGAACATGGCAATCAACTAACTTTGTAATCCCTAATTTTTATGTTTTTTATGTTTTTAAAACGTTAATTTGAATTGTGAGCACGAAATTGGGCTCACAGGGTGGCAAGGCCATCACCCTTGAAACCATAGACGTGTGTTGTACGACATGGTACATCATTCACGGTATGTGCAAAGCAAAATTTTATAGACAAGCCGCATATGCCAAGGAAGGCTGCCGGTCGCGTCACCATGGGAACATGGGTTTGAAAAAACCTAGGAAAGCCACAAGGCAAGCAACTGCCACTATGGCGACTATCATTGTCCCCCTTGCTGATGCAATGCCGCACAAAACACACACACTCGCAACCGGTGAAAAAGTTGTAGAGAAGGTTCTTCCCACAGGCACAAAATGGAAAGATATATTGTTGGACGTAAATGCAGTTGGCGAGAAGGCCGGTTTGGAGCCAATGTCGTTGTCAAAATTGAGCGCGATCAAGAAAACAAATTTTAGCGAATACATTATAAAAAACGAGGCAACAAATTTGCCCGGTGTCCCAATTGCGAGAGGTTGAAGCGCCTTCGGAATGCACACACGATGGGTATTGAGTCCTATGCAGCACATCAATTGAACTATTTCAAGCATGTAAACATGCAAAAGACGCACCGTAATGATTACTACACAAATAGAGCCTTGTCCATTTTCAGGCCCTTTGAGTCCTTACAGTCATCCATGACAAAATGAACCATGTCAAAACAACATCAACATGTTTTGCAAATCGAATCAAAGCAACGGATGAATTTTTTAAGCTACATGTATCAATTACAGAAGAATTTGGAAACGACTGCATCACATACCCTAAACACAACTTTGTTTGTTTTACGTGTTGTACATGGGGTATAGATGTACACAAAATGGATTATTTAAAGATGTATATTAATCCTTCGGGTTGGCATTGCAGGAATGATTGCACATGGACACGGTGATGTCAAGTTTGCTCATTATGCTCTCGATTTGTATCCGGTGGACTCAAACCATACAATAGGATCATTTGCAAGGTTTTTACGTGATTTGAAGAAATCACCGTCCTATTCTTCAATATTGTTATTTGAAAACACAGGGTCAACACCTCTATATGAGGCGGTGTTGGATGGAAAAGACGTATGCCTACATTCGTTGCCGGAGCCACCTAGTGAACATGTGTTTGCCATGAAATTGCCCCCAACTATATGTGTCCAATTCGACAATTGTGCCAAAAACAATAAAAGTAAATATGTTTTTACATATTGGTCGTTGTTGGTTGCGAAAGGCATTTTCAAAGAAGTGTTTGTGTCCTTTCTTTTGGTAGGCCACACGCACGATGATATTGATGCATCTTTTGGGTGGTGGAGCATGAAGTTGCGAGAGGAGGATTTTCCAACAATTCCATTGTTGATGAAGTCGTACGTGGATTTGGAGAACATACCCGTCATCCTCCATATCATCGAGGAGGTGCCCGACTTCAAGGCATTTATAGAACCGTATATTTGAAGTGAAGCTCACCGATTGATCGGGCATACGAAGGCACAACAATTCCGGTTCTATATGCGGGGCGATGGTGTCCCCGCTATGCAATACTGGAGCCCGCCGGAGGGTCTCCTTGTATGGTGCGTTGATGCGGATGGAAAGACGATGTTACCGGATGGAGAGCCTAGGCCTTGCAAGCCAATACCCATGAAATGTTTGGAGAATATTGTAAGAGGTATTTCAGGCTTCATACAATATTGGGAAAGTTTGAAGATGTTGGTGGGTCATGTTGGCATCGTTACGGGAGTTGGATACAATATTGGACATGTGTTCGTGCCACCTTGGCAAACCTTCGTCAAGATACCCCCCTTACTTTGAAGCATGGATTTTGGCCACAAACACGTGTCGATGTATAAGCTTTGGAAAGCTAGTCTTTTGGGAAATGGAGAGGTTCATGAGGAGTTTGATATGGACGACCATTACGTCGGGTCTGTTAGTAACCGTTCCCCACCATCTTTCCGCATTGTAGTGGATTGTCATGAAGGATATATGCTCATTTTGCGTCATGGAGATGAGACATATGCAAAGCCAATGTGGGTGGCAAGAGCTTTGTCCAAACCAAATTTTGAAACTTCCAACCCTCATTTTCGACAAATTCAAGTGGAGTACTACCGACCAACGACATGAAATGAAGATGTGATTCGGCATTACACGGGTTGGGATACAAACCCGAACTTTCGGTGGAGGGTAGATTGTGAGCACGGTCCATTTTGGATAGATACAGATTCCATATTCATAGCATGAAAACCATGAAAAAATCATAGTGGATCAGTGTCCATCCCTCAAAAATACATAACTTTTGCAAATGACAACCTTGCTCGGATTGCACAAGAAGCAAACCACGTTGAATGAGACATTGGTAGAATTGTGTTATCATGATTATAGTTTCATATGTAACTAGTAGATACATATTAGTCATATGTGTGCTCTTCAAAATTGGTGTAGAGTTTGGGTTGAACTTAGAAACGCTATATTGTTAGGGGTTGGATGAATATCCATATAGAATATTTGCCAACAAATGTGAACTTTATTTTATTATTATGTGGGGGACTAAATTGTAGGGTTGAATAAATTTTCATTTATTACATGATGCTATGTAGCTCGTAGTGTATATATATTATTGGCCATGCCAATAATAGCAATCATTCTATATGATTTTTTTGGCGAAGTTGGTTTCAAGTGCTCTACCCAAATGTGTTTTTGTTGATGAAGTTGGTGTCAAGTGCTCTACCCAATGTGCTTATGTTGGCCAACGATTGATTTTGGGATACTAGGACTGATAATATATTTGAGATTGTTGACAATATAGTTTTGGGCGACTTCATATTGTTGTGGTCCATATATTAATTTGAGACAAGAAAGTCTCAATTTAACAAATATATTGTTGATTGGAAACTAAGGTATGTGTGTCTTATATGTTCACTTCTATTGAGGGTTTGGATTGGATTTCAACCGCACATGTTTTAGTCATTTATTGATCATGTGTATATTATAGGAACTTTGTTCTAGATGTAGTTGTTGTGTTGCACAACCTTGGAGCAAATGCCCACCTTTGTTTATGGAACTTGTGAATGTCACCAGTTAAAGAAGGAGCGGAAGCACTCTAGGACCACTTCCAACTAGTAAAACAAGACCAAAAATTAACTTTGTAATTGCTTTGGGACCACATGCATGTTTTCAGTAGGTGCCTCATAGGTACAAAGTTTCAAATTAGAAAATGTCACACGTCTATGATCATGACACCACATTGTGCTTACGTTACCAAATGCTAATGTAATATGATAAAAGTAGCATTGTCATTAAAGTAGTAGTAGTGCTCCAATTCAGCCATGTAGATATAGGAGAACAATCAAGGGGCCATACTTCCCCTCCAAGTGGGTGCATTCTTAACCCTTGTATTTATCCTGCTTGACAATTTATCTCAAACAAAAAGAAATATATAATAATAAGCAATCAAATTCAAAAATCATGTAAGTTGTCATAATAATTTCAAGTTTTGGGATTGGAGTTGAGATTCAACAAAAGTTATGAGAAGTCAAAGTGAAAAATGTTTTTCTCTTCTCGCCATGTAACATTGTAACACAAAATGTAGGCATCGAATTTGGAAATTTGCCCACATACCTTAGTTCTAGTAAACATGTAACCTCTCCCTTCTTCCTCATGAGGTTGCCACACACAACTTAAACTCAAGCTCAAGCTTGCAACTTTGGTGGGCCAAAGGCCCAAGGGTTCGACTTGTCATGCCACATATAAACTATCGTGAGTGTGAATGCGTTTATTATTTAAGACATGACCGTATATAATATACTGTATACTATGTACAATAGTATCTGAAATTAATTAATAATACGGCCTTTTTACACTCATGCTAGTTTGCAAGTTGTACGAAGAGTGCACCCCAATAGGCTCTAATGACAACCATCAATGTGGATAAAAACAAGATAGCAACAATGAATCGACACATTCAGTTAAAAACTCTTATTAAAGAAATGTTGGCCTTGTTGTTTTGATTTCTTAGGGGCCACTTCACACACGAGCCAAGATCTGTGATCATGAAATTGTGAGAGCCCGAAAGAAAGTGTCCAAAGTATGTCCCAAGACACCTCCAAAATCATGTAGTGAGGTCATTGACCCTAAGTGTAGTGTGAAGTCATATGTGACCATGTCCTCAGCTAAATGCTATTTCAATGAATTTCTATTCATGTGGATCCTCGCACATGATAAAATAAATAAATCAACAGTTATGAACATTCGGAGTGCCATGGTCTCCCGGTTTTGTGTTAGGTCTACCTCCAAGAGGTGGTTTTTGAGAATAGTCCAAGTGACCATGAAACATATCCATTCAATGCCATGTAGAAATCATGTAGACTTTACATCCATCTTGTATTCACATACTCCGTTGGTCCCTCAAGCGTAGTGTGAAGTGAACTTGGACTAGCTCCGTGTTTTCCACCAATGAGAGTGCTTGAAGTGTAATGGTCGTGTGTGAAGTGGCCCTTAGTATCCATGGAGAGAACATTGCATGTCGATCTCTACATCATTGCTTCAACACCACTATGATAGAAGCACCCATAATGGTTGAGCAAAGTTTCATGACACCTACAGGCTACTATTGAGAGATTGCAATAATAAATGTACGATGAAGGTCATCCCCGAGTCTATTTTGAAACAAAACATATACAAACAAGTTTTGTAGAAACACCCAAAATTTGGCCCACAACATGTCATACATGGATTAACTCCAAAGTGAAGTAAAACTAGAAGGATATCACAAAACATGTCTATCCAAGTATGACAAATGAAGTGGTTGGGCTTATAACTTGAGACAATATTTACAAGAGAGACACCTCCAACGTGGAGGAACTCGGGATTAACATTGTCGCGTACTCACTTATACGCAACCTCAATATCCAAATTTACTTCATACATATTTGATGATACAAATTAGAAATTCAGAATAAACATACGGATTTTGTTTTTGTTTTGGTTTTGGTTTTTTGCTACTTGAATCATACATTGTTGTCTTCAATGGTTGGGTGGAGCATCACGGAGCCTTTCATCACATACATTCACTTAAGTGGTGTGACCCATCAAACTTGTAAGTGGAAGCCACGTAATGTGGCAGCTGGGCTTTCAATGGCTGCACTTTGCGACACCAGCTTCTCTTGTCATTCTCAACAATGAAAGAGACAACACTCAACCTTTACACCCAGAAATGAATCCTACTACTTTGCTGTATTAAACCCTTTTCAGTGGAGTGTCACTGACATGCACAATAACTGAAGCTCCGTACCCAATCCTTGAATACCGTTCCATGGTGCACAATTTTATTTATTTATTTTTGGTCGTGAATTTGGAATTTTGGGTTAAACTCAGTCAACTCTTCTAAGGGCCACTTCACACACGAGCCAAGAGCCGTGACTATGACATTGTGAGAGCCCAAAAGGAAGTGTCCAAAGGCTGTCCCAAGACACCTCCAAAATCATGTAGTGTGGTCACGGACCCTCAAGTGTAGTGTGAAGTTCATATGTGACCGGGCCCTCAACCAACTGTTATTTCAATTGAATTTCTATTCATGCGGGTTATCATGCATATTAAGATAGAATAAATCAACAGTTGTGAGTATTCCGAGTGCCATGGTCTCCCAATTTTGTGTTAGGCCTACCTCCAAGAGGTGGTTTTTGAGAATAGTCCAAGTGACCATGAACCATGATTTATTTGATGCCATGTAGGAATCCATGTAGACTTTACATCCATCTTGCATTCGCATACTCCGTTGGTGCCTCAAGCGTAGTGTGAAGCGAAGTTGGACCGGCTCCACGTTTTCCACGAACGAGAGTGCTTGAAGTGTAATGGTCACGGGCTCTCAATCTCGTGTGTGTGAAGTGGCCCTAAGGGGCAATTTACACCATAGACCATGAACTCGTTCCACGGAAGATGCCTTATTTTGCGGTACGAGTTCATGGTCTACATTTCATGGTCCTAGTTCTTAAAATTTTGATTTACAAAGCCATTGGGCCCCTCACTAGGTGTAAACCGAATGTGGACCAAGAGGAATGACCATGCGGCAAGAAGTGGATGTGCTGATTTTTTTAATATAAGCCCAAAAAGGGCAGTTTTGGGATAAAAATGAAGTTTGACCATTTTGTTGACTTCAATTTGCCTTCACTTGCCTACACATGCCTTCACTTATCTTGTCACTTAGTTTTTTCTTCTTTTCGCCTTAAAATTCAGCAAGTATGGTCAAAATGGAGGAGAGGAATTGGAAGCTAGTCGTGCTACTAGGATTGTACATATTTTTGTGCATGCTTGTGAAGAATGTTGTGGGCATTCAAACACTGATTTTGCAAGGAGAATGGGAAAATTTTGCAATTTTGAGCGTGGTTTACGAAAGCATTGGACGTAGAGAGAGGAACATATGGAGTCAAGAGAGGTCTTCTCGCAACAATTTTTACAAAAAAAATGAGTGATTGAATTTGTACATGTGACATGTACCTTGTGTTGTCACTACACTAAATAGGATATTTAGTGTTTGATTATATCTAATGTTGTTACCACCCTACCTTGCTCAACGTTAAATTTCAATTCTTTGATAATTAATGTTAGAAGATTTCCCATTGCGCTTCTTTTGACCACCCTGATCTACAGTCACTAAATGACTACAGATTTTTGTTTTTTTTGTTTTGCAACTATAGTTTCTAAACATTACGGGGCGTGTAATATACCGTTGGAAAGATATTTTCAAGACCTTTCCAACGGTATATTACAAGCCCCGAAATTCCAAACATTGCAGTTGGTAGACCAAAAAAACAAATCTGCACTTGAATTCTTGAGTTCTAGATGTACCGCGTTGTTTGATGAAACACGTGTAAGCCGGTTTAAGGGGTAGGGCAAGGTAGTGCTGGTATGTCTCATGGGCTATAATATAATTAAGGCACATAAAAGGTAGATTCATTAAAACGTTCTTGAAATGGCATTTCTTTGACATGGGCCCTTGCCTTTTCCTACCAGACAACCACACACTTTTCTTTTTCCCTTCCATTTTCTTTCCATGGTACCATATTTTCATGCATTTTGTAAATTTTGGTCGGCTTTTATGAATTATATCCATGCTATCATTGATCTCACTTAGTTTCCTACGCAAATCTCAGTGACTATAGAAAAATAATTGGAGTATGTGTTAATGAAGTTGAGTCACTATTATATATGTCACAAATGTTACATCATGTATTGTGCTCAAAACAACATCAACTTATGTCAGTGTATTAATTTACACAATCTAATTCATTACTTTCAAGAGAATGTTCATGTTTTATTTTTTGAAATTTGATGTCTATGGAACAAGTAGATTAAACACAAATGAAGTCATGTCATTGAACTAGAAGCAAAGTCTACCTATTGATGTGTTGTTGGTGTTTGGAAAGGTTCCACAAAGGTCATGATGCCTTAGGTTACCCTTTATTGTTCCCATGTGCATTCTAACGAACTTGTCACACCAATCTTAATGTTAAGGGCAATTGAGTGATACATCCATTACCTCCAACATATTCTTATGGTTGGCCGCTTGTCTATGAAAAACGACTTTGTTATGAAGATTTGGGAAGAATTATCTCTTTGCTTCAACAAAACTTGAGAATATCCAATAGTTGAAAAGTTCAAGACTAGTTCTCAAGCTGGGGCAACTAGTTTTTGAAATCTCGTTCTTCAAACTTTGGATAGTGGGATGGATATGGACCCTGAATCAAATTATAAATAGTCAAATGCATTTTAGAGCACAAATATGTAAGAATTTTAAATTTTAAATTTGGAGTTCATACGCTTTTTCTAGAAATGGTCATTCTAGGATGAAGACATGACATGGCTTTTAAGGTGGCTTCTCTTTTTGAGAGCACGCCCATGGGGCTTTCAGGGCCAATAAAGGGTAGATTTTATGGCAATGCAATTTGTGATATTGAAATGGTGGACCCGTTGTGCTCCCAAGAATTGCACTAGAAGTGGAATGAATTCCCTAGAGGTCCACGATTTTCTTGATTTTATGTGTGCCAAATATAGATTCAAGTGGGCCGCATAGCCATGACATGGAGCCGTCCAAGTGCCCATGTGAAATGGGTAACCAAGTTTGAGTGTTATGGAGCTTTGGAACACAATGGGATGTGACCGTTGAGATTACCAAGAAGTTTGATGTGCAAGAAATGGGTGGGTGAGTAAGATGCTATTGCGGCAAGCAATCATGGCAAAAAGTTGCCATGGTTGCATGCCCGCCCTTGTGCCCAAGAATATTTGAATTTTAAAGCCAAGAGAGGGAAAGGGGGCCCATCAATGTGGTTCTTAGGTTCCTTGAAGAAGCCCTTAGGAGGGCTTAATTCTTTCTTTCTAATGTTATGACACTCAACCCCAATGAAAAATCTCCACAATTACCACCATATCTCCCTTGAACATTACCTTATTACACCGGGCGTGACAATCACCATCATTTCTAGGGTTGTCTCATTGAACGGGATGGTTGACTTGCCGTTGATTATGTAATATAATTTGATGGGACAAGACATAATTATTTCTTTTTCTTTTTCTTTTATTTGATTTTTCCAACTGGGTGACTTGTCTAGTGGATGACATGAAAATTTAGGTCGACATGTCAATGGCCAATTTTTTAGAAAAGACACTAGAGAAATTTTAATTCAAAACACACTTGCATCCCCCGTGTCAGGTGTCCTTTTTGTTGGTTATTGTACATGTAACAACCACAATGAAATTGTAATAATTGATTGAGCACAAAATTTATTTCACATTCATTGTCTCCCGTAGGTGTGCGGGCAACTTGGGTTTCGCAACGTCCACGTATTCTCATCTCCAAGCCCAAGGCAACCAACTTTCATCTTTGTCAAACGGAGTCTATTTATGTGGTTTTAAGAATATCACTTGGTGCAAGATATTCTATTAAATTTGTCTCAATTTTTCCATCTCTCTCGGATCTCTTCTAAATATTAAACATCTCTCGTAGTTTCTTCGCTTTCAATCATCATTAGATCTCTTTAAGTTTCCTTACTTTGAAGCATTATTGAATCTCTCTTAGTTTGTAAATTTTGAATCAAATTTGGATTCCTCTAAGTCTTTCAAATTTTCCTTTGATTTGACTTACTCGGAAATATATCTTTTAATATTGAACTTTTCTTAGTCTCAAAAACAATACAAAACAACACAAAACAACAAAACAACAAAATGCAACACAACACAACACAACACAACACATCAAAAACAAAAATCCACACGACACAAAACAAAACAAAATGAGCTAACTATTGACAATTCTACCACATGTGGCTTAATTTTCCATCAATACCACTCAAAGTAATTGTGATTGATTTTTATTTTTTGGTTATTTGTTTGCTTCTGATACCGTAACGTGGGCTCATATTATTAATGTTGATACACTAACTTTTTGTGTTTTTCCAAAAATATTTACATTTAGAACCACAAGTTAAAGTATCGACTATAGAAACATTCTTGGTCGATACCCTAACTGTAGGTCCTTCAACAACTTAACATGTAATTGAGGCTAATATCATCGGCAAGCCCTAAACCCTATAAGATTACAAGTCATCCTAACATGTTTATATGATGAGAGAATATGAACAAACAAATTAAAGATGTTGTCATTGGCATGAAGTATGGGGTAGCTTCATTTTTGAGTTGACCTAAAAATATGTATAATCTTAAAATGATATTATAAAAAATACAAGGTTTAAGCTTCAGGATATTATATATCATATATAAGAGAAATTTTCTATGTATTTGTGTCCATGACCTATAAATACAACCTTAAACCCTCCAATCTCAAATTTGTTTTTTTTGGTTCATGATGATATTTGATATGCATATGATGTATATAATAATTATTTGTAAGAAATAACTCGTAGTTATTATTATAATTCAAGGTGGGTGATAAACTTATATATTTTTTATTTGCATTGAACTTATGAACTAATATTAGAGGTATGGACTCATTTAGAGGTGATGAATAAAACATATATAATAAAAATTAACAAGACTATGATAGGTTACCATCACATAATAATTGTACTAAGATGGGGTATGAACACTACACTTTACACTATAATCAAATATAATCGTGTTGTCAAGATTAGGGTATCGATTGCAACACATGCTCTTGGTGTGGACCTATTGGTAGGGTATCAACCAATTGATTGTGATTTCACAAGTGCACATAATAGCACTTTACATGACATTATTAAAATGCTATATTTATTAATGTAATTTAATTCTTTTAATTTAAGTGTGTCGATTGTCCCAATAAAGATCATAATTTTGTGGAAGAAAATATATGCACGATTTTGAATAGGATGAAATTAAAATTTAAAACTCAGTCAATAGAAATACGAAGATATGAGCAATCCAACAAGCAAAGCAAATTTGTCAATAAAAATCAATAAATAAAAATCAACCAACTATGTTATTTGATAGCCAAATTTAAGAAGGATCTAAAGCTACATCATGCACATCCTCTCTCCCACTCCGCCTCAATAATTTTGAATAATGACAATCCAAGCTCATTATGTGCACATGCTTCCATCTTCTCTTTAAAAGTAGTAAAGATGGGACAAGGAGTGCCTACCCGCCAACTTGCAACCCACCCTTAAAAACAAGCTCCTTCCCACCCACCCCATGCACTCATATGGAATTGGTTAATGAATGAACTTACGCAGACGTTGCGAATCCTTGACCGCGTACAACCTTGATTCAAGGATTTTCTTCGACATTCATATCATGCCCTTTGGGCATTGTGTTGGATTGTGTGTCCTGGTTTCCATGTCTACAAAATTAAGGGTTTTACCAAAGTTAGGATTTACATGCCCACCATGCAAAATATTGTTCGCTTGCTTCACCGTCACTCTTTGATTAAAGGTGTAAGTCTGTTCGAAAAGACCAAAAAAAACTCATTGGGTTATATTTCAACTTGTAATTTGATGCATAATAAGTTTCGAGACTCACTCATGTTCAACCAATTATTCAAACTCAAGCCCTTTGAAAGTTCTTCATGAATGTGCACAACTTGATTTACTTGGGGCAATAAATGCACTAGGGAGGGGAGGACCGGTGGATGAGACCATTTGGTGATTGAAACACATTCCCCAATGTGTGGCTAATTGCACCATCATTTCACAATAGATATAGACATCATTGTTGCACGGCCCATCCTTCATAGTTCCCTATTTTCCTCCTCGTCCTTTGCATGCCCCCACTTATGTATTTCGTTTCCGGGTTTGTTGTTGGGGTTGTACGTGTGAAAAATCGCTAGGCTTCTTGGATAGCATTTAATAGTTGGGTCTGCAAAGTTGTCATCATTTCTATGGTGTTCTTCTAAGCAAAGTACACACAACGCTCGATCTCAAGCACAAGCGAAATAGTATTTGACTTACGAGGTGGCTGACAAATAACTATCAACTATATATCCAACATAGGGAATCCTCCTCGTGGGGACGGACTCTTCATATACCACATATGACCTAACGTGGGTGTAAGAAGGGGTACTATTTAAGGCATTAGCGTACGTAGCATACATAAAGGAGAGGCATTCTTTTTCTATAGTGTGTACATCTTAAAGGCTATTTAGTTTTGAAATAAAGGTAGATGTACAAAAGGGGGCATTAAGGGCCGGTTCACATTATGGACCATGAAGTTGGTCCATGGAAGAGGGTCTTTTTCAATGGTCCAAGTTCATGGTCCAACTTCCATGATCCGACTTCTTAAAAAACCAGTTTTGAAAGCCTTGGGCCCCTCACTAGGTGTAAACCTAATGTGGACCAAGAAGAATGACCATGCACCAAAAAGTGATTGTGTTGATTTTTTTTAATGCATGCCCAAAAATGGCAGTTTTTTTTAAAATAAATCAAGTTTGACCATTCTCTTGTCTTCTCTTGGCCTTCATTTGTCTTCACTTCTTGCTAAATGTGTCAAAGATGTGGCTTTTGAATCTTCTCACAACAATTTTTACAAAAAATGAGCGATTTAATTTGTACATGTTCAATGTAATTTACATGTGGCATGTACCTAGTGTTGTCACTACACTAAATAGGATATTTAGTGTTTGATTATATTTGATGTTGTGACCATCCTACCTTGCTCAACACTTTTCAATTCTTGATAATCAATATTAGAAGATTTGCTAGAAGATATGTTGGAATTCTCCTTTTATCATAGTTTTTTTTTTTTCAAATCTTTACTTACACTAAATTAAAACACGTAACTTCCACATATTACCATACTTAATATTTAGTGTTTGAGTTTACATTTAATGTTACTTACTTTCATAGGGTTATTGATATTTTGTGTATGCATTTATATTTAGTGTATCAAATACTAAATATCCTATGTAGTATATTAATAAACTATGCAAAGAAGAACCATGATCCTTTTCTCATTGTGGTTCTTTGACCACCCTGATCTACAGTTGCTAAATGACTATAGTGTAATTTCTTTTCATTTTGCAACAATAATTTTAAAAATGTCCCAGATTTGTAGTATACCGTTGCAAAGGTCTTGAAAATACCTTTCCAACAGTATATTATACGCCCCATAACGTTTTATAGTCATAGTCCTCAACGACTAGCATGTTTGTTCTTGTTAGGGTTTGCATAATTTGGTTCTAGGTTTTCACAAACTAGGTGCTATCGGAGCATTCATGGGCTTCCTTGAATTATACTCTCCAGATTGTGGCTAAGATATTGTTCTTTTGTCTTTGTTTGTTTTGTATAATTATTGAGATAATGCTATGAATGAAGATGACTTTCTCATCAGAAAGCAAAAGTGGATTTTATGTGTAATTAAGGCTTAATATTTAATTTGTCGTATATATATATATTTTTTGTATATGTAATGAAGACGTTTATCAAACCAAATTGATACACTTAATATAAATACATGAGTCCATTTTCCAGCATATCAGTAGTACATATACATTTGTTTTTCTCTATTAACTTCTCGTGTGTAGGGGGTTTAACTTCATCATGACCCATGCATGTGATTTAGGTTTCCAAAAAGGAGTCCATCCCCCAAGTAAACCTCTTGTTGGAGCTGTCACATGTTTGAATTTTTTTGGAACGTGATTGAATGCCACTTTCTCTTTAACCCTCAAATCCCCAACAAACCAAAGTAGCCACATTTTTCTAGGTTTTTTTTTGGCAAAAGAGGGTCTCACCAAGTCCAAATTTGTTTTTGAAAATTTACCATGATGTGTGATTTCAAGATGTCTATCCAATACACTCAAAATCATTTCACATAGATTTGATGATAGACTTGTACATTTATTGAAAGGTTGATGTTATTGCCTTTGAGGGAAACTTTGAGATCAAACTATACAAAACTCTAGAATGCGATGTCAGAGTATCATTTAATCCAAATAGTTTCAAGATTTGTTTGTGATTTTAGTTTCCACCGTTTCAACCCACCCACTGTTTGGATGGTGAAATATGTCAATGCCGTTGTCATCCATTGATTATGTAGATTGTGGCCATCTTGGGTGAGAATGGAAACCAAGTCCATTAAAAAAATTACACGATGTTGCAATCTAAACTTCATATATAGCTTGCACGAAAAAACCTAGCAAAATAAAATGCGCCATATTATTAATCTCAAAAAATTACAACAGTAGTTGTACGCCAAAACTTTAAGTTAAACTCCATTTAAAAGTTTGGTTTTTTGCAATATTTCTGATTCACCCTAGTTTGAGAAGTCTTAAAGGGGAGGGAGGTTGCAGATAGTAAGGATTTTGTTTTTGTTTCTTCAAGCAATTAGGTCCGAACCTGGAATGAATGTACGTACTTGCCTATCCATATTAAAATTATAATCATTTACTTACAGATACCAATAAAGATACCAATTACACATGTCATATGTCATGTTGATTAACAATGCGTCATATGACATATGACATATGGCATACGTCATATGTCATGCTAATTGACAATGCGCCATGTCATTGGTCAGGTGACACACAACCCAAAATGTTCCATATCATGGCTATTAGGGCTACTTCACACACGAGACTGAGAGCCCGTGACCATAACACTTCAAGCACTCTCACTGGTGGAAAAGGCGGAGCTGGTCCAAGTTCGCATCACACTACGCTTGACGGACCAACGGGAGTATACAAGTGAATGCAAGATGGGTGTAAAGTCTACATGGATTCCTACATGGCATCGAATGGATCATGTTTCATGGTCACTTGGACTATTTTCAAAAACCGCCTCTTGGAGGTAGGCCTAACACATAACCAGGAGACCATGACACTCCGAACGTTTACAGCCGTTGGTTTATTCTATTTGATCATGTATAAGGATCCGCATGAATAGAAATTCATTGAAATAGCATTTGGTTGCAGATCCGGTCAACATATGGCTTCACAATACACTTGAAGATCCGTGACCACACTACATGATTCTGGAGGTGTCTTGGGATGGCCTTTGGACACTTTCTTTTGGGCTCTCACAATTTCATGGTCACGGTTCTTGGTTCGTGTGTGAAGTGGCCCTTAGACCAACCCTATTTACCATACATTTGGTGATGTAGTCCTCCCTCCGATGACCTTGACAACATGAAAAGGTCATTCGCAAGCGGAGGCGAGGTGGGTTCTAGGTAGCATTCAGACATTAGGTAGGGGTAAGAGTGGCCCAACATGATTGGGAGTAAAGAGATGGTTTTATTCAATTTATTTAATAAACGTTTCTTAATGACTTGCTATTTAGTCGGTTTGTTATTTTGGAACTGACCATCCTCCATTGACGGTTAAACACAAGAAATACCTAGAACCTCATGAGAACATTTGAACCTTTAAAAGTTGTGTATGCAAGGGTGGTGATTGACACCCATGTTTCTGCAAGCACTACTAGGTGGTGGAATGTGGAAGGGGTTCAAGAAAAACTAACCCTCCAGAAGAAAAACCATTGATTGCAACTGTGTGTTGCACTTGTCCATTGCAACTCATGGAAAATTAAATTGTATCAATGAATCATTTTGGTATTCAATTAAATCATTTTCAGTACGGTTTTGGACAATTGACAACCAAAACCCTCCGGTGGACAAGGAAAATTATTCATTTAATATATTTTCTCAACAAGAGATGCAATGGACAAGTCACAACAGATGGTTGTAATGGACAAGTTTTCCAGTAACAATTCTAAATTCTGAATCTAATATCATTGGACTTGACGAACACGATCGTGAAATCCCTGCCCCTTGGCAAATCCTTTTGAGGACGGGACACCAACATGCACCGGGGGGAACATACTAGAGCCGACCCGGGCCGGGCCAATTTGGGTGGAGTCCACCTAGGATCTCGAAATCACTATTAAGCCACGAAAGCTGTGAATGGAATGGTGGCGATCGGCTCCAGTGCTGCGAGGGCCAGGTGGAGGAATGTGGAAGGCGAGGATTGATTAGAGCACTGACGATGAATTGCATGGCGACCTGGTGACGCCCGAGGGGGATTGCAATGCTCATGAGTCATAACTTTCGCAAGGACACTCGCGACAGTGTCAGGCTTGCTTTTCAAGTGCTACATTCATGGCAACCAAGAGGCCCCATTAAAAGGGTGGTTAGTTTGTTGTTGCCGACCCACCTCCCACTCGAGCTCAGCTCAACAATGTCGCCTAACTTAACTTACTTCAAACTTCAATCCGCCACTGCGCTTTATATATTCATAAACTTCCACCTCACATCAGTCATCCACAGACGATCGACTTCACTGTCGTCGACGTAGCCGAAGAATCTTCTTGCAGGTGTCTAACTTAGTGGTCAAACCCATAATTTTCAGGATTTCTGGAGTAGGCAGGTAACCAGGTTCCAGATTGAAAGTTTAGTTCTTGGACCTCACAAATGCAGGTGTAAGTCTTACTTGCTACCAACCATCACTGTGAAAGTATGGCCGGGTCGTCCTGGTCGGCTGAGTAGTCCAGTTTTTCTTCCTGGACTGTTGGAGCTTGAATATTTTGCATTTTTTTTGGAATTTCTGGCATTTCTGCAGGAGGCAGGAACTTCCAGATTTTAAGCTTCAAGTTCTCCCTCACCAATGCAAGTGGTACTTACTTGCCACCAACCATCACTGTGGAATTGATTTCTAAACGGGTCGGTCGGGTTAGTTCCAACTTTTGAGAAGGTTTGAAGTTTTACTCCCTGGACGGTTTTGAGCTTGCGTTCTGATGATTAGCACCACAGTTTCTGCAGCTGTCACCAACTATCCCTACAGTGGAATTGTGTGCTTTGGCGGCTGATCGACATTCGAGAAGAACATCCCCGCTAACACAAAATCCCTGCAGCTTCGAAGTTATTTTCGTGGTAGTTATGGAAGTTGTTGAGTTATAGCAGTCGGCGTTTTTAACGCATCACCATCGGCAGGTCACTGTGTTGGAGAGTTCCAGTTGGTGGAACAGTAGGTGCATGTGGGTTGTGCTGCATGGTAAGTTGGTTCGGAGCTACAAGTGTTGTGTTTCGAAGGTTCTGTGAGCTGACAAACTTCCTATATATTAGTCTATGTACTTGGAAACCATGCATCCAGTATGAGGCATGGGCCGATGTGGAGTTATTTACTACTATCTCCTCCACCACTACTAGTCTTTCGTTCAATGTCTGATCACAGGGGAAGTATGGAACTTTGTCGAGGACTCCAATTTAATATCATTACGGTTTAACTAAGAGCAGCAGCCTGGCTCCTTTGCTTGAACTTGTGCAGACCTCCCCGGAGTCAGAGTCAGAGCCGTCATCACAGACGTCATACTTGGTTGCATACAAACAACTGCAGCAGCTCAACTGAAACCATTCATCAAGCTTCTAGTGGGATCCAAGGCACCGGAAGAGAGTCAGCTAGCAGCCTCTAGTTCCGAACTTACAAAGCTTATTAGTGGTACAGACATTGTCTTTGTACCACTAGGTTATTTCTTTGAAGGGGCTGTTTTGTTGAAGCCCTTGGAGCCTCTCTCTAGTTGAGGAAGACTCGGTCTGCGCGCAGGCAGAGAGAGAGAGAGAGAGAGAGAGAGAGAGAGAGAGAGAGAGATTTGGCAACATGGAGTTGAATGCATTGGAGACAACTACGGCCCTATTGGATCGCGGAATGGGGATGATGAGCACCATACCGATGCTGGTAGCGGCGATGGTGGCATGGTGGGTATGGCATCGCTTGAAACAAGATAGGGAGAGCAGGCTGCCAGGCACCTTCGGCTTGCCTATCATCGGAGAGACGCTGGCTTATGTGGCCAAGATGAAAACTCCCCTAGGAAACTTTGTGGATGAGCACTCCTTAAGGTAAAATTATAAGTCAATCCACTCTAGACCTCTACCGAAACTCTCCAAAATGTAGTAGCAACTAACACATTGAATGCAGGCATCTAATATCTCCCGCTAAACTCCCCAGAAATCTGGAGTGAGCCAGGTTTGCATACGTTATCTGTTTCGATGCCTTAATCTTTCAACCTCGTACATTTTGAGTTCTAAGATCAGGTCAGCACGCAGCTTATGAGGGTGATGAGCTACAGAAGCTCGTTGAAGCTAAGGATGACACAACTGTTACATTCTTCTAGGAGTTTCTTAATTTTCTTACTCATATTTCTGTCGCCTGCCCATTGGGTTCCATCCATCTTCGGATGTTTTGCAGATTTCTTTTGACAATCTTGTTAGAGCAAGCTGGCCACTCACAATCTCAACTCCAACCTCAGAATCTCAAATATAAGATGACGATACTGGTTGAGGATGCAGGGGCACTTCATTTTTTTGAGAGTTTATATTACAGAAATGTCATGTATTGAGACAAAAGTGGGCTACTGAGGCGCCAACCTCAATTCTATGGAGGTTTTTGAGCTGGGGATGTCCCTCCCCCAAAATGGAGGTATTGTGGTTGAGGTTGAGGTTAGGGTTATATTGCGTAGATGATTGGGATAGTAGAATTTGGTGTTTTGTTTCCAAGTCTGGAATCCTTCCGAACACAACTCAAGCCCATGGGCCCATGAATCACGGATACTGCATGTTGATTGTACAAACTAAAGTTCTCGAGTCCATCCAACGGTGAACCGACCTTCTTTTTACATTCTTTTATTAGTGTTTTCTGTCGGCGAAAAATCCGGCAAGGGTTC
Organism: Polytrichum commune; assembly: GCA_950295325.1. NCBI lineage: Eukaryota > Viridiplantae > Streptophyta > Polytrichopsida > Polytrichales > Polytrichaceae > Polytrichum > Polytrichum commune. Next base: position 19,922,418 of record OX485803.1, on the reverse strand, counting down.
CTCCTCGTGGATTGTAATGACCTGGTGCACGCGTCATCTTCCACCGACTACTCCAAGTTTAAGATTCAATGTCAGTGTCGGTGGGTGGAATATTGCTCGTTGTTGAGTCGATCCTTTCAGTTTTCCTTTGTGGGCACCCACCACCATTCCCCCAAAGTTGCGAAATTGGAAACCCGTTGAAGTCTTTAAATAAGGCGGCTCCTTGGACTAATCGCTACAAACGGCTCCTCGTACAAACATCAGTTTTAGTCCCCCCTTGACACTAAGTTAGAGAGTTGAAAGCTCGAAGGTTGAGGGCCCGAGGAAAGGAGCCTTAGCCTTTTAGGCATGCCTGAGTTCACCCAAGTCCACTTTATACTTCAGCTTTCAACTTGAGAGCTTCAACTTTCTGCAAGCTTACAGTGCTTAGATTCCCATGTTCCGAGGCTCTCGGTCAAAATCCTAAGTCCCTACTTCATGTAGGTCTCTTAGGAATGTTGTGAGTTCGAGCTGCTCTTGTGTGTGGGCTCCAAACTAATTGGCTTTTTCGAGGATTCTTTGACTTGTTATGAATGAATTCTCATTTCTTTAGTACCATTTGTCCTTGACGCCACAGTTGGAGCAGTGCCATGGCCAATTTACAGTTGCTCAATTTCCCTGAGATTCGCAAGTTCAAGCTCTCAAACTCAAGCTCTAGTGTAAACAGAGGCCTTAGTACATTTCCCCTTCCGAACCGCACTTTGATCATGGCCAATCCACTTCGAGACCCAAACCTTTGAGAGCTTTCAAGAGGATGATCTTGCATGCCTCTCAAAGTTCGAGGTCATCAAATATGAGCATTAAACCTCCAAAAATTGCAAGTTCAAGCTCTCAACTCAAGACCATTATTATAGTCTAAAAGGGTCATAGTATATTCCCCCCTTTCAGAGCTCACTTTGAGTATGGCCACTAGAATTCACTTTCTCAAACTACTGAGATCTTTCTTTCAAGAGCATTGATGAAGCTCTCAATCAAAATCAGTAGTATGAGCTTTGGATGAAGGAAAGCTAAGCTTGTCAAATCCAACCAATTTGTCTAGTGCAAATCATGATGCAGGTATGGGCAACTGTTCAAGTCGTCGCTGTTCTTCAAGCCCACGGTGTTCGCAACGGAGGTGGAGACGGTGAAGATGATTGTGGCCAAGGAAGGGCGGTCGTTCGTGTCGGACTATCCTACCAGCTTCGCAATGCTGTTAGGCCGATTCAATGGCTTGAATCTGAAGGGAGAAAATTGGAAGCGCCTCCGGAAGTTTGTGGTGGCCAACATCATGCGGGTGGACCTCCTTAAGGAAAAGATGAATGACATCGAGGATTTGGTGGTCAAAACCCTCGACACCTGGGCTGACGACGGCCGAACAATCTTCGTTGAGGACGACACCAAAACCGTAAGCATTGAACCTTTAAATGTTCTATAATTAGTATTTGCAAGATTCTAAAAGGATGTTGACATGTGAGTTGAATCATTGTTGGATTAAGCATTAGCTAAATGTCGAATCGGCACTGTAATGATATTGCTAAACCCTGAAGCTAATGTTTATCATGACACTGACTCTGTAACATAGTTAAACGCTGGCCATTTCCATTTTGAGATGTAATTACAAATACTCTCAAATTGCCGTCACTGATGTATTTTACCGGTTTTAAGCTCAGAATATAATAATTCCAGAATCATCGTCCAACATTAGAATATTAAAATGCTTCAGGATCATCTGAGTTCCGCTTGGACTGAATCTGGACCAATAAGTTCAATTCTATGTGTCCAAGAGTATAGTATCTTAAAAGGCAGTCTACATTGAATGCCTTGTCAGATCTTGGAGTATATGGTCAAGATGTTTCTTCTTTCTCTACTTTGAATTAGAATCCAACAGTATTTATCGCAACCAAAAAAGTCAATAGTTCAGGATAATGTTCCTTAAACGGAACTTATCTCCCGGTTAGATGCAATATCATGCAGCTACCGTTGTCGATATCAGTGTAGCTTTGTTTGTTAGCCCTGCTTGCTTGTGTTTCAATGTTTGGAACTTGAAAATGCAAACTCAGCCATCTGTTCATGGGACTTTTTGTAAAGTGCTTAGCTGAATATCTGATGGTGGCCTGGATAATTTTGGATGTTTTCCTTGTCGGTGATTAGGATAGAAGAAACAAAGAAAGAAAGTCTGTCAAATGACCTCGTGTGGTACAATATAAAGAAACATGAAATGTGAATGTGTATTTTACAGATTGCATTCAACATCACAGCATTGATCGTCCTGAACATCAAGCCGGGGCCTGTGAGCGAGGAGCTCCAGCGGGACTATTACCCTCTCATCGAGGGAATGTTCTCTCTCCCTATTAACCTGCCATGGACGATTTATGGGAAGGCTTTCCGGGTAAGTACGTTAAGTATTAATGGCATCGGAGTAGTAACATCTAGCATAATTAACATCAAAATTAGTCTTCGTAATTTTGGATTGGAGGTGATTACAATCAATTCATCATCAGGAGTACTCATTGTGGTGTTTCTCCAGGCGCGTAAGCGGATCTTGAAGAATTTAAAGGACTTTTTGGATTCAAGGCCGGTGAAAGACGACATTTACGATCAATACCTGGATCTTCTCGAGGCAGAGTTGCCCGAAGACACACCGCGAGGGCAGAAGTGCGACATGGCCATCGATCTTCTCACAAGCTTGATCTTCGCTGGCCACGACACCACTGCTGCCACCATGGTCTTCGCTGTGAAATACATTGGAGAAAATCCCAAAGTGCTCGCTGAGCTTCGTGTAAGTCTTCAGATGCCTCAAATTGAATCCACTTATTCATGACACAGTTTTCTTGCTCATATTTGCTAATGTACACATCGATCCCAACCATTTCATGGATCACTACCATCACTGACAATCTGAAAATTAGGAACACGAATCATCAGAGAATCTAAGACTCTGTTCATGTAAATACTCTTGATTAAGTGACTGTCATTTGTGGTTGTTGCAACTGTAGAGAGAGCACGAGGATTTTTTGCAGCGGAAACAACCTGGGGAACGAATCACATGGAATGACTGCAAGCTCATGCCCTTCTCAAATGATGTGAGGAAGTCTTGTCCATAATTCCCTTCCAATTTAAAAAAATTCAGAGTCGGTGATATCTTCACGCACTGACATCCAAGATAATAATCTCCTCACGTGACCGAATCGGTGCAATTCTTTTTCTTGTTTGTTTGTTTGTTTATTCGAGCCTCAGAAACGATCTATGTACGCTCATATAAATATCTTATCATTATCAAAGTGAAGATTCTCATGCTCATTGAATGGTCATATAGGTCACCTTAGTCATGTTGACCACTGAACCTATAATGGTTATCATAATTTGTGCATGTAGTCCAATTTCTTTTAGACACACCTCTTTTTTTCCTTTCATTTTTGTATAGAATCCTTGGAGCCACACCTAAACCACATACCACTCACATAAGCATATAGGTGTCCAGATTAGGGGATTGTTAAGTTGACCACGCATTGGTTAAAACCACCACAAAGATGTGTTGTGCGGTCACATGACATATCAAAATTTGAACAATTCTAGTTGTAAGTTACGATGTAAAGAAAGAGGAAGCAGAGCCTGATACCTTACTCCTCTTCATATGTGTGATGAAAAATCAAGTTTTGCTAGGTCACGTGACCTGCTCGACACATCTCTTCAGTAATTTTAAGAAACTCTGTGGTCAATTTAACAATCCCCCTAGATTATTGCTATGTTGGAATTATGCATGTCTACCTTATGTAGCTCCTGAGTATATAACACTACCCTGACCCGAATGTTGGAATGTTCTGGAACTTAGTATGGTTGATGGATGAAACTCATCCAATAGTTTTTGTGTGTGTGCTTTCAGATCATCACAGAGACATTGCGGATGTGCAACATTTCCACCACTGTGTTCCGCAAGTCACTCGAGGATGTCCACGTTGGAGGTAAATTCCAGTGTTGCCTGGTATCGTCTTCTTCTTTATACCCATTTGGGTATCTATTATAAGAATTTCACCTTTTCTGATACCAGTACGGTATGGGTATTTGACAGCATTTGTGTTTTCAATACTGTTCTGGTCTATATGCAAGAACCTTCATACCTAGGCAATATCACCCTAGTATCAATATGGTGTAGAATGGTGTTGACCCAAATAATAACTCGGTTATACCAAGATTCTCTCACCTTTACATAACCGCCAAATAGCAATATTTGACTGATATTACAATTTTGATACGCCAGGTATGATCTTTAACACCATCATTGATATTGAATGTTGAACCCATGCATTCACCTATATTCTGGCCCAACATTGGTATATTCTTCGTTGTCTGCTACTTCCAGGCAGGAGAAATTGTGGCCACCATAGATTTCAAAGAAAATAAGATCATTCCATTTGAGCATGTTGATGAATTTATCTATCGATTTCACATTGAAGCCTAAACGTTATTTGTCTTTTCTTTGGGCAGAGCATACGATTCCCAAAGGCTGGGCTGTTCTACCCTACTTCCGTGCAGTTCACTTCAATCCGGAAATATATCCTGATCCATACACATTCAACCCCTTCCGATACCAGGTGCAATGATTTACTCCCCCTCAATACTCCTCAAAATGATTCTCTCAATAAGCGGCTTTCAAAGCTTTTTGGGGCAATGGCACACGCTTGTCTCACAAACAAAGTCCAAATAGATATAGGTATTATAAAACTTTACCAACCATTGACTATTGAGAGCGAGACGACCCTTCAGAGTCCTTTGAACCTCAGCTCTTGAACATGAGAATTGGTCTAGAGGGTTGCCACTCTCTCAATAATCGGTGGGTTATATATATATATATATATAAAGAATTAATTATTTGTTTTTCTGCATGTTAAAACTCTCGATTGGAACCAATTTTTCCATGTATGGCACAGGATGCAAACGGGTCCAAGGCGCCTTTCTTCGGCTTTGGTGGTGGTGCACGGCTCTGCCCAGGAATGGACCTTGCTCGTGCGGAACTCTGCATCTTCCTTCACCACCTTGTCATGAAATTTGAGTAAGTCATGTAAACTCAGGTTCCCCCTCTCTTGTTCTTGCAACATCTAGTGTATATAATGTTTTTGGCCTTATTGTGAGCACTTCCAACTCCAAAAAGAATTTTCACAGCTGGTTCGTATCATGAATCATTTCATTTGGTTAGCAATTGCAAATCACACAAATTGTCATTCAAAATTTCAATATCGCAGTTGAGATATAGAAGTTATGGGAGGTCAAAGTGAAGATTCTCGTTATTTGGAAGTGATCACATATATGCCCTCCAAATTGTGTTGATAGTCGAACTTAGAATAGCCGTGTCTATCTTCTGAGCTCCTACTAGTCCAATCTCATTGTGACCAATGTCCTTTTGGTCTATGTTATCCACTGCGTTTAAAAATGGGACTTTCAATTTAACGCCAATGGATCTTGCTATAGAAATATTATTTAGAAAAAAAATCTCCCAAACAAAGGTATTGAAATCATGTATCACCCCAGAAGCTTGCTTATGAAACTTCATGAATGGTTGCTCTTCATACCAGGCTCATGAATTACTCACATCAAGATGTTTTGATAGTTTAATCACGACAAGATCAAATCTTGCTTGTGATCTATAAGATTTGTAATTCCAGCCAAACAAAATCAAGTTTATAGCAAAGCACTAAGTTTTGATTATGATGACTACTTTTCAACGCTTTGACTCTTAAATGCATCATGGGAGGATCAAAAGTAATAATTGTATTTTTAATTGTACATATTATGTGATCCTTTGATGGTGCCTCACAACTTCTCTTTAGTGATAGAATTTCGTGAGAATCCCTTTTGTAACATTTGGAAAAGTTATCTCCTAACACATTTTAGAAATTGCTTCCAACTTAAACCATGTATAACAAGAATGTGGTCAAATGCGCAGGTCATGGGAGCTACTTGGTGAAGATGTGGTGTCATTTTTCCCTTTTCCAAGGTTGAGTAAACGACTCCCCATCCGTATTAAGCGCAGGGTCTGAGATGATAAACACAAAGTTCTTCCATTTTACAACAAAATTTAGGTTTGTGTATAAATCATCATAGATTAGATTAGAACCTAGATTAGTAGAGTGTATGTTTCCATCATCAAAGCAGTAATTTGTTGCACCAGCAACATTTTGCCATCAAACACTTATCATTATGTCAAGTAGCGAGGAAATTATTTCGGTCTAGATTAGAAACAAAGATTAAATCATAGGTTGTTAAATAATATGTTTCTTGAGGATACATCCACCTCTGAGTCAATAGTTTTATGCTTAGTCACATTGAGCCTATGTTTGTGTGCACTATACCTTGTGATTTGTCAACAATTAATGACATTTCATGTTCTCATATCATAAGTGAACATATTGAGGGATTTCATGTTACACATCAAGCTCATACTTACAGTTGTCTCCACAGAAGTTTCAGTCATTGCGTTATTAGTTTATGTAGAAATTGGACAAATGATGGGGAGTTGGTCTACATATGAGGTGACCTCTGTACCCACATTCTATTATAGACAATCTAAGGGGCACCTTACCTTCATGTGAAAAGATAGCTCCATGTGAAAAGAGTGCACCACTATCTGTTTCATCATCCTATGTAATTAACTTTCATGTTTTCATTTATTTTTAATGCATGAAAGAATGAAAATGTGAATGTAGAGAATGGTGTGACTAGAAGCCCTTTACCACACTACCCCCCTTTTCAATGGTGTGACCATCCAATTATTAAAGAAATTTCAACATTTAGTCATTACTTAAACTTGGCTTCTATGACACACTAAATTATGCATTGATATATATGACGTTAATATGTTTTGAATTTGAACTATTCAATGAAATGCACGATGTGAATTTTTTTAATTAATTTAACAACCTTTGATACACGCTAGACAGCCATGCATCACAGGCTTCAAAGGTAGCTATGAGATCTAAAATTTCTTCCGGAATACTTAGAGTAGGTAAATTATATATTCTAAGGGCATGCCTTTTGTTATATTTTAAAGCAAACAAGGTGCGAGGGACAATGAAGAGTGAGGCTAAATGTGGCACCCAAAAGGATGAGTACCCAAATAGCTATGTGTATGTGAGGGGTGGGGGGGGGGGGGGGGGTTGGTCTTTTTGTACTCCCTTGTTTGCTACAACATTTGTTTTTTTTATTTCCAATAATGTCATGTGTGTGTGCGGACATTGTGGGTGGATATTTTGTGTTTGGTCGAGTATATTTGGTGTACAATTGTGGCTATAGGTAGCTTGCCAAGGTGGTGGTGTTGTGAGGATGGGTGTTGAATGTGGTTGTTAATCATGAATATATTGTTGAGGGTGTCCATGAAGATATATAGGTGTCGATGTGGGTGATTTGGTATGGTTTTTATGGCAATTAGGATAGTGTTGAGTTTGGCTTAAGGATAGTTAAATTGGTATCTTGGTAGTCTTTTTGATATTTGGACATTGTTGTTATCGAGGCTATAAATTTCTAAGCCGGGTTGTATTTTAGGGGGTGAATGTTGTGGTATTCATTTGGTAGGGGTAGTGTGGCGGTTGATCCAGGGGGGAAGTTTCTATTGGGTGCTAGTTTCCATGTGGGGAAAATGTAACCTTGTAGGAGGTGAGGGTAGGTTGGTTTTGGTGGGTGTCTATGTGATTGTTGTGGTTTCTTTGTAGGGTAATTTGTAGGTCTTGTGTGTTACATAGGTGGCTTGTTTGATTATGGAATGCAGTTTATGGATGTGAGGGATGCTTTTGTGTGTTGATAGAATTTTGGCCATTCCAATGTGGGGTTATAACATATGTTATGTGGTGGTGTGGTTGCTGAAGTGCGGATATCGACATGTTGGTTGAGGGGTAGTTGTTGGGCAGTCTAGTCTTGATTGTTGACAACTAGGATGGTGATTGTGTTGGGGTCTCCTTTGGTTGCCGTTATGGCCCAATGTATGGCTTGGAGGGTGGTGGTGTGGTCGGTTGGATGCGCCAAGCTGACACCGGTCTATTACGAGGTTTTGGGTCTATTACCCATAGATCCAAATAGAATATCTTAGTTGTGGGGTGAGTTGTAGGGGGCATGTGAAGGGGGAGGAATAGTAGGCTTGTGTTATGTTGAAAGAGTTCATTAGTAGTTTTGTGATTTCGGGGTGTAGGGTGTCGTGTTGGTTGGCGTGTGGGTTAGTTCTTGGTTTTTCCTTAAGTAGGGTGGTTATATATCATTGTACTAGCCAAAGTATTTTGATTGTGAAAATCTTGTGGTGGGGGTTGGAGTGGGGTTAGATTTAGATTGGGTAGGTTAGTGTGTAGGAATGTAATCCATAGCCAATGTATTATTTTGGTAGTGAAAATATAAAAATGCTCTCATGCTTGACATTTAAGATGATCAACATACAACATATGTATTTGCATCAAAGGGCACCCAGGTTGTGCACCTAAACTCACATCTTCAATAACACGGTACACCAAGGCATTCAACCAATTAGCCCATATCGCCTTCCTCAACACACACAATCCAATTTATCGAATTCACATATTGTCATGACATATTCCCATAACAATCAATCACCCGTAAACACACGAAATATGAACCATTAATAAATACCAATCAAAACAATGGATGGAAGACCAACCCCATCATTACCATCACAGCTGGAGTCAGAGGAGCCATTCATGAACACTCCATTGAAAAATTAACCGAACTAAAAATCCCTAAGTCCAACATCAAACTCCTTATGAAACATATTCACCAAAATGCCATCAAATACCTCACATACCTGGTTCTAAATAAAAGGAAACTAGATAACAAACAAACATCCATCTCCCCGCCTTAATAAGGTTAGATATACTTAATGTTACACCAGAGCCCACCTCCCCACGGAGGCAAATCACCTTATAATGCATCACAGAACACCGTGATCAATACAAGGCTAATGGGCTCACATTCATGCCTGTATAAAAGTACGGGCGTTAATTTTTCTTCAACCAATTAACATTAAAAAAACACAACTTTAAGAAGTAGTTCATTTTAGATAGTCACTTTTGACATAATAAGTACAAATGGGAGTGTGCAAGTCAAATACATGTTTTTGTACTGCGCTTCAGGGTTAACGGGGTTAATCTTTCAATTACTCCATCAGAATGTGATGTGACCCTGAGGCGGAGTGCATTGCCAACCAACCTCCTATTTTCTTTGCAAGCCCTTCAAAATCAAGCACACCCAACTTCTGCAACTCGGTGAGTGTCTGCTTGTTCCTGGGGTCCAAACAAACATAATGCACATCCTCGCTATTGCAACCAAGCTTATCAGCAGTTCTTACCCTGTGGACCTTGAAATAATCCGCATCAAATTTGTCTTCTTCCGAGTTTGAGAACAGCAAATCCACTTTGTTGAACACAACTGCGACCTTAGAATCAAGGTCTTTTTTCTTCTTCTTGTACATCTTCATCTGATCCTTCTTAATGTCACCCTGAATGACAATGCGAGGATATTGGTCACGAAACTTGTTGGTGGAAGCGCATGCTACCTAGGTATTGAAAGGTTATTCTCAGAGGAGATGGCATTGCAGAAGTTTTCACTCTACACTGGCCAAATTTTGAGTGGGTTATAAAACCACTCGTATACACAGCTCTAGAATATATCATGATGGACATAGTTGAGGGCAGTAGATGCAGACCCATATGATCGGTTTTGAACCACAGATGGTTTTAGGTTAACTTCTAGAAAGCATTTGAGCTTCTTGAACACTCGGAACTCAGTGTTTTGGTTTTTTCTCCTTTAAAACATCTTTCCCTGGTGCCATTGTTCGGACTCACAGGTTCTGTAAACATTCTTGGAGCTGCTAAACCATTTCTAAGAAGCATGATTTGGGAGCTACTTTTGTAGTCTAAGCATTCTTAGGACTGTAGATTCTAAAAATGTAAATTTTTTCTTAGAAGTGAAAATAAGAAACTAGGGTTCTGGATGGTGACCCTGATTTAGAACAATTGCATCCAATTTTTTCTAAAAATAACATTGGAAAGGGCAAACCTTTTCTAATTCAAACACAAATTTCATCAATGGATTTTTCTCAATGCGCTCTTTCCAAGCATGTTTCTCGTCAGTCTTGGTAGACAAACAAATCATCAGTTCCTTAGAGGTTTTAGAAGTGATTAGGAACAACTGTTCTAAAAGGAAAAGTTGCCACCCTGGGGTAAACATACCTTAAATTCAAGAAGCAGGATACATGAACTGGGAACCGATGTGAATTGCTTCCAAGCTTTTGCATAATTCTCTGTTCCATCGCTGCCTGGAAAATCCACCAGATACAAGCTACCTTTGAGCTTGTACGGCCTTACAGTCGTGGTGTGACACTTAATTCCTACTTCAGGCACGTCTCCAGAAGGGTTCTCTCCAAATCTTCTGATGGCTTTCTGTACAACAAACATCAATCTTTAAACTACAGAAAAAGACATAGATAAACCAACAGTTCAGTTTATGACATAATGTAGAGAAGGAGAAAAACAATCTGAGAATGCCAGCTATTGAAAGGAGTGGTTTATCCAACCGTGATAAAGGTTGATTTCCCAGAGTCCTCCGCCCCGACAATTCCCAGAAACTCAGTGCTCTTAACTTCCTTGTTGTACATGGCAACTGTCTTAGCCACGATGTGCATCCTTCGTACCAAATTGTGTTTGGATTCTACGCTTGCTGCTTGCATTGCTTCAGAGCTGAGTTCAATATTTGTTTTCCCAGGTTTGTGAATCTCCTCAATCATGCGCTCCAAATGGCTCCCACTGCGTTCAACTGAATTACAGGTGCAGGTTTATCAATAGGTGAGAAAGGCGCATCACTTAAACTCACAATCTAAAAAAGTGTGAGCATTCAATTTGTACTTGCTGATCATAAAATCAGCAAAAGAGCAAATTACAAGAGAAACAGTCAGTCATGGAATTATTTACTCATACTTATATATATGCGAAGCTATATGCAGATCGACACATGCAAAGTGGACGCACTGTTTACCGATTTCTTTGAAACATCTAGAAAGTAATTAAGTAAGGCTCTAGGGATGGGGCTTTCCATGGAGAAGGGCCCACCCGAGGGTTGGCCCGTATTTACAGAAGGCCACAGCCTGAGGGCTTTACTTAGAGTAAGCCCTTGCTTAGATTTCAACCTCTAGATTTAGATGAGATGGACGGCTCAGATGGTGCTATACATCCTGCCAAAATCCCCTAGGGTAACTACAGCATGTAAGAAGCCCACCGATTTCAAAGAGAAATGTGGCAAGGCTTTACGCTGAAAATAACATGCTACTTGAGGAAGATGTATGACATCATGTACAGTAATGCTCAATGGGATTGGGATATGATGGAATTTGAAGTTATTTGCCTAGAATTGTATTGATTCAGTGTGCCTGGAAGGAAGGAAGGAAAGATAATGAAAATAAATAAATAAAACAAAAGCATTGAGGTATAATAAATTCTGAGTTTGGGCATGTCTACCTTTTTCATGAAGCAATGATTCTAATTCTGTCGTTGTAAGCTTGCGATCTGGAGGACCCTCTGGTAACAATTTAGGCTTTTGAATGTTTTTGGACTTCTTAGTAGACCAAAGAGATGCCTCATAGATTGCAAGTTCCAGCATCTCAGTGTACTCACGAACCATGTGTTGTCCTTTACCAAGAACAAGCATGATGATACCCCCACCACCGCCAACACTTAAGACGCCGCCGACAGTCACAGAGGCTGCAATGGCGACTGCGCCACCTATAGCTAAGGCTATTCCTCCAAGTGGTAGCAAAACAACACCCGCGGCCAACAAGGCACACCCCGCTACACATCCAAAGATTCTTACTATTTGGTCTTTTTTTAAGAATTGTAGAATGTAACTACAAACGCAAACAAAAAGGTTTTAGTACTATTATAATGGTAGCAACGGACATACAAATCAACTATTAATTTAGTTGACACCAGTTGAAAGCATGTGCATGTGAATATTGAGCTCTCTAGAACTGTAACCTCGTTTTTTAAAATTGTATTAAAGAAGCTAGAGAGTTCCATGGGTCAAGAACTTCCCCCGAAACTTTGGGGAAGTGTCATCCCCTTTAAAGGCATGTGAGACCCATTCCCTTCAAATGGATGACCACATATGATTGCTCCCATGCAAGTAGGGGTTAACCGGTCTTGAGGAAGGTTGTGCAAGATACATGATTAGGTCTCCACAAGCCACACACAAAGGTCTAAGCAATTCTAGATTCTAGGACCTCATAAACAAGGCTAGTATGGAACAAGTTGCAACAATACAACTTTTACCTCATTAATTCAATGACGAAGAATTTATTTTAACTTTTTTCTTGCATAGATTTCTTGAGGAAGATCACATTGGACCATTTGGGTTAATTCAATGTGCAAGTATTATGTTATGAACATGTCATACGACCTAAAGCAAATTTCAGGCATTTCTAGTCAATCTCTAATGTTTGCTTCAAGAACAACGTTATTAATGAAAACTCAAGTACTTACTATAAAGCTCCATGTAACATATACATATAGGAAAATTTGTACCACATGTCAATGAAGTAGACCTAACCTTCTCCTTAGGAACTCAATCACTGAGTCAATAACATCGTTCATTTCTTTGGTATATATTTTGAGGTCTTCTTTAGTAACATCAAATTTTGTTGTGGCTCTCAACAGTTCAGAGAGTTTTTTATCCTCTAGGTCCGGTACACCTGATGCATATCAACGTCATAACAAAGCTATTAATCCAATTAATTACAATCTACTCATGGCAATGGCATACGAAGTTTGTAAAATAAGGGTTAACATTTGGCTGCAATATGCATGTGATTTAAATCGCCTTAATATTGTATACAGTTGTCCTTAAGATGTTATTAAGTTGATTAGACTTGTTAAAGAATGTTGCAAGGTATCCCAAACATTGTCAAATCTATTAAAGAAGGAGGCAACATATAATACCACACTATCAATCTCGGTTCATACAATATATTGACATGTTACCACATGTGTTGAAGTACAATTATTTTGCGTATACAAATGTTTTCTTTTCCAAGGGTGAGTTGAGGTTCTTCAACTACTAATGTATGACCTTTCTGTCAATGTAGTACGGCATAGAAAATAAGACCAATCTATAATAATAAAAATCTTCATACCAATAGTAAGTCTAGTATGAATTGGAAATCCAAATTCTTGCAAATAATGAGTGTAGTAGAAGCTTACATTGTATGATGCTATCCAAATCCTCAAGTGTCTTTGTTGATGGAAGAAAGGACAAAGGTGGCCTGGCCAAGACAAAGAAAGTTTGCACAATTCTAGGCAACACTTTCAAAGGAATGTTCGTAGTATCTTCACCAATGTCCTACACATGTAATTGGTATAAAAATGATTGATATCATAAAAACGTTCTCGAAAATTAATATTGGTGCACATTCGATGGTTGATCATTCGGGTTCATTGTCACAAAATAGCTTAATTGATATAAAATTGACATATAATAGGTATATAAATGTCAACTACTAGTAGTGTGATGTGTAAAGATGTGCAGAAAAACTTAATGCTCTTAGTAAATCTCATTGCTCACTGACCACTTCCACTTGGAAGTCGTGCTAAAAAGGGGACATAGATTTTATTTGGTTGGAATAGAAAACACGTATTCAATAAAAATATTTTTACTTTTGAAACTAAAAACTAAGTTGTTTTCTTCCCTTTGTATGCAATATTTTGCACAATTTGTCTACTTTTTCTCATTACATTCTATAGTTCTTCAAAGAGGTTAGAGCACCTTTTGTCTTGTCATATTTGTCCTTCGTTTTTGATGTCAAAACAACTATTAAATAATAAGTAATAAAAATATTTATTATTTAAACTAATGATCTATATTTGCCTCACTTATTTTACTTCTAATCAAACTTGTCACATTATTAAGTACATTTCATTCACTCTTTGAGAATACGTATATATTTTTCTTTTGTAGAATATGGAACAATTTGGTGTAATATGAGCCAGTCCTTTAAATGTTGGGGAATAGTCTAGATCTTTGTCTAAGACTATTATAATATCAACGTATGTATAACATACATGCATGCACACATGTAAGTTTGTTGGCCATGCATGGATTTGTGGCGACCATGAAAGATGAAGGTGAACATGAGTCTCTAATAAAACTTGAGTCTAGTTTTATACTTTGAATTGATTTGACCTCAAAGTCAATATCAAAGAACCCAAATTAGTCTAGTGACACTAAGTTGGGATGAAACTTATAAAGGGGAGGTTTTTGCTAGACCCCGTACATGCTCGCCACAAATCGCTAGCCAAGTTTGTTGGTTTAGATTTGTACATGGAAAATACAACTTTTCTATTCATATTTCACATGCATGTGCCTATACACATATTAAGTGATTCAAAACTTGCTAATTCCAGATCAATTCTGTTCACACTTGTGAAGAAACACATGGCACAAACAGGACTTACCTGTTGAAGAACTCGTGTTGTTGCCCCAAATGCAGTTTTGACGATGACCATGGACACCGCCTTAATATCCTCTGCTTTAGTGTTGTCAGGAGCAGTAATAACAAGTTCAGAATCTGTCTGTAGTATGGTATCCCACGGATGCAATCCATCCAATTTCACAGGCTCACGTAGATACTGCAGATTAAATCCCTTGATGGTGATGAAAATTTTGAAATCTGATGCCTTCCATTTTGCAGACAAGACCTGGAAAGATAAACATCAACAGCACCTCATGTCAAGAAAACCTTCATACGGAACGATTTTCTTGGTATACTTTGAAACAATTTAATTTTAAAACAAAAATTCTTATCCAGAATAAATACTCAGCATGTCTAAGATCATGGGGTCTCTTAGAGTGAGTTTCCACGTAGGTCGCTCGTCCACTAGATTCTAGATAATAGTGGGTGGGAGGTGGTCTCATGTAGATAAGCACAACCCACTAACCAACCACATTTTGGTGGCCTACTAGACATGGGCTGCTAGAATTCCATGAGCCCACTAAAGCACTCTTTGACTTACAAGTGTTGATCACCAAAGTTTGAAAGACCGATGGTCTAGAAGTCCATCCTTGTTAACCTAAAAGGAAGAGGTTAATAGTAGGTGGGCCCACATTGAGAAGATGAGAGTAGCTAGTTGGGACATACAAAATCCTACCCCACCAAATTCCATCTATATTTGGGCAAGTTGTTCGTTATTCATACTAAAATCTAGTGGGCAAGTGGCCTACATGGAAACTCACCCTTAACACCTTTGCAAAGTATTTTCTAAAAGGTATAATTTGATTGTTAGGTTTCTTTGTTGAATCAAAAAAATTGTGCATGAAGGCCAATTCATGTACAAATTATGGTCTTCGCCTTTAGCCACTTGCTAGCAAATATATGCTAGCGAAAAGAAAATATTAAACAAGTTTGCTAACTGGTCATTGAAATGGAAAATTCACAACTCAATTTTATGAGGGGCAAAAAATTGACGTGCCTATTTCCAACACCACAATAATATTATGGACACCTATATATTTGAACGATTTGTGGTTAGGTGTGGATCAAAAACTTGACACCAAAAAGACATTTGTCTAGAAGAAATTCAACTACATGCTCAACATATGCTAACCATTCTAAGCTCAATAGTCAACATGATTGAAAAAATCTATATGACCACTTAATGACCACGAGAATCTTCACATTGACAATCAATAAGATACTCATATGAACTCTAAAATTTTTGAGTTAAATGACTACGGGCATGCAGATTAGGATTTGCCAATCATCTTCCACTCACTGTGTTCTTGATGTCCTACAAGAAGCTGGCACAGAGAGAAAGCATCCGAAGAACATCACATATGTCTACTTTAGTATGTAAAGTGATATTGTTAACAAACAAGACCAGGCTCCAGCAGACAAGCAGAGGGGGAAGGCCACGTTACATCTGGAGCTGGTGATTCGACCTTCGTCTTTGGAGAGTCATCGTCTTCATCGCTGGACATGGCGGAGGACTTATACGCAGCAATCACTGCTGATTTGTAAGATTTGCTAAACTTCTTCCGGCTCCAGGGCTTGATTTTCCCTGGAACACATGAGCCCATAACGGAACTCGAACGAGACTGGTGATACCCGCTTCGCAGTGGTACCATAATTCCTATAGGAAACCTGCCAGATCGAACTGCAGTATCCCCCTTCACCTCGTGCCCTTCAAATTCATCTTGCAGGGAAGCCACGGGATCGGATTCATCAGTCACGTTGAAGAGGTGCACCTTGAGATGAGCATTGTTATTGATTTCTTGAGCGCGCTTGTTACCGCATATGTTGGGGGCGCCGAATGCAATCGAGATCATTGTGTTAGGGTCCAGGTCCTCCTGCAAATTAAAGGAAAAATCGCAAATTAATGCGTTGAGGTATCAGTATCGATCACATGGCATCCTCAGCGAAGTACCGAGGAAGAACAAGTAGCGCAGTTTTGGACAGTCTCAAATCTGAGCAGCTATACTAATTTCAGGGATTATGTGGCCAAATAGGTATAGGAGAACTTAAGATTTGAAAGCGTAGGCTCTAAGTCTTTTCATATTCGATGATAGCAATATAAACGCATGGAGAGCATCCAGAATTTTATGCGAACATCGACGAATGAGCAAAACGGAGTAGGGCTTCACGACCAGAACTAAAGGCGCCATCCTCTTATGTTGAAAAATAGGAACGACATGACTGCATCTCTGAGGCGTTAAATTGGATGCTCCAGTTCAGAAAGTCGGCCAAGGTAATTCAAAATTAACCTAGAAAGATGAAATAAGAAACCTAGCAATGAACCTAGAAAGAGGAAGTAGCAAACTTCAAAGTGTTTATCGACCAGAACGAAAATATCAGAATCGTCGAAAAATTACATCAGTCGTTATTGTAAGTAGCACAACACTGAAGCTAACGAAGATAAAGCAAGCAAAACAAAAGGATAAAAATGGAAATTCGCCACAAAAGGCTCACCACTTTGTCTTCAAAATCCGTGAAGAAGCGAACCACCACCATGTGCGCCACTGAGCCCCCTAATCTGTGCCCGCAAAAGATGATGCGCTTTTCCGATTTGGACAATTGAGCGAGCAAGTTGCAACCAGATCCCATGAAGCTGCGGGAAAGCTCCAGAACCACCCCATGAACCCCACTGGCAGAGGACGACGGCTGACTCTCCCGGCCTAAGTCTTCAAAAGTCCGAGATCCGCGAAATGCAATGAAAGTAGCATCAGCGGCGTAAGCAACCAAAAATTTGAAGCCGCGCAGATCATTGTCCTGATCAACTGATACATGAACAACATCAAAATGGATGATTGGGAATTCCGACTTGGTCTCATTCAGATACTCCTTAATCTCTTCATTCTTTTCAAAAAGAACTGCCTCCGAGCAAAAATATGCTCGTGCCAGGTCCTTTATTTGCGGACGTCTGGAATCCATAGAATCTGTCCACTTGCTTATCGAAGTGAAAGTCGGCAGCAGCAATACATTCCCGCTTGGAGCTGCAGAACGTCATCAACCGTGGCATGCACACATTGATGATCATCAGTCGATGGACCGGCTTTGAGTGTACCAATCAGCACTTATATGCATCGGAAACCACGGATAAAACCATGCATGCTTAGATTACTTTACTATGGAAGCCTCGGTCGACTTACCGACAACTCTGAGACCAGCACAGAGGTTCCGCACAAGCACAGCAGATAGAAGCGATCGTCTTCGCCACCCAGGCTCCCTTCAAGTCACGGCCGCACAACGTCGTCGGAGAAGAAAGTTCAGCTAAAATTGTGTCCGATCAAGGCTACACTTCTGTCACGGCGTGGCCTCAAATAACTTACACATTGCACACCCGCCCTGCCCTGCCCCCATGGCTGGACATAACCTAATTGTCTGCACACAGCTGTCTGTATTTGTTGCAAATCGCATCAATCATCTTGATTGTATTTGAGGAAGTGCATTTGATTGATTGGGAACATCTTTGCTATTTATACTAGTGTGCACTGTGCAGCACTTGTGGCCTTAAATAATTCAAACTCGATCCCGCGGTCAAGTCTGCGCTTCCATGTCTTCCCAGGTACCTTCCTCACAGTACGTGTCAGTATCGAACCTAAGTATCTGTACACGGTTGTCTGCACATTTCACTGATAATGGTATTTAGTGTCACATGCGATGATTCCTATGATCGGGGAGAACCGGCAGTTAGTTCCAGATGAACCGGTTGAGTTTGAGAAATAACCGGTTGAAGTTCAAGACTTCAGGAAAATTGCCGATCATTTTAGAGCAATTTATATAATATACCCCAATTTGATAAAGGAAAACTGGAAGATATCAACATGTAATTAGTTGGACTTGCAAATACTAGGATCTCAACCGATTATGCCCAAAAAGTTCCCCGATCATTGGGGATGATTAAACAACTTCACCATAAATGTCACTTGACAGTCAAGTGCGCTTACTAATATCTTGGCGGGAGCATGTTCAATAGTGTTATAAGATGCATGCCTACGTTATACAATGGTCTACAAGTTGACAAAAGCATATTACAAGTGACACTTGCTCAAGAATATCTTCCTCTGACAGACTAATATTTTAACACATGATATTTGTTAATAGTATGTTAAATATATCTTCCCCTTGCATACTAGAACACAAGACTATCATCTAAAGTATCTCAATATGCTACTCTAAATATCATAATGTAAACATTTTTTCCCTTACTATGTTACTTATTGAAGTTACTTATGTTGATGAATGGAATCATATTGACAAATAGTGGGCTTTACACTTTGAGATCTCTAAGCATCTAGTTTAGGCCCTTTGCAAATAGTTTACGTGACTATATACCATAAATGGGGTATTGGAATTTCGCGGCGGACATTAAGTCCTCCCCGTACAAACTATGGGGGGTGTCATATCCGGGCTGGGGCAGCCCTCTAGGGAAACTTTGGAACGAGATTGAAAACTATTGCCCCCCCCCCCCCCCACCCAAACTTCGAAAAAAAATTGCCCTTGCATTCTTGAAGGCCGCTTGACTACAAATCCCATATTGAGTGCACTTCACCTTCAAGGTCTAAAATCCAATATATATATATATATGCACTTCCAATTAGTAAATAAGCAATTCATTGGGATTTCATTCCGGAAGTGATTCAAACCATCAATGAAGCACGTAATTAACTTGGAGGTCAAAAAAATTACAAAATCCTCATTAGCATTGAGGATTATAATTTTTATGACTTACCATTGGAAATTGTCTTTGTCATTCTAAAATGACACTTGAATTTAGTCTGCTGATTCAGAATGTATATTTTATAATATTTAGATAATGCCGTCTACTTTCACAAGTATTCATACGCATTCAAACCAATTAAGTGTGATTGAATGTAATTAAGTCTAAGTAATTATGATTAATCCTAATTAAGCCCAAATAAATCAGAAAGTATGCTTACCAAATTAAGTCAGAATAATTAATCATAAAATGTAATTACTGGAATCAACTCCAATTAACTCCAGTAATTAAATTTAGTTAATTAATTAATTCCAGTAAGTATATTTTATAATTAATTGCATATGAATACTTGTGAAAGTAGACGGCATTACCCTAAAATATTATAAAATATATATACTAAATCAGCACACTAAATTCAAGTGTCATTTTAGAATGACAAAGACAATCTCAAATGGTAAGTCATAAAAATTCTAACCTCAGTGAGGATTTTGTAATTTTTTGACTTTCAAGTTAATTACATGCTTCATTGATGGTTTCACTTCCGGAATGAAATCCCAATGAATTGCTTATTTACTAATTGGAAGTGCACATATATATATATATATATTGGATTTTAGACCTTGAAGGTGAAGTGCACTCAATATGGGATTTGTAGTCAAGCGGCCTTCAAGAATGCAAGGGCAATGTTTTTTTCGAAGTTGGGCGGGGCGGACAACAATTTTCAGTCGGGTTCAAAAACTTCCTTGGAGGGTTGCCCCAGCCCGGATATGACACCCCCCATAGTTTGTAGGGAGGACTTAATGTCCGCCGAATTTCACTCCGTAATGGACGTAAGAATTGCTGAAAACTTCAAAGGGTATGAGAATTTTCGGGTGTTGTCCGATAGAACGCCATTTCTAAGTCCTGATATACAGTGTTTTGACTTAGAGATTTGATTTTCACTAACTTATTCAAGTGGTTGCCAAGATAAAAAGCGCAATTACAGGTCACTAAGGCAAATGTTGGGTGTGAATCGGAGAATGACTCCCCGGCGCTAATGTGAACCGTAAGAAAAGCGTCAGAAGATGCAAGTGGCACAAAGTATGTGTAGCCTTGATCAGAGTCACGGCCGCACAACGTCATCGGAGAAGAAAGTTCAGCTAAAATTGTGTCTGATCAAGGCTACACTTCTGTCACGGCGTGGCCTCAAATATCTTACACATTGCACACCCGCCCCGCCCTGCCCCCATGGATGGACATAAACTAATTGTCTGCACACAGCTGTCTATATTTGCTGCAATGAAACCCACTGGCCTCATCAGTCGTGCCGGTGCCGTTCTAAGTTAACTTAACTGACAACCAGGCGTGTGGAGTGGGGAAGCGCTTCGAAGTATGCAGACCACATGGTTATGGACATCCTTTTGAAACTGTATCTATGATAGCAAACATGTTACTTATGCATGGCACTACAAATGTAAAAGGGACATGCCGAATCTAAGCTGCTCCCTCAAATCGCATCAAATCATCTTGATTGTATTTGAGGAACCGCATTTGATTGATTGGGAGCATGTTTTCTATTTATACTAGTAAGCACTGTGCAGCACATGTGGCCTAGAATAATTCACACTCGACCCCACGGTCAAGTCTGCGCTTCCACGCCTTCCAGGTACCTTCCTCAAAGTAGGTTTCAGTGTCGAAGCTAAATGTCTGTACACGGTTGTCTGCACTACACTGAAAGGGTATCTATGATAGCAAACATGTAACTTATATATGCATGACACTACAAATGTAAAAGCGACATGCCCAATCTAAGCTGCTCCCTCAAAACTTCAAAAGATAAGCCATGTCGATTTAACAGCGCAGTTTGTTGGAACCGCATTTGATTGCTTGGGAGCATGTTTTATTATTTATACTAGTGCGCACTGTGCAGTACATGTGGCCTCAAGTAACTCAAACTTGACCCCACGGTCAAGTCTGTGCTTCCAAGCTTCCCGTCGCTAACGGGAACCGTCGGAAAAGTGTCAGAAGATGCAAGTGGCACAAAGTATGTGTAGCTTTGATCAGAGAGCTTCGAGAGCTTGGCGACGACATTGTGTTGCCAAGATCGACATGAGGGGAGCTTACACGGTGGCGACATGACGGCGATTGCCGTTTGCCGTTTGCTGCCGTGCTTGTGCTGCAATATCCAGTAGGTCTGTGCATCCGTTCTCAGATTTGTCGGAGGTCGACCTTGGCTCTGGTCAGGGCCGATGTAACGTAGTGTAGCGATTCATGCTTCCATCATTGGCCTCAGATTCATGTATATAGACAGGTGCTAATTGGTACACCACCGCCGTCCCTTAAGCTTTTGTTTACTGTGTGCACGCCATGGTTGATGTAGTTTACATGTTCTGGAGCTCATCCGAGCGGGAATGTAGTGCTGCTGCTGCTGGATCACCGCACTGGCCTGCGCGGGCGTCGCCTGAATTTCGTTGCAAGCAGCGTAATCGAATTAAGTCAACTCAGCCACTCGCTCTTGTCGATTTAGGTCTGCACTCACTTGTGTCTAACCCCTAAATGTCTAAGAGGAAGCCAAAATGTGGTTGCAATCGATTTCCGATATATATTTTTCGAGGTGAACTTTTCTTTTTTAATGAATTAAACAAAAAAATTCCACCCCTTGCACTCTGCACTAATGAAGATTTCCACTGTCTAGAGCAAACCGATCGAACTGATCTATGAACAACTCTAAGATATTATTGCAACAAAGAAACCAGACAAACATCCATAGCTACACACAGTGTATCAATTCTTCTTTACTCCACCCTACCGGTCTCAAAATGGTCTTTTACAACAGTGAGTAACTACAACGAAAGAAGTTCCTACCTATACTAATGGTAACTCCTAATCAATTAACTAGTAACCTACCTCCGAAGTTCCTAGAAGAAACTAAGTACCTCCGAAGCTCCTAGAAGATACTACCGAACTAGAAGCTTCTACGTTCTGGACAATGCAGTAAACCCTAAGCAGATTGTAACAATAGATATGCACCTTGAGGCTTAATGTGGTTGGAAGTTCCCCTAAGAATATTTTTGGTACAGAATGTACAATTTGGGAAAAATAACAAGGTCATCGACATGAATATGTTTGGTTCTCTCCACCAAGTTATGAAACTCATACATTTAACCAACCGTGTGAAAGTCCAAGTAATTCTGATACATCTTGAAATTTTGATAATTTTTTAGAAAACATTCCTTCACAAATGATTTGACAGTTCTAAAAACAAAATTCAAAGCTGATGATTCTTACTCTAACTGCATGGATGTGGTCAAAACTCAACAGTCTAAACATTTGTGTTACATGTCATTTCGGAATTAAGTCTTAGATATTTCATATTTTGGAGTTACATATCTTTGATTCACGTTGAAACCCTCAGTCCTCTAGGGGTTGAAAGAGATTGGACTACATGCTCAAGATTCTAGTAAGCTCAAGATATAATCAGTATAATCGAGGTACCTACTATATGGTCATTCAATAGAAAAGATAACATTTCTTCACTTTGACAACTTTATAAGATACTCATACCAGCTCCAAAAATACAAGGAAAATGCCTAAGGACATGATTTAGATTTCCTAGTCTTATTGCACTAATTGTGTGTGTTTCATATCCAACAATATGTCTTTTTGGTGAATGTTCTTAGATCCACACCTAACTACACATGACCACTCGAATATAGGTGTCCGTTTGAGATAGTAACCGAATTAGGGCTGTTTACCTTTTATAAATCGGTGGCGTGTTGTCAATTGCAGACGCTCATGGAGCCTTTAAGTTATCGGCCGGTTTTGCTGGGCAATTCTGATAACAAGTTAAGCAGAGATGACCTCTCTCGAGCTCTGTTCTGCTCAATGGCAGTTTATAAGAACAATGCAGGGGCAGAGCATTTATTTCGTACAGCTCAAACAGCCTATCCCAACGCAACTTTTGAGAAGGTCCACATGGCTAAGGAGCTTCGTAACGCACAGAAGTTCCTTGTGGCATATAAGCATACAGAAAATTGTGTTTTTGTTGCATTTCGAGGTACGAAGAATCTGAAGGACGTGGCCAGTGATATGAGGATAGATCGCCACGCAGCAAAGTTTGGGGGCTATTTTCACAAAGGATTTTATGATCGTGCGGATTCGTTCGCGAGTTCGGACCAGAGCCCCCTTACCTGGCCTGCTTGCCACCAAGAAACGCATCATATTCTGCGGGCATAGCATGGGCGGGGCAGTTGCGCACATAGTGTTGTTTCGCTTTTTGCTGGAGAATGATGGGCTAGTGACCAACGTACGTCCGGTTTGGCTTCAATACAAATCCGTTTCCATCGCTTGCAATATAGAGCATTAGATTTTCATGAATGATTTAGTATTCTTGCATTTTACTCGATATGTGAAAATGTAAACATCGCTAGTCATGTCGCAAGTCTAGCCATGTAGCCATGTAGCCACTTTCGGTCATACATGGCTACGAATGATGAGAATCGACTACTCCATACTTACAGATGGGCCGGTTGAGTTTGAAATATCAGTCGGTGGAGGTGAGATTAAGACTTTAGGCAAATCTCCGATCATTTTAGAGGAGGCTATAGAATATGAATAAAGGAAAGTCGAAAGATATCAACATAAAATCTGTTGGACTTGGAAACACTTGGATCTCAAAATCTTCCAAATTTTGCCCACACTCTCCCTGGACTTTGATACACGGCCTTTAGCTTTAGTTGAGGCAAGTTCTTGAGATGGAATGGGGGTGTGGTCATACGTACGCGGCCTTTAAGATTCATGGTGGTACTGAATCTGGAAGGGTGTTTGATAATGGTGGTTCTGAATGCTTGCAGGAGACACACCCTGACTCTCTGGTGTCGATTGCATTCGGAGCACCACATATATGCGATGAGAAGGCTGCCCGGAAAATCAACGGGAATGAGAAGTACAAGTGGCGGTTTATTAACTTTGTGAACCAAAATGACTATGTGCCTCACATGCTGCACAATCTTCCCTGCACGGTTAAGGAGGTGTGGAAGAGCGCGCTTGACGGAGCTGACAGTGCGCTGCAGTCCCTAGAAGGTTTTGCTGGGCGCTGTATAGACGGATTCGAGGACGGTGGGGCTGTAGGAGCATTGAAAGTAGCAGGACGGGAGACTGCTCAACTCGCTGCTAGGGGTGTTGTCAGTGGTGCCCGGAAGATCACGAGTAAATTGCAAGACATGTCCATGAAAGAATCTGATTCATTAGATGCCCTCCGGAAGCCTGATTTCCACCCGATTGGGCAGTACATATCCCTCTCCGGAAATTGGAGTTCTAGCCAGTGTTATGGCGGTGATTTGCAGATCCAAGAGCTGTTTCAGAGGGATGTTCCGTTTACTCAGGGACATCTGGAACACCATCGGATCGACAGTTATAAAACTGCGTTGATTGCAACTTGTTTTATTGATGTCCCAACTGGTCTTGGTGATTGCGTTTCTGATCCACAATCTCGCCTGTCATCGGGCGACCGTTCCCTTGTCACGTCTCCGCCTCCTATGGTAAGCAATTCATTCTCTTTTTTATTGGGTAAGGTCACGAGGGGCCCGGGGTGACAAATCTGTCTTTTAGAACAGTTTGTACTCTCTTCTAATACAGTTTCTAATGTATTGATGATTTGTTCGTTCACAACGCGACACATGCTTGAAAAGCGGGCATTGAGAAAAATGCATTGCTATGATTTGTGTCTGAGTCAGAAAAGGATTGCACTTTCAGATGTCAGTTTTTAAATTAATTAGAAGCATTTTATTATGAAAGAAGGGTGACCATCCAGACCCCCTACCTGTTGAATTTTACTTCTAAGAAAATCTATAACATTTCTGAGGACGTACAGCCTTAAAATTTGTTCATAATGCGAAAGTAGCTCCTAAACATTGCTTGTAAGAAATGGTTTTAGCAGCTCCGCACCATGTTCTAAAGACGGTTGACTCCTGCGAGTGCTACTGATAGATGCCACCCCGGGGGTAGGGGGCGCAGAAATGTAGATTTTAATTTTATTAGCGGGGATCTTAATGAAAGAGTACTCGGTGCATTGGAAGGGTTCGAAACTGATCCGTACTCACATTTAATTGCAGGTCACAATTTCAACTTGGAGGGTGCTGGATCCGAACGCCAACCAACGGGTAATCGTTGTGAAGGGAGAGAACCTTTTGTTTCTTCGTGAACCTGTCAGTGTGACTGGATCCAAAGGACAGGAACCTTGGAGTATTTCGACGCAAAGTGACGGTTTTTTGATGATTTATGATCCTCATTGCCCGATGGATTCAGGTCAAGCACACAAGGACTCAGAGAATGCTATTTCTATGATTTTCATCAAAACAGCTTTTGGGGAAATTAATCAACCCATCCTGCCACCTGAGGTTCGTCCATCCTTTCCAAGGGCCAGCATAATAATGTGCCCCTTGACAGGTGTGTCTATATATATATATGTATATATATACATGTGCTGTTAACTCGTCCAACCTCCCTTGATCTGATAACACTGAATATCTTCCCGCTAACTTGGATATATGTTGATTATAAGATGTTCAGGATCAAATAGTAATCAATTTAATACTGACTCAGATGTTGAGGGTTAGTCGTTGCGTATAATTTAACCGTGATAAGTGTAAATGGCAATTGTTCAAGTGTGTGCAACTGATTTTGAATTGATTATTGCCTGTGTTTTCAGGAGTATCCCAATGAGGTGAAAAGACTAATTGGAGCCAGCAGGAAGCTTTTACAGATTGCTCAGTCATTGATGGTGAAGGCCATTCCACCCTTGAGTATTCGCCCAGACTCAAACAGAGACATCATGACTGGTTTGGACAACATAATGCATTGTGAGTAGAACCTCAGTTCAAGATTAAACCTATTGCATCTGAGCATTTTTATCAAAACAACCTTGGAGTATAGAAGTCATCCTCAAGCATTATCCAAAATGTCACTTCAGGTTCACCACATTTATGTTTCTATTGGAGCACAAACTCCAATTATATAATATTAAGCTTTCACCCGCTTTTGACTTAAATATCAACCATAATCTGGACTTGAAGGTAGTAATGGACCACTGCTGTTTGTGAGAACCTATTATCATCACTTTTAAGAATATACTAAATCATGATCTTGCTCAGCTAATGATTTGTCGTGGTTACTCCAGTTCCTTTGGAATACTAGTCCTGAAAAGCTTTGCAAAGTCCCTAGATCCTTCAATTCTCACCAACTTCAAATTATTGCAGGTGTACCTTCTTTGAAAGGGGAAAGAGTGTCGAGAAAACTTACTCAGACGACCACATTCACCAACACCAATGGAGGAGATCTTGAGAATCATATCAAAGAGATAAACTTCATGTTTAAGTCGGTTGTAAAATGTTTCACAGGCCGGTATGTCTCATCTCGGTAAAAAAATTGTGTGAATTTACAAAATTCTAGGTTACAAATGGATTGCATTGTTTCTACTAGGATCACAACCTGCTTTCCAACGTATGAAGAAAACTGTGGTTTTCAGATCCCTGTTCAACGCACAAACTCCTTGTCAATTTTGAAAATGGTCTGGCAGAGATAATTCTTTTTAAACTCATGATTGTTTGAACTCCAGTTTGATAGTCTATGGACCACGAAGACGGAACCTACAGAAGAAATTGACGTCATTTCTACGAGGTCGTCCAGAATTGGCCATAGCAACAATGATTGCTGGCTTTTTGGTATCGCCAATAATGTTGGGGGCTGTAGTAGGGCTCCTTATATTCACAAAACGGTCGACGATAATAGATGGATATGGTTTGGTCTTGGAATTTGCCATGCTTGAGTCGTCTGAATGGTCCGAGTCTCCTACCGAGCCGCTGAACTATGATGACGGAGCAAACAGCTGCAGTGTTGATCATCTGGAGATGGTGCTTTATAAAATAGGTGAGCTAACCCAAGCAGATCTGTCCTCAAACTACAGAGGGAATAAAAACAAGAATTTACAATTTTCCTTTGTAATCCAGAAGTTTGTAAATTCAAGGCATTGTGGAAGGAATCTAATGTGAGCTATTTTACTGTGAGCTTCAGTACCTCTGGTAATGTTTATCACTATTACTGACTCCTTCAATGATGTTTTTTTTCTAAAAAAAAAAGGCCGATGTATTTACCTGAAACTGTTTCACTTCTCAAGACTTAGAAGCTGTTTGTTTGTATCTGAAACCATGTGAAATGTGCGTTTCCAGTGAAAGGAAGCAGCTCAAAATTTCACGACATGGTCAATAGAGCTCACTCTCTGAAAGCGAAGGATGTTCCTGATTTCAAATCAGAAGAATTTCAGAAGGCAACAGCGGAGTCTAGGTTGAAGCTATTGAAAAGAATCAAGATAGTGTGCGACACAATATCCTTGTACAATAAAGTAGTGACCGGTGTACATTACATTGGTATCTTCGGAGCTGAGGATGCAGGGAAGTCGACCTTTATCAAGGTGAATCTGATTCCGAGCCATAAACTTCCGTGCTGTCACCTTAATTTCATTCTTGCCGGTGTTTAATTAAAGTTCAGCAAGCTCTCATGGGCCCGGCTGTGCATCTAACATATAAAGCACAGTCTGAGTAATGTCATCAATGCCCCAAATGGCTCAGTAACACAACCTTTGGTGGTGTGCAGAGAGTTTTGAAAAAATTCGGCCCATCCGGTGCGAGGTTGCCAGAGACGGGAATTTGCACTCACACCAAAGTTGCAGTCCCATACATGTTGAACAACTCATTGTGGCTGGTGGACTTCCCAGGCGGCGACGGATTAGAGCATTATGCAGAAATGTGGAAACAATTCACGGCACTCTCCACTTCTGCTATAATGTTTCTTGATTTTAAGGTAAGGCTACCTTTGCATTGGCACTGTAAATGGGGATTGATCATAGCGTCACATGTCCACATCTTTGTTACCCAATTGTAATTTGGTTGCAAATTGACGCAACCAACTTACACCGTTTGAAGGTGCATGTATCTTGTTACAAATTAGCATGTGACTTCCTTTTATGAGAGGATGCAACATGAAAAGACAGGAATGGAAAGGATTCAAATTACAATAAGTTTGAGAGCACTACTAAATGTCCTGTTAAGGAATGTGGGTGTTGTTTGGTTCCTTTTTCATGTTCCCCAACTTCTATCGAATAGATTTACACAACGAAACTTGTGTTGCATTGGAAATCTTCGATGGAGCATCAGCAAAAAATCGGATGAAAATCAGACCTTTTATTAGAGGTGCATGTTTGGTGATTCCTCCATTGAATACATAAGTCCTCCAAATTGTATGAATTCCGCATAGACTCCGGAGTAGTTAATCGAATTTGAGGATGTATTCCAATCTCTTTTTAAAGATGTGTCTTTATGGTGTTTTTTCATGATCGTCACCTAATCACACACCAATAAAAAAAAAATGTATAAGTATTTGCTTAAGAAAAGTAACCAAATAACACCCACATACCTTACAATATAGTCAAAAGTAATGTTTTGTTAGTTGCTACATAATAATTTGATGGTTTTTCCATACAATGTGTACCTATTTGAACGTCTAATCTTGCTAATTATTTTAGGAGGGGACCACACTCGCTTCGACTGATCGCAACTGACCAGCCTTATTTGTTACATGTTAAAATTATGGCAATGTGATATCAAGAAGCCACAAGTAAAGATGTACAAGGAGCTGAAGAAGAATCTCGGAGCTGAGACAGAGGTCATGGTTGTGTTCAACAAAGTGGATTTGATGATTAAACATGATAACATGGAGGAGTTCACATCCGTTTACTTTAAGGATCAAATAGCAAAGTCCCACACCAAGTTGGGTTGTAAGAAAGATGCAATCCATTTTAGTTGTGTGAAACCCATATGTCCAGACACGCTCGAGGAACTGAAGAAGGTGGGTGTACTTGGTTTTGAAGAACTTATGGAAGTAGTACACCCACCGACTCTAGAATGAACACTCGGGCCATTAGCAATAAGTTCCATAGGCCCTAATCATTGATAACTTTGAAGAGCCTTCACAACTTGGAGCTGCATTACCCTTCATGTTTTGTACGCTTGTACATGCACCTTTGATTCCCAAGGGTTGGATTCTTCATACCATGTATGAACTAACTTGAGTGTTAAAAATGGTATAATTTGAGGCATTAGCATACGTAATATACATAAGGGCGGGTATTATTTTTCTTTAATGTGTACAGTCAAAAGGTTATTAAAAGTTTGAAGTAAAGGTAGATGTACAAAAGGGTGGTCCTAAGGTCTAGGGAAAATTTGAGAAAAGATGTGTTGGTTTCATCCAATTTACGTTTCATGCATTGTTATTGTATATTAATAGTCCTTGATAGTTACCCTATCCATTCATGTGAGGGTTTGCATGTGGGTTCTAGGTTTTAAGAAATTTGAGGTTCTTGGAGTGCTCCTTTGAGTTTCACTCTCCGGATTGTGGCCAAGTTATTGTGTTCTTGTCTTCTTTTGTTTGATGCAATTGTTGTTTTACATGCTATGGACGAAAAAATTGTTCAATGACTTTCTCGTTGGATGGTGAAAGTGGATTGTATATGTAATAATCATATGTTTAATTCATGATTTATATTTTCTTTATGCAATGGAGGCATTTATCACACTAAATTCAAAAGCCTAGTACAAATACACAAGTCTATTTCCTAGCCTACCGTTAGTACATAAATTATTATATTTTCTTTATTAATTTCTTGCACACAGGGGGTTTAATGTCATAGTGACCCACGCACGTCATTTAGGTTTCCAATGAAGAGTCTAACCTTGGCATTTCATTATAAAGTAACTAGGTTGGACCTCGTGATATCCCAACAAATTGCACCTATACATATGACTTGATGTCCCTAATGAACCCAATCCCATCCCCGGGGCACACCTTTCATAACATGTATGAGTAAACCTAAGTGTACAAAAGGGGTAATAATTTGAACCTTCCGTATTATGTATACAAATGCTACACAAATTATAACTCGTAATTATGTACATGTATGAAGGACCTCTACAAAATATTTAACATATATACTTGTATGGTAGGGACACTAGACCTTATGGGATACGTATTTACTATTGGATGAGACTAGGATGATTAATTTTCTCATTTCCTTATTTCATCCATGTATGTATGGAAGAGGGACTATAAGCTTAGGGTATTGCAAGGGGTGGTTGAGTTGAAGACGAGGCCATTTCTTGCTTAGGGTTGCAAGATGAATGGCCAACACTTCTTTGTGGTTGATATAGGTGGTTGTAGGTGGTTGATGCCTTTGTTAGATCATGGGCGGCATCAAAATTGCATAAATGTTGATTCCCAAGTGGGTCTTCTCTCAATTAATTTCGTATTATCAAGAAACCTCCGTTGTGTGCAATAATTTGGATCAAGCATTTAGGGATCATAATTGTTGCAAGCTCTAAGATCAAGCATGGGGATTGGTTTATGTTGGTATCAAAAATGTACCAACAAGAAGTGGACTTACAATCTTATGCGTCATTTAGGGTATATTTAGAAACAATAATTTCATTAGCTTCTATGATATATATTGTAGACTTTGATGGTTATGACTTAACTCTGGGGGATTAAAAAGTCTTTAATGACTTTATTAATGATTGCTAGGGTTTTACATTGTACATATGATAGGGGTTCATTATTATTTGAAAATGTATTTGTAAACTTATTTTAATGAATATATATGAATGAAATTTTTGATATGTATACATATTTTCACTTGTATTCTTATCATTGAAATTGTACATGTATTGCTTGATTTTATCAACCCAAAAAAAAAAACAAAAACAAAAAAAAACTTGTATATAGGGGGTTTCTAGAGTATGTTGCAAATGTACATGGTTCTTGGTTTTTAATGAAAGGTGCAACCCTTGGAATACCATACAACCGTATGCCGATGTCCATATGCTTCCCATGCCTATGTATATCCATCATATGCTTGTATGCCCATGCCATGCTCAAAAGCCCCATGACCCAACACCATGTCCCCCATGAAGTGTTTTAAGAATGAATTCAAATTTTAATTTGAAAAAAAAAACATTTTACAACTTTATATTATTGTTCGTGCCACATTGCCACCTTGGCTTCATGCTTGCCACCTCCCTGTAATTTTACCCACTATAAAATTTTATCAAGCGAATTACTTAAGTTGGATTCCTCTCTTGCATGAGTCGAAGGTGAGTCACATTGTGATAGTCTTCCATGCGGCAGTAAGTTTATTGTGGGTGATGAGACAAGATTACGTTTAGGGAATAGGCTTGGAATGGGTGATGAAATTGGTGGAAATCCTGATTGTGGGAATAAGTTGCAAATGGGTGATTGCACTTGGTCTCTGTGGTCATCTTGTTCTCTTTCTGCTAGACTTGTCATTTCTACTTCATCATCTTGTTATGTCGATGTTCTTCCTCTGTTGTAAACCATATCAATACCCAGTTTTGACTCCATTGCTTTTTTTATTCAAAGGATATAAACCAGTAGTTGCAAAACCAACCTTAATGTTTTCCGGTTGAGTGCCTTGATGAGGGCCCTTGAAGCCATTTCAGCAAGAGTGATCTTTAATATAGATCCCTTCGCCCAATTAGGGTCTTTCCTCATCATTTATGTTTTCTCTTGTGCCAAGTTGAGTTTAAATGGATGAAATATTGCCACGTCCAATGGCTGCAGCTCATGAGTAGAATGAGCTGGGAGGGTGAGAATATCTAGCCCAACTTCCAATCCATACAACACCGTTTCTTTTGTGACATGGCTGCAATGTCCATCTATGATGAGTAAATGTTTGTTTTCTCTTGATAGCTTTGCCATCATTGTAGCCATTCTACGAATATCTCAGTTGTCATATACCCATTCTCTTGCCATGACATCGTAGCATTTGGCTCACAATTTCTGATGTAGTTAATAATTGGTTTGGTCTTTCTTTTGAAAATGTATAGGTTTGGGATTGAAGACCTAGCTGCATTTACACATGTCATTATACTCAACCATTCTCTATCATTTGCAATTGTACATCTGACTGCTTTGCTGCCTTTTTTTGCCACCACTTTCATTGTTGAGTTCCCCCCTCCTGCACACACCCCAGTTTCATCTGAATTCCAGATGTGATTCGGGTGATACTCATGTGCATTGTAGACTTGCTCAAGAAGGTTGTAGAAATAGGTTGCAAAGTCCCAATTGAGACCCAATGCTCTCTTCATTTCCAAACCATCTGCACATCTTAGGGATATATTGGGGTGCATTTTTTTGAACCCAACCCACCATTTGTGCCCTGGTATTCCATTTTTAAAGGGGTGTGTTCTTGGTGCATTTTTTAGAATGGTTTGGACACGGGTAGATCACTCTAAGGCATTTTTGTGCACCACGTGCGGCTGGGGGTTTTTTTGTTTTGGGGCTATTTACCTTCAAGGGTTGAATTAAAGCCTCCCTATAATTACTTAAATTTCAAAAATGGCCCATTTGTTTGCACCCTTCCATTACTTATATTGTCCAAGTCAGTGCAATTTTTTGTACTCTATATTCCTTTTAAGCCATTTTTGGACAGACGGAAATCCCAATTATCATCCATACCCGTGAGTCCTAAACTTATTTACATACCATACTAAACATACCTTCTAGGATCCTTATCTTCAGTCCCTATATTAATTTTATAAAAAAATAATGGCCCACGTTTTATGTCCATCTAACTTACTTATAATGGGATTGTTTACAATTAATGGCCCCTTCATTATTTGGAATTCCTTTATAATTTTTATTTCAAATGATTTTAATCCTCTCTATATTATGCCGCACGTCGTTTTTAAAATGCACTAAGTGATCTACCCGTGGGTTTGGATGGTGCATTTCAACATGTTCAAGGTCACACATAGGGCTACTTTTTGCATGGTAAAGCACCACTCTACAAGTGCCATTTCCTCAATTTCTGTCAAGTAAGTTTGGTGTCCAATCCTCTTGCTTGAGGTTTTGCCAATCTTCCAATCTTGAATGCTTGATGGGGGTATGCCATAAAGTTCTTTTGCCTGCCTAATAGAGAGTCTATTTGATTTAACTGCATCAAGTGTCAATCGCATAGACTCTTCTGACCATGTTCCTCTTTTGCCATATATTCTTTTTTTCTTATGGTTTCTTGGAGCAAGGTTATTCTCTCTAGATTTGAGAGGACCACTTCTAATTCATTTTGGAACCTGCACATTGGTTCTAACTTGTTGCCATGAGTGTAGAATAGGATGTCTGGCCATCTAATCTTGCAAAATCACATCAACAAATAACTTAGGGCTTTAACATGCTTTTAGAATTTTCAAAAATTGTAATCTAGTCTGGCCATCTAATCTAGAAAAAATCACATCAGCAAAGAACTTAGAGTTTAGCATACTTAAGAAATTTTTTTGTTGTACAAAAACCAAATGCTCCATAAACATGTAACATTGCTAGTATTAGATATTATTACCTTGTATGTGTAGCAATGCTCTTCATTTCAATTGTTGTAGTACATCTCTATAAGGAAGTCAATGAATTGGATACAGGCATTGAATCCCCATGAGAACATCGTCCCATCACATGCGAATGCACATCCAACCACGCAGAGAGGAATCCTTAACTAAAAGTGTATAAAGAAACGTATGCGCAATTGGAGTGTGTAGGTTTCATACATGATACCTCATGAGATTCTTAGTTCTAAAAGCTCATAATCAGCAAATGTTATGTTGAATTCATTCAAGGGGAGTCACAGTTTCAGATAGCAAGATGGGGTTGCACCTGCATTGTCCACTATTTGCTCTATTTGCTGCCATTTCTATATTTGTTGCCATCACAAGCTCTCCCATCGCAGCCTCCGAAAGAAAAGGCGCGGGATTTTCCTAAGAAGTGACTTCATTCAAGAAGATCATCCTTTATATTATTTCATCCCTTTAATAAAAAAAAATAACATTCGTCGTAATTTCATCAACATGATGCTTTCTATGAAAACGTTCCAAATTTCCATCAATGTTCATTCATCATTCATCCAATGGGTGCCCAACGTTCCCGAAGTTCCCTCGGGAGTTCTCATAATTGAAAATTATGCGGTGGTTGTGCGGTCCGTGGGCCGCGTTTGGTCATTGGCACACTTATTGTCGCAACCCTTGCTAGCCCCCTTAACAATCTTGCCAATTTTCATTTCTAGCAAAGATTACGAGCACTAACCCTTCGCATTCCGCCATACTAATGGTTAGCTCCTCCTACCCCGGACCCTATAGTTCATAGGAGGGGAACCAACCCTCCTACTTTGCTTTCGGGACTCACCCCTTAATCGGTAACCCATTCCTAGATGTAGACTTCCATCCATGGAAGTCCAATCTCATGTTGATCATCGCGTTGCCGGAGCAACACTACAACAACCCGAACCATACTAGGCAACTATGGCCTCACATTGGGCCAAAGCCCATGGAGGCCGTGCCGTTCGGCCTCAGGTGGGTGAGGCCACACCACCTCACCCATATAAGCCTCTAAAACTCTAGGCGGGGCCCCTACCCCACCGTCAAGAAACCTCGTGTCTCTCTACCAAGAATTGGGGCCAAGTAGACATTTTCCCTTAGCTGTTGGGCCTAGAAGCCCCTAGCAGCTTCAGACCATCATAACTTCCTTGTATGATGCTTGATGCTAACTAGCGACCACTCCATCTTCATCTACACTTTAGTTAGATGCCGATGGACACCTCACTTGCCCCATTCGGTTAAGTATTGAGGAAGTTATGCATATTCAATCCTTGGCAGTCCCGGGAGTCACTCCCAGGCCACTGCTATACCAGGGCGTTGTCCTGGGACAACGCCCCACTCAAATTGCCATAACTCCTAGCTCATACCTCCGATTGACGTGTTCTTGAGCATTATGGAATCTAAACGTCATAAGCTACGCACAGCTGATGGCCTTACCCTCGTACCTTGTGAGGCCAAACCCACCACCCTTAAACGTCTTAGTCCGGGTGATGGTTTTGAGAATCACATGTGTCATACCAAAGCTCGTGGTAACATGGAATGTACTTCCATCTCAACAAACTCCCAACTCACTTGAAATCATGATGCTTTATTAATGCTAGTCTCTTGAATAGGTAGAGCATTGGCCTTTAAAAGGGTCGACCAACTACAACACTCGCTTATGGCCACAACCTTTTCCGGATCCGGTTCCCTCCCCTTTTCGTTAACAACATAGCCTAGCAATACTCCCCTATTGACTCCTAAGAATGTTTTATCCGGGTTCAAAGCTAACATCATCTTCCTATACCTCACCAACGTCTCTCTAACATAATGTAAGTGATCACTCATATTACTTTGAGTGCTAAAATCATCCACAAATACGGTCATGGATTCAAACAACAAGTCGTTGAAGATGTACATAATTAATCGTTGGAAAGTAGCCAGGGCATTACATAGCCCAAATGGCATTACGATCCACACAAAAGTCCCCCAAAGTGTAGTGAAAGCCCTCTTATGGATATCTTGTAGGGCGATCGAAATTTGATTGTAGCCCGAATACCCATCCATAAAAGTATATCTTGCATGACCTCCCACCTCCTCAAGTAGCAACGTGATAAATGGTAAGGAGAAATGATTTTTTTGTGTGCACGCGTTCAATTTCGTATAATCGACACACACCCTTAACTTTCCGTTCTTTTTCTTCACCAAAACCATTGAAGACACCCAATCCGTAATTTCTACCGACTTAATAAACCCGGCCTTCAACAATCTTTCTAATTCCGCCTTAACCACCAATTGCAATTTCGGGTTCATTCTTCTTTCCTTTTGTTTAATTGGTTTCGCTCCCGGAATCAACGGAATACGATGTTCCACCATTTCCCTAGGAATCCCCTTAAGTTCATCGTATGACCAAGCAAAGGTGTCACTAAATTCATCTACCAATTCGATATACTCCCTAACCTCCTTCTCCTCCAATTTAGATCCATCTTCATTTGGCGGACCTTGTCATTCTTCAACTTCACATCCACATACCGCCAATCCGTCTCCGACACGTAGGTTTGCTCATCTTTGTTTCTATACCAATCCGCTGGCACATTGGGATAATCCTTGATGTCGTGACCGACAACTATCCCCGTAGATGTAGTCCTAAAATGTCAAGGTTCCTCTAACTTAGAAGCCTCCAAGATAGCCTCCTTCTCTTGAGTCCCATCCACGTGTACTAGATTAACATCATTATCATCCACACTATCCACCCAAGGCGTCAAACCCCCTAAAATCCACTCCTCTTCGGTGAGCACCTCACATGGCTCCAACAATGAACAATCCTCGCCACTAGAACTAAACCTCTCATCACTCAAACATGGATGGTGAGATGTTGCCAATATATAGAACTCCGACTCGGGATATTCCCTTAACCATTGTGCATACTCCCCATTATCCCCATAATGGTAGAACCTAGGACCTAAACCTCCCGAACCCGAATCCATGATAGTGTTTTGACTTTTGGGATGAACAACTCTCACTAGAGCCTCCCCTCTCTCATCCTTGGCTTTGTCAACACCTTCCTCCTCCAATGGTAGGTACAATTCCTTCTTCATCCACCCTCCAAATGACCCAATTGACACTATGACTCGATTATCCTTAGGACCATAAGTAATGGATGGCTTCGCCCCTCCCCAATCTACTATGGCGTCCGCCATTCTCAACCAAGGTCTTCCCAACAAGATGAGGAATGTGTCCTTGTTTGAATGCATCTTAATCACATGAAAAGTGACTAAATACTCCTCTCCCCTGGTGGTCATCCTACAATCCTTAATCATTCCCAAAGGTGTGGTTGAGCTTTGATTTGCCATGTTTATAATCAAAGGTGAAGGACCCGTAAGACCAAGACCCAATTTCCTCATAGTGTGTTCCGGCAAGATATTCAAACTACTACCTCCATCCACTAGTACATTGGGAACCACCTTGTCCACTATGATGACCTCTATCTCTATAGCCTTTACATCGCGACCTCCTTGTGATTGAATTCTAGCGGCAATTCTAGTTTTCACCTTCCTAGTTCTTCTATTCACCGGCATGCCGTCCTTGAGAGTCTTCCGTGCGACGAGTGAAATCTCCAATAGTTGTCCAAAGGTTATGTCCGCCTTGAGCGAACTAAGGTCGGCCCATAAATCATACACACTTGACTTCTCCACTTTGGCATTACCGACACCATCAAACTCATCCAAAGGAATTTCCGGTCCTTCCAATTCTTCCATATCACTACCCTCTAAATCATGAACAACATTAGGTCTCTCCCTATCATGGAGAATCACATTCTCATTTTCCAACTCTTTAGTGACCCTTCTAGCTACTCTAGCCACCTTGTCCAATTCGGAAATGTTAATGCCTTCGTCCGAAGAATATTCCTCTTGAGCCTCCACTCCTACCTCTAATGGATTTTTCTCCTTTATAGCCCTAGTTGTGACCGCCAAAGTCGGTGCCTCATGAATGACCTCATCATCTAGATTCCTCAACTCATAGGTAATGGTATTCGTGTGTGGAGGCCATTGACCTTGTTCCTCTCCAATCTCCATTGGGAGAGGAAGCGTGTCATCATAATGAGCATCCATCACACCATCCATAAATCTAACGTCTTGAGAATTAGACGGACCCGGATCCGTAGGAGGGGCTTGGCGCTTATTGTTAAAGTTTTGAGGACCTCCTTGTCTACCTTGAATCGGAATGTACCCGTTTGACGTTTGTAATCCCGCCGGTGGATGAAACGTTTGTCTTGCATTAACATGGTCATAGTACAAATTCGGTGGCCTAAGATCATTCGGTGGTCCACCTTGTGGTCTAGCTCCCGTCATGTTGTCTCGCGCTTGTTGTTGTGGATTGGCCACCGGGTAAGGTACACTAATAACCTTGTCCGGTTGACGACATTCGTCCGAATAATGACTTCTGCCACAATAACCACAACCATAACCTTGTCCTTCGGACCAACATTGACCTTGGGCATGCCACCTTCCATAAAATTGATGGAA
This sequence comes from Polytrichum commune, assembly GCA_950295325.1. Lineage (NCBI taxonomy): Eukaryota > Viridiplantae > Streptophyta > Polytrichopsida > Polytrichales > Polytrichaceae > Polytrichum > Polytrichum commune. The sequence continues at coordinate 19,884,201 of OX485803.1, read as the reverse complement.
TTCCTTCTTCTCATTGTCTTGACCACCTTGACCCCTAGGAGGAGGACCCCTATTGTTTCCTTGACCATATTGAGGTTGTGCTTGGTCTCGTTGCTTTTGTGGAGGTGGACCACCGTTTTTTCGTTGATCACGGTTTTGTCCATTTTTACAAAATTGACAAGTGTGGCCCAGTTGGCCGCACTGCACACACCATAAACCCGACAAATGTCTACCCGACTCAATTGGGGGAGGAGGTCCCAGTTGTTGATTCTTAATCATTAACGACATTTGATCCGTGAGGCTTTGTATTTGTTTGATCATCGCCTCTTGAAATCCCAATTGACTAACACCCAACCTTCTATCCACTTCCTCAAGGTGAGGATCCGCTCTAGGGGCCGGTAATGCTAGAAGTGGCGCCGGTTCTCTAACCGCTAAAGGACGTGGACCCGTCTCGACCATAACATAAGGAACTAAACCGGTTCTCTCGTGACCACCCTAGATCGAATGAGAATGAATTGAGGTATCAATTCATCTTCCATTTTCCACAATCTCTCGTGATCTTTATCTAAATTCTCTATCTCTCTAGCCGCCCGCTTGGCATCCGCCAATGTATGAGGATTTCTCTCAAGAACACCCTTAATTGTTCCCGACTTAAAGAACCCTTGAATGAAGAATTGTTTTAGTGTGTCATCGTTAAGCATGGTGCCCATAAATCGTGTATACACTAAATCAAATCTCCTAATGTAAGCCGAAATCTCCTCTTCCCTACCTTGCTTCAATGAAGCTAATGCCCTCAAAGCCGTGCTTTGACAAACCTCCGAACATAACTCGTTCAAGAACTCCCTTTGTAATTGGTCTCATCCTCTAAAATGTCCCTCGACATGATCCCTATACCACTTATAAGCCTCACCCTCTAAAGTGGTGGGGAACCATACTAGCCAATACCCCGGATTAGTCACGAGTGAACTAGCTAACTTCTCCATGTACCTCTTCATATGCCTAGAAGGATTCTCATCCTTAGTTCCATAAAACTTAGGGAGGTAGGAAGGCATGTCCACCACTTGTAAGTTTTGTGGAACCATGATTGGTAAGCCTTTCGGCCTAACAAATGGATCAATGGGTAGCATAGGAGGTATGGGTGGTGGATCCATCCCTCGATCCGGATCCATGGTAACCGGTGCGCTCCCTTGTAACCCCCTATTAACGTTTATCGGAATTTTTTTCCTAAGTATACAATTTTCCGATGAAGTCTCACCACTCAACTTGGAAGGAGTTGCCTCATTCTCAAGTTGAGCCTCCGATTCTAATGTATCTAACAATGATCTAATACTAGGCTCGACATTCAAACAACTTTCTATTCTAACATCAACTTCTCCTAACCCTTCGCTAATCCTAGATGATCTCCTCTTACGCGTCGATTTTTCTAATCCTAGTGTCAAGTTTGGTTTTTGGGATCGAGTTTTACCTTGCATTCCATAAAAAATCGATCAACCCTTACTTGACCAAATACACTCCTCACCGACTTCCCTCTTTAATGTTATCACTTTTCTTGGTGTGACTTAAAAATTATGGAGGTGAGGAAAGAGAACCTGCAAATCCCCTTAAGTGAAAATTCCAAACAGGGGATAAACATGTTCATGTCAATTTTTAGTCAAGCCGGAGAATCACCTCCGTGTCATTCCTCAAATTAACAGTCACCACAATACCGAGAGTGAGGGGCTGACCTTTGTCATGCACCATATTAAAGACCGAGGCATCACCCTCTTGTCTTCAACACAATGCTATGACTAGGGAATTACCCTCTACAACGGATAACGATAAACACGAGTACTAAAATCATTAATTAATTAATTAACAATTTCACTTTGATGGGGATATTAACTAAAATGAGACAAATGGTCCGCTCATTTTAATGTGGGGAACGTGATGGGAACGCAATGATTGTTTTTTTTGTACGAGAGAATACCCGTAGAGGTTTTAGGGACCACAAACCAAGTGTTCCAATGAAACCGGGCAAACAATCAATTGTAATATGGAGGATCCCATCAAGGAAGACAAAAGGATTGTGCCTACACTCCATGGGTGAACACCCGTGGACTATTTGTTTCCACCATGCACATTGGAGGACTCCCACATATTAAACACGCTGGCTAATATGACAATGCACATGAAAATTTACAAAAAAAATGCCTTTAAAAGTGGTAATTTGAACATCCGTGGGACAAATATCAATGTCTACGGCTCTCTAATTAATGCTCACAAAATTAAAATTGAGCTCCAAACAGGCTAGATGGTGTCAACCATCTAGCCCACCCATGAAAGTCCATCCATGGATACCGAGGAATGAGCAATGCAACTTTAATCTAGAGGTCTTCTGTTGGTACCCCATCCTCGAAAGTATCTCCATCAGTCATTTTCTCACCTCTAGTGCATCGATCTAAATTATCCTTTGCGAAAAGAATTTGCCGAGCTGGGATGAGAACATTGTCATCGGACGCATTCCTTTGTCTTGCCCATGATGCCACAACACAATCTAGGGATTGATGAGCTGGTGCATAGTCCTTGAGCCTCGTCCATCGAAAAGATTTTGCCGTGTCCCATTCCTCATAACGTTCGTCTAAGGTCTTCTTGTTCCTTTGGCCAAGGACCGGTACATAATAGACAATCTCAATGGAACGAGGATTAGGGCGGATATGTGCCAAATTCGGCTCATAAATCACTCGTCCCATCCACACTGGATTAGGACAATCCTCACTAGGACGTAGTAACACATAATGGCCAACCCTGATATGTGCGCCGGGACGGAAGGTCTCAACAGGTCGAGAACTAGCTGGCCCCATGTAAGCATAATCAGTGATGTTTTCCTCAAGTAGATGCACATTATCCACATGAAGGGTTGGTGCAATGGAGAACCGTGTAGCTGGCCACAATGGCTCGCTAAGTTCAGATGGAGTTGGGAGTAAAGGTTGATCCATAGCCGCAAGCACATTCTCCCAATATAAAATTGTTGGTGCAATGGACTCCATATATTGACCCGAACTATCTTGATCTGCCGTATCCTTCCAATACTTAATAAAACCTTGCACCCCAAGCTTTATGTTTACGGAATCTTTCATCTCCCTCTTTGGAACGGGACGGGGGCACCCTACAAAAACAAACATACAATGAGCTCGGAGCAATACCACGGACTAACTGCCCACGGGTGATCACCCGTGGGCCACATACTTCACACCATGTATTTTCTAGTGCACTTCCAAAGCAATACAAACAAAGGACCCACTAACCTGTTGGGACCATGGTCTTCTTTGTGATAGGGTCCACCTTCCAAAGAGCAATTCCTCCATCATGCACCCAACTTGGATCTGTACAATACACTTTGTACTGCATCAATGGCACTCCTTGAGGATCTACATAAAAACGGAATTGGTGCGCCTTGGAATGCCCAATAAGTCGATCTTGACCAAACTCATTGTAGTATCCCTTCACCCATTCCTTGAAATCTGCAACCTCGTGGATTAAGGACGGGACAATAGTGGGTTCCCCAACAGCCATGAACGATGCCATGAGGTTTGGGAATGTATGGCAATCCTCAATCTTCAGCCTTTGTCCAAACCTCCCAAACATTGCATCCACATCCTCATGCGTATGTCCAACAATAAGGAAAGACACCCTGACTTCCCGAAAAATTCCCTTTGCAGTCAGAGCTGACCAAAACAACATGTTGTATTTTGATTTGTTGTCCTTCGCACAATTGTCCATTTGAACAAGCAGGAGGGGTGGCAAACTGTAGGAGGAATACTTGCGGGCGGTGGCAAGGGAAGTACTCCTGAACACTTCTCTACACCAACCACCAATGCGTCGTGTAAAGGATCACCTATGGACAAAATCGGAATGTGTCTACTAGAGCAAACAGGTTGTACCTCAAGTTGACAAAGCAACTTCATCATCGAGGTGATAGTGAAGTTGGCATCGGATGGGTACATATCAAGGATATAATGCGCATAATTCACATCTGAGTGACCATGTGCAATCATCCCCGCAATGGATATGGGGAATCGCTCGTATTTGTCAACACGTTTGTTTTTGTGCGCGAAAACGGAAAGAGCCGTTTTCCCATAATCCATTTTGTCATGGATTATACAAAGCACCTCATTGGGAGCATACTTTGACAAAATCCTATCTTTATAGTAACTGTTTCTATGAGCATCCTGCAATGTTAGATGACGAAGGCTAGCATTCGAGATGGCCAAGTGACCAACTGTGTTCTTTGTGTGTAGGACGAAGCTATTTTGCGAGCGGTGAGCGGTAACTTCCAAGATATTTTGATTAAAATGTTATTTTAAGCAGTAAATTTATGGTATTGTTGGACTAAATTTATTTTTAGTAACTTTTTTTTCTAAACTTAGTGAACAGTGTGACCTATGACCGTGGACAATTAAGGGCTCTGATACAGGAAAAAATGTTATTGTATCAGTGAAAAATATGGTTTAGGGTGTTAAATTGAACATTTGGAACTAATATCAGTAATAAATATGGGTTTGTCTCAAGTCAAACACGTATTGTTTCAGTATAATGAGAATTAGTGGTACTCTAAAAAGGTCACGCAACTTTGGAACAACGAAATACATGTGGTGCGTCAAATGTCTTGTAGTGGCCCTTTTAGTCTCACTACATCATGATTATAACAAATCTTACATACATATGTTACTTTAAAGAAACAGAAAACTCTAAGAGTCAAGGTACTTCAGCAAACCACCCTCCAAAACTCGCTTCACTTTGTTGAAGCTAAAACTAGCTGCATGAATGAACGTGTCTGATTCTGAGTCCAAACCACACACTACAGTAAACAAATAGTACAAATGCTTACAGTTGGCCCATTGACCCCTTTTTCCAATTGCTTTAGTTGCCATGTCCTTGAAGTTGGACAAGTGCATGCTGGCAGCTGCGAAATCGTCAAGTAGTATTGCTGAACCTTTGGGGGCGTGCCGGAATCCAAGGAGACGATGCATCCTAAGGCAGGGGCTGGAAGCATGCACAGTTTGTGCACTTTGGCTTTCAGTGATAGGGCTGAGGCACAATTATTGGCGTGTTTTGTTGACGGGGCCTTCTTGTTGCGCCTAATCAACTTCCCTGAACGCCGGGTGGGAAACTCATCCGGATATGCAGGTGTGAACCCTTTGAGTGGTCCACCACTCTGCGGGATCACTTTTAGTTAGAATGTTAGCATTAAAAGTTAGAATTGATAGGGAATTTAGGAAAAATTAGTTCATTTAGCATTTAGCCTAGAAGAAGGAAGGTCAAAATGAAACTAAGTAGTGCTAGAAGATAGCAAAGTAGAAAAAATGTGCTAGCTAGTAAAAACAACTAGCTAAGCAAATATTAGTAGATGCTAGCTATTAAGCAAATGTTAGTAGATGCTAGCTATTAAGCAAATGTTAGTAAATGCTAGCTAAGCAAGTGTTAGTTTATTAGTTAGTGTGAGGCACACAAGACTATTGGAGGTGTTTTACGTAAGAAGATAAAATCGGCTTGAAGACTTTTAAAGACAAAAAAAAAAGAGCAAGGGGGCTACTTGCCCACTTGCCCCCTTGTCAACTCGATGGCGAAAAATTAGAAAGATTTCTAAAGGTTTTTTGTCGGAGCCACCTCGGCGAGAGGGTGGCAACCTCAACCGGGAAAACCCCCGAGCCAAAATTTCGGGAAAGGGTTTGAAAAATGGATCCGGTGGAGGAGGGGTCCAACCCTTTTGTGAGAGGGTTTAAAAACCCCTCCTTCCACCTTGTAGCTCTCTCTCTTTCTCTAGTTTTTGGGCGAAGCCCTGCTTCAATGTAGTTAGGAAAAAATCCTTTAGCATGTATTCTCAATGGTCTAAAAGAAAGGCTTGAGAACCTCCTCTACTCTCTCTCTTTCTCTAGTTTTTGGGCGAAGCCCTGCTTCAATGTAGTTAGGAAAAAATCCTTTAGCATGTATTCTCAATGGTCTAAAAGAAAGGCTTGAGAACCTCCTCTACTCTCTCTCTCCTAGTTAGGTTGTGTGTTTATTAACACACCAACAAAATTATTCCTTCTTTTGTAGAGGTAGGTTGGATGGTAGAGTTTTGAATAGAGGCATTATAGACCTCATCTGCCAATGCCCTGAAGGCTTAGTTCAAAAGCTAGAACAAGATACTTATCATTTTTGTCTTAGAGAGATTTCATATAGCTATCCATAGCCGTTTCCCATTTGTGATTTGGTTGAGATGACAATTAGTTATGGATTTTCAAAGATGGAGTAGAAAAACTGGGTGGTCTTGTGGGTAGCGGCTGCTGGATCAGACCTGCGAGCCCAATAGGAATTTTAATTCCAAGAAATTATATTTTTCCCAAGTAGAACTTTTGTGTAGCTTTCCAAAATGGCTTAGAACATTTGATTTGAGCATGATTTGAATTAGATATGAATTGTGCAAGATGGGACACATAGTTTGAGAACTTTTGGTTGACTGCTGCATTACAGAGGACCTGCTGGGTTCACTTCGGCTTACCTTTCTAATCACATATTTTTAATATCTCTCCAGGGTCATATAGAACGTTTGATTTGACTAAGATTTGAATTAGATATGAATTGTTGAAGGCGAGATACATAGTTTAAGCCTTCTTGATTGACTGCTGTGTTACAAGGAGTCCGTTGAATTTCTATTAGCTTAACCTGTTGATGTCATAATTTTTCTAGTTAGAGCTTGTTCATAGCTTTCCAATGGTATAAGGAAAGCCTAGATCCAAGTAGTAAGGAATGTGCTATGAATTTTTGAAGTTAGAAGGTAGATAGGTGGGTTGGAAGGGTCGGTTGAATCGACCTCACACTTCCAACCCTCATAACTTTTGCATTTCTTATCCGATTAGAGTGATTTTTAGATCATTGGAAAGATAATTTGGTGCACTAAGTATAAATATTATGCTTAGGATTAAATTACAGGGCAGAATAACACTTTATATTTTAATTGTTAACTAAGGTACGCTTACTACCAAACTAGTTACAAAGAAGGAGGCAAGGTCGACGCTCGGAAAGTGGAGCAAGGAAGGAGGTAGCGGCTCGGCCTACATCAAGCCCAAATCAACCGAGGAAAATTGAGGTAAATTAACTAACCTTAAGCCTTCCATTTAGGATCGGAGGGAGCACGGCTAAGGTACGCATCTCTAAACCCACTCACCTATCTCGTAAGGTCAAGTGGCTTGACCACTTGACCGCCAAGGGAGTACCCAATTCCATTGTTTTCGGGGCCCTTGGTATGTTTTGTGGTAGTAGCTTCATTTATTAGCAAGTTTCGTATGTGGTAAGTCGGATTAATCACCGACACGACCACTCTGAATGTTGTTGGTGGAAAGGTGGGGTTAATGACCCGCGAATCCACTATTATGTTGTTGGCCCCATAGATTGGGAGTAATGGCCCCAATTTATGAAGATTGCGCAACAGGTTGAACCTACAGGTCGCCCGTCACCCTGGTCCCATTGAGTTGCATTTCGTGGTCTATCCAGTGTAAACACATTTAACAATCAAAACATACAAAATAAATCGTAAACCCTTGTTGGCAAAAGACCCGAAGTAAGGGGTGATGCCTAATATATTAATGTAGTAAGTTAGGACGTGCAAACAAAAGTAAGTAATTAAGAAGGAATTTGTGTGAAGGGTGGGACTTAGGCCAAGTTCCTCCGCTTAGAAAACTAAATAGAACTAAATAAAGAAATAGGAAGAATTGAATGGTCCATCAAATTGTCGTTATTCCGTTCGTTGAGTTAGGGTGGTATGAGTCACACCCGGTTGGGTGTATCAGAACCATTCCAATTCACAAATTAGGATTGCCTTGGTTTCAAGGCTGGTGCGTCTGCGCGTAGAATAGGTTGTAGGTTAAGGTTAGAACTAGATATGAAATTGGTTAGTGGAGTTTAAAGCCACACTAGTAAAAAACTAAGGCCTAACCTCCGGAGGTACTACGACGCATATTTAATCTCCCTTAAAAATCTAACTACTCACGTTATACACCTATCATCCGGGTTCGGCTTGGGCGCCTGCAAATGCATGCCACCTTCACCGAAGGGTTTGTGTGATACTTTTAGGCTCCCTCGAAAGGGGATGGCCCAAAAGTACCACATAATTGGTGCGTCCGCCGGGAGGGTGGATGCCCCTGCCATGCTCGAATGATATTTCTTTGAGTACTTATACGTTTAGACTAAGAGAAGAAGAGTTTAGTCCAATAGAAATTAGTCATACGTCATGGGCCACTTGTGCTATGGTTAGTACTAGGGGACGATCGTACGACACCCCAACAACAACAACCGCATTTGCATCGGAGGCAACACCAGGTAAGAGGTCGAAGAACGAACCACCAAAACCCGGAAAGACTAAGGAAAGTAAATATCAAGGTCTAGGTCCAGAGTCCGAGCGCGAGAGGGAGAAATCCCCCACCCCACAAAGTCCGGTTAGGGTGGCACGACCCAACTCATGGCGAATCCTTTGGATGCAATGATGGCTCCTAGAGGGCCTCCCATTGTAATGCCACAAGCATTAGCGCCAAGGGCGATGCCGAGTTATTTTCCGAAGTTCGGTGGCCTCCCGCATGAGGATCCTTCAACCCACATTGAACGATATATTGAGGTAATGTTGGCCAACGTGATAGCCGAAGACACGTACAAACTCGTTTGGTTTTCTACTACGCTAGAGGGTATAGCGTATGAGTGGTACCGATCCCACGATGAGGGGACATTTAGGGACTGGCGAGCATTGCAGACGGCATTCCTTAGACAATTTAGACCGGAAATGGGCCAACAAAGCGCACTCGTGGCGTTAACGAACATGCGGCAAGGCCCATCCGAGGGTATTACATCATACATCCGACGGTTCGAGACGGTGGTAACTCGTTATGTAGGAACCCTTCTCACAAATGACACGATTAAATTCTACTTCATACAAGGGTTCAACAAACAAGGTACAATCCGAGAAATTCTTAACTCCAACCCTCAGGATTTGGAAGAAGCTAAAGCCGAGGCTAGGAGGATCGAAGGTGTAGACAAACAAAATGAGCGGATGTGGAATTGCACTATTGCACCTGTGCCAGCCTTCCTACCCACAACCTACATTCCTCCCGAGCAGAGTAAGCCTCCTCAGCTGGAGCCATCCCGACCGGATGCATACGCAGTCCACCGAGCGGCCCCGGTTCCTTTGGCTACGAGGCCACCCCCTGAGCTCTTAGCACTCCCTAGCCCTCCGAGCCACACCACGATCGAGGAGCTAGAACTTAGAGTTAAGAAGGCCAACGACGAGTTGAGGAGCGATGTCATGCAGTCGCTCAAGACCCTCACAGAGCAGCTAACAATGGCAATCACGTCTAGGCCCTTAGTACAACCAGTTCCGCCGGCCTCGGAGGCAGGTAATTATGGCACCAACATTTGGTGTCGTAATTGCAACAAACCTGGCCACAGTAATCAATTTTGCACGGAGCCTAGGTTCACAGGTAACCTAGTAGCCCCACCCCCCCGTCCACAACAAGGCCACTCCCAGACTCAAGCCCGGAACAACGGTAAAGGAGTTTGTCCCACTTGCGGCAAGGTTCACATTTTGGGGCCAGGTAAGTGTTGGATCGAGACGGGGGTGGTCTGCAACCATTGTGGGGGTAATCACCCGGTCGATAATTGTCGTAGGATTCTCGCGGAGCGACCCTCCCATTACTCTCAGCTGAATCAACAACTTCCGGCATTCTTCTATGATAGGAATCAACAGAACCAAGGAGGAATGTCGGTTAATTATCACCAAGGTAACCCACAAAGCAATGGCCAACAAAACTACGGTCCACCCAACCACCAAAACCAAGGTAATAGGGGGAACAACTATCAAGGTCCACAAAATTTGTACCCTCAAAACCCCCCAGCCGGTGGTAGGCAAGCCGACTCGAACTTGGTAGGAATGGTAAGCCAACAGTATGTCCCTCAGATGGGCCGGAACCAACCAAATAGGTTCAACAATGGACCCCAAGTTGCACAACAAGGTAATACCTTCAATAACTCCCCTAATGAAGGCAACCCATTCTATGGGTACCAAATGAACCAAGGTCAGGCTTATGGTCTTAACGGTCAGTATACCGACAACCCTCCTCAACATCTTATGGGGAGTGGACAGGATACTAACCAACAGTGGGCGCGAAACGGAAATGGGCCTCCAACACCCCAAGGTCCCCTTAACCTTGGTCATGCACAAACCCAAGACGCGAGGTTCATTGATAACAATAGGGCGAGCACAAGTTGTTCAGCTCCATTCCTTCCTATCCCAAATGATAGTCAGAGCAACTTCATCTCTCACGAGCTAGCCGATTCTTCTTTACGGGCTATCCTGGTTCCCCCTAAAAAACTAAAGCAGAAAATAGACGTGGCAGTGGTCACTAGGGCTCAGAAGAGGGCACAAACCGTGATGGGTGAAGGTTCCGAGAAGCCCAATGAGTCTGAAGAGTCACCAAAATTCGCAGAACTTCCAGAGTTCTTGCAGAACGCAGCCCTTAAGGCTAAGGTTCCCACAACTTCCCTAGGGCCTAAACCGGATGGCGAACCGGTAGAAGAGCCATTTCTGGAGGAAGAGGAAGACCTCTTCCGATTTGTGGATAGACGAGACGCATGGGGCAATGGCCTGCCCGCTAACTTCCCACCGAAACCCCGGCCTAGTCGCGCCTTTAACCCGGCCGAGGACTACGACCTTTGGTCAGACCTTTGTAGCCTACGAGCCAACATTTCTTTGGCACAACTAATTCAAGTAGCTCCCGCCCTAAGAAAGGAATTCAAGGAAGGAGCCACCCAGGTTAGGAAGGCTAAAATCCCAACGATGGCAGTTGAGGTCCGAAGAACCCCCCTAGGGGACGAAGGACCAATCGAGGTGGAGGTTGAGATTCTGGACAAAATAATCCCGCACACCCTGGTTGATGGGGGTAGTGGGATCAATATTATGCCACTCTCAACGTTGGAAAAACTTGGCCTCGAGCTCACTGGCCCTTCACCCTTTGTTATCAATGTCGCGGACTAAAGACAAGTCACCCCCCTTGGACAGGTAAAGGATTGCTTGATGAAAGTCGGGGGAGAAGTCTATACGATCACGTTTCAAGTTTTGAGGCTCCCTGTAACATCCAAAAGTTATCCGATACTTTTAGGTAGAGACTGGCTTCGGAGAGCAAATGCCACAACCGAGTGGTCTACGGGTACCTCCCAAATAACATTTGGGCCCCCTCACAACAGAACAACGACAAGAATTGCACTCCGTAAGCCTTCGACAGAATTCACGGAATCCGACCTACCCAAGTCGAAGCCAGAACCCAACATAGTTTCGGTAGACTTAGCCAACCAAACATTGGGCACTAAGACCCATCTAGGCCCAGTAAATGACATGGGTCCTGGCCTCTATGGCTGGGAGGACACAGGTGAGTTCACAGCATGGATGGAACTCAACCCGGAAGAAATTCCCAACCACACCCAGGTATATGCGATCACCGCCACCGAGGACACGTCACGTGGACACACCGGATTCGCGCTCATAGCCGATGACCTACCGCTTGAGTCAATTTATTCCTTTGAGATTGATGGCACGCAACCTATAGTCCTAGAGGACCTCGTGCTCGAAGAAGATATTGTTCCATCCTTGCATTTCAAGAACACCTCTACCGGAATTCAGGTAGGCCATGATTTCGCGTCATATCCCTCGGTGCCAAACGATTGGTATAAAGGCCCAACCAACCAAACACCGTTTGCCATTGTATACGGGATTGAAGCAGTGTTCCCGATTGAGTTGGAGATCCCCTCTTTGCGAATTGCAGTTGATTCAAGACTTACGGTAGCCGAGTCACTATCAGATAGGTTGCTAATGTTAGAGAGTCTCAGCGAGCGACAACGAGCTAGTGTGCAACATCTCGAGGCGATGCAACGGAGGCGCAAGGCCGTCTTCGACAAACGACACAAGGTAAGAACTTTGCAACCCGGGACGTTGGTGATGCTCCAAGATGCGAGGAAACTGGAGTTCCCAGGTAAGTTTGACGCCTTGTGGTTGGGCCCCTTTTGGGTCACGAATGTATATGACAATAATTCGGTTCAATTGGCTACACTTGATGGCACATATTTCCCTACGCGAACTAACGGGGGTCGGTGTAAGTTGTATAATGTGTGACAGGTGCAACTAGCGGATTAAATACGATGTGATACCTTTAGACGCAAGGCAAAGGCGGAGGGTTTCCAATTCCTGCAATAGGTGCTAGGTTAGAGGTCGGCCCTCCGTGGTCATTGTTTGAAGGAAACCAGTAGGGGGACCTTCTTTCTTCAGCGCCTGGGAATTGCTCTTGTAGTCTGAACTCTCTCCGAAGAGGAAGGAAGCGGGTTGAAAGTTTTTTCTTCTATAGCTCCAAGTTGCTCCCGCAAGGCGGAGGGGGTGTCCTAGATAGACACAAACCCAGTCCGGTGGGGGAGTGTGGCGGCTTTGAAGTGTTTTTTGGCTTTAGTATAGTACTATTTTTTTTTTCTCTCATCTTCACAACTTTGAAAGGATAAGATGCAAGTAATGATAAGAAAAAACAAAAATAAAACAGAAATATATGTGTAAGTGGTTGTGTGCATGCAGGTGACCGTGTACCCAGGATTGGCGTGCGAGCAAGAGCTGGTGTTCGTAGCGCTCGAACGAGCAGCTCCCCTGATGGCCGACATATGTGAACCCTTTGAGTGGTCCACCACTCTGCGGGATCACTTTTAGTTAGAATGTTAGCATTAAAAGTTAGAATTGATAGGGAATTTAGGAAAAAATTAGTTCATTTAGCATTTAGCCTAGAAGAAGGAAGGTCAAAATGAAACTAAGTAGTGCTAGAAGATAGCAAAGTAGAAAAAATGTGCTAGCTAGTAAAAACAACTAGCTAAGCAAATATTAGTAGATGCTAGCTATTAAGCAAATGTTAGTAGATGCTAGCTATTAAGCAAATGTTAGTAAATGCTAGCTAAGCAAGTGTTAGTTTATTAGTTAGTGTGAGGCACACAAGACTATTGGAGGTGTTTTACGTAAGAAGATAAAATCGGCTTGAAGACTTTTAAAGACAAAAAAAAAAGAGCAAGGGGGCTACTTGCCCACTTGCCCCCTTGTCAACTCGATGGCGAAAAATTAGAAAGATTTCTAAAGGTTTTTTGTCGGAGCCACCTCGGCGAGAGGGTGGCAACCTCAACCGGGAAAACCCCCGAGCCAAAATTTCGGGAAAGGGTTTGAAAAATGGATCCGGTGGAGGAGGGGTCCAACCCTTTTGTGAGAGGGTTTAAAAACCCCTCCTTCCACCTTGTAGCTCTCTCTCTTTCTCTAGTTTTTGGGCGAAGCCCTGCTTCAATGTAGTTAGGAAAAAATCCTTTAGCATGTATTCTCAATGGTCTAAAAGAAAGGCTTGAGAACCTCCTCTACTCTCTCTCTTTCTCTAGTTTTTGGGCGAAGCCCTGCTTCAATGTAGTTAGGAAAAAATCCTTTAGCATGTATTCTCAATGGTCTAAAAGAAAGGCTTGAGAACCTCCTCTACTCTCTCTCTCCTAGTTAGGTTGTGTGTTTATTAACACACCAACAAAATTATTCCTTCTTTTGTAGAGGTAGGTTGGATGGTAGAGTTTTGAATAGAGGCATTATAGACCTCATCTGCCAATGCCCTGAAGGCTTAGTTCAAAAGCTAGAACAAGATACTTATCATTTTTGTCTTAGAGAGATTTCATATAGCTATCCATAGCCGTTTCCCATTTGTGATTTGGTTGAGATGACAATTAGTTATGGATTTTCAAAGATGGAGTAGAAAAACTGGGTGGTCTTGTGGGTAGCGGCTGCTGGATCAGACCTGCGAGCCCAATAGGAATTTTAATTCCAAGAAATTATATTTTTCCCAAGTAGAACTTTTGTGTAGCTTTCCAAAATGGCTTAGAACATTTGATTTGAGCATGATTTGAATTAGATATGAATTGTGCAAGATGGGACACATAGTTTGAGAACTTTTGGTTGACTGCTGCATTACAGAGGACCTGCTGGGTTCACTTCGGCTTACCTTTCTAATCACATATTTTTAATATCTCTCCAGGGTCATATAGAACGTTTGATTTGACTAAGATTTGAATTAGATATGAATTGTTGAAGGCGAGATACATAGTTTAAGCCTTCTTGATTGACTGCTGTGTTACAAGGAGTCCGTTGAATTTCTATTAGCTTAACCTGTTGATGTCATAATTTTTCTAGTTAGAGCTTGTTCATAGCTTTCCAATGGTATAAGGAAAGCCTAGATCCAAGTAGTAAGGAATGTGCTATGAATTTTTGAAGTTAGAAGGTAGATAGGTGGGTTGGAAGGGTCGGTTGAATCGACCTCACACTTCCAACCCTCATAACTTTTGCATTTCTTATCCGATTAGAGTGATTTTTAGATCATTGGAAAGATAATTTGGTGCACTAAGTATAAATATTATGCTTAGGATTAAATTACAGGGCAGAATAACACTTTATATTTTAATTGTTAACTAAGGTACGCTTACTACCAAACTAGTTACAAAGAAGGAGGCAAGGTCGACGCTCGGAAAGTGGAGCAAGGAAGGAGGTAGCGGCTCGGCCTACATCAAGCCCAAATCAACCGAGGAAAATTGAGGTAAATTAACTAACCTTAAGCCTTCCATTTAGGATCGGAGGGAGCACGGCTAAGGTACGCATCTCTAAACCCACTCACCTATCTCGTAAGGTCAAGTGGCTTGACCACTTGACCGCCAAGGGAGTACCCAATTCCATTGTTTTCGGGGCCCTTGGTATGTTTTGTGGTAGTAGCTTCATTTATTAGCAAGTTTCGTATGTGGTAAGTCGGATTAATCACCGACACGACCACTCTGAATGTTGTTGGTGGAAAGGTGGGGTTAATGACCCGCGAATCCACTATTATGTTGTTGGCCCCATAGATTGGGAGTAATGGCCCCAATTTATGAAGATTGCGCAACAGGTTGAACCTACAGGTCGCCCGTCACCCTGGTCCCATTGAGTTGCATTTCGTGGTCTATCCAGTGTAAACACATTTAACAATCAAAACATACAAAATAAATCGTAAACCCTTGTTGGCAAAAGACCCGAAGTAAGGGGTGATGCCTAATATATTAATGTAGTAAGTTAGGACGTGCAAACAAAAGTAAGTAATTAAGAAGGAATTTGTGTGAAGGGTGGGACTTAGGCCAAGTTCCTCCGCTTAGAAAACTAAATAGAACTAAATAAAGAAATAGGAAGAATTGAATGGTCCATCAAATTGTCGTTATTCCGTTCGTTGAGTTAGGGTGGTATGAGTCACACCCGGTTGGGTGTATCAGAACCATTCCAATTCACAAATTAGGATTGCCTTGGTTTCAAGGCTGGTGCGTCTGCGCGTAGAATAGGTTGTAGGTTAAGGTTAGAACTAGATATGAAATTGGTTAGTGGAGTTTAAAGCCACACTAGTAAAAAACTAAGGCCTAACCTCCGGAGGTACTACGACGCATATTTAATCTCCCTTAAAAATCTAACTACTCACGTTATACACCTATCATCCGGGTTCGGCTTGGGCGCCTGCAAATGCATGCCACCTTCACCGAAGGGCTTGTGTGATACTTTTAGGCTCCCTCGAAAGGGGGTGGCCCAAAAGTACCACACGAGGGATAGGCATGAGATGTTAAGTGAAATAATGGGGTTGGAATACAATGCCACCTCGCAAAGTGGGAGTATTGGAAGGTAGTGTTAGGTTGCATCGGTGACATTGTCCCATATGGGTTGTCACGGCTGGTCCTAACCTACACATATAAATAAAGGCATAAGGGGAGGAGCTTATTACTCTCTCCATTGTATGCAATCCTTGTGTGTTGTGTTCTACCTTTCTACGCTGATGTCTTTGCTTTCTCCTCTCATTTCCCAATAGTTACAAGTGCAATTTGATGTGAGGTCTAGATATGCTAGTATTAAGGTCAAACCGATGTGAGGTTAGTTTGCAATTGTGGATATAAGCGTAATCAGATTTTAGCTTAGAAAATTTTGAAATTGCAGTCCCGAGTTTGAGTGTCTCGGTCCCGAGACACATTTTCTGGTATTCAAACTATAAACCCTACAATGATATTTGATATGGAAATCTAGATTTACTTGGTATAAGGGTACTCTGATATGAGGGTAGAGATGTGTGTTTGCAGTGAAATATGATGTGATGTCTAGATATTCAAGTAGTAAGGTCAAACTGATGTGAGGTTAGATATGTGTGTTACAAGTGCAATCTGATATGAGGGTAGTTTGGACTTGTGGGTATCAGGGTGATCTGATGTAAGCTTAGAAAATATTGAAATTCCAGGGCCGAGTTTGAGTGTCTCGGTCCCGAGACACATTTTATGGTATTCAAACTGTAAACCCTACAATGATATTTGATATGGAAATCTAGATTTACTTTGTATAAGGGTACTCTGATTTGACACCAAACATGTGTGTTTGAAAGGCAATCTGATGTGAGGTCTAGATATGCTAGTATTAAGGTCAAATTCATGTGAGGTTAGATATGTGGGTTACAAGTGCAATCTGATATGAGGTTAGTTTGGACTTATGGGTATACGGGTAATGTGATTTAATTTTCGACATTTTTGAAATTCCAGGGCCGAGTTTGAGTGTCTCGGTGCCGAGACACAATTTCTGGTATTCAAACTGTAAACCCTACAATGATATTTGATATGGAAATCTAGATTTACTTTGTATAAGGGTACTCTGATTTGACACCAAACATGTGTGTTTGAAGTGCAATCTGATGTGAGGTCTAGATATGCTAGTATTAAGGTGAAACTGATGTGAGGTTAGATATGTGGGTTACAAGTGCAATCTGATGTGAGGTCTAGATATGCTAGTATTAAGGTCAAACTGATATGAGGTTAGATATGTGGGTTACATATGCAATCTGATTTGAGGTCAAGATTGCTAGTATTAAGGTCAAACTAATGTGAGGTTAGATATGTGGGTTACAAGTGCAATCTCATATGAGGGTAGTTTGGACTTGGGGGTATAAGGGTGATCTGATGTAAGCTTAGAAAATTTCTCAAATTCCAGGGCCGAGTTTGAGTGTCTCGGTGCCGAGACACATTTTCTGGTATTCAAACTGTAAACCCTACAATGATATTTGATATGGAAATCTAGATTTACTTTGTATAAGGGTACTCTGATTTGACACCAAACATGTGTGTTTGAAGTGCAATCTCATGTTAGGTCTAGATATGCTAGTATTAAGTTCAAACTGATGTGAGGTTAGATATGTGGGTTACAAGTGCAATCTGATATGATGGTAGTTTGGACTTGTGGGTATAAGGGTGATCTGATGTAAGCTTAGAAAATTTTGAAATTCCAGGGCCGAGTTTGAGTGTCTCGGTCCCGAGACACATTTTCTGGTATTCAAACTGTAAACCCTACAATGATATTTGATATGGAAATCTAGATTTACTTGATATAAGGGTACTCTGATTTGACACCAAACATGTGTGTTTGAAGTGCAATCTGATGTGAGGTCTAGATATGCTAGTATTAAGGTGAAACTGATGTAAGGTTAGATATGTGGGTGTGGTACTTTTGGGCCACCCCTTTCGAGGGAGCCTAAAAGTATCACACAAACCCTTCGGTGAAGGTGGCATGCATTTGCAGGCGCCCAAGCCGAACCCGGATGATAGGTGTATAACGTGAGTAGTTAGATTTTTAAGGGAGATTAAATATGCGTCGTAGTACCTCCGGAGGTTAGGCCTTAGTTTTTTACTAGTGTGGCTTTAAACTCCACTAACCAATTTCATATCTAGTTCTAACCTTAACCTACAACCTATTCTACGCGCAGACGCACCAGCCTTGAAACCAAGGCAATCCTAATTTGTGAATTGGAATGGTTCTGATACACCCAACCGGGTGTGACTCATACCACCCTAACTCAACGAACGGAATAACGACAATTTGATGGACCATTCAATTCTTCCTATTTCTTTATTTAGTTCTATTTAGTTTTCTAAGCGGAGGAACTTGGCCTAAGTCCCACCCTTCACACAAATTCCTTCTTAATTACTTACTTTTGTTTGCACGTCCTAACTTACTACATTAATATATTAGGCATCACCCCTTACTTCGGGTCTTTTGCCAACAAGGGTTTACGATTTATTTTGTATGTTTTGATTGTTAAATGTGTTTACACTGGATAGACCACGAAATGCAACTCAATGGGACCAGGGTGACGGGCGACCTGTAGGTTCAACCTGTTGCGCAATCTTCATAAATTGGGGCCATTACTCCCAATCTATGGGGCCAACAACATAATAGTGGATTCGCGGGTCATTAACCCCACCTTTCCACCAACAACATTCAGAGTGGTCGTGTCGGTGATTAATCCGACTTACCACATACGAAACTTGCTAATAAATGAAGCTACTACCACAAAACATACCAAGGGCCCCGAAAACAATGGAATTGGGTACTCCCTTGGCGGTCAAGTGGTCAAGCCACTTGACCTTACGAGATAGGTGAGTGGGTTTAGAGATGCGTACCTTAGCCGTGCTCCCTCCGATCCTAAATGGAAGGCTTAAGGTTAGTTAATTTACCTCAATTTTCCTCGGTTGATTTGGGCTTGATGTAGGCCGAGCCGCTACCTCCTTCCTTGCTCCACTTTCCGAGCGTCGACCTTGCCTCCTTCTTTGTAACTAGTTTGGTAGTAAGCGTACCTTAGTTAACAATTAAAATATAAAGTGTTATTCTGCCCTGTAATTTAATCCTAAGCATAATATTTATACTTAGTGCACCAAATTATCTTTCCAATGATCTAAAAATCACTCTAATCGGATAAGAAATGCAAAAGTTATGAGGGTTGGAAGTGTGAGGTCGATTCAACCGACCCTTCCAACCCACCTATCTACCTTCTAACTTCAAAAATTCATAGCACATTCCTTACTACTTGGATCTAGGCTTTCCTTATACCATTGGAAAGCTATGAACAAGCTCTAACTAGAAAAATTATGACATCAACAGGTTAAGCTAATAGAAATTCAACGGACTCCTTGTAACACAGCAGTCAATCAAGAAGGCTTAAACTATGTATCTCGCCTTCAACAATTCATATCTAATTCAAATCTTAGTCAAATCAAACGTTCTATATGACCCTGGAGAGATATTAAAAATATGTGATTAGAAAGGTAAGCCGAAGTGAACCCAGCAGGTCCTCTGTAATGCAGCAGTCAACCAAAAGTTCTCAAACTATGTGTCCCATCTTGCACAATTCATATCTAATTCAAATCATGCTCAAATCAAATGTTCTAAGCCATTTTGGAAAGCTACACAAAAGTTCTACTTGGGAAAAATATAATTTCTTGGAATTAAAATTCCTATTGGGCTCGCAGGTCTGATCCAGCAGCCGCTACCCACAAGACCACCCAGTTTTTCTACTCCATCTTTGAAAATCCATAACTAATTGTCATCTCAACCAAATCACAAATGGGAAACGGCTATGGATAGCTATATGAAATCTCTCTAAGACAAAAATGATAAGTATCTTGTTCTAGCTTTTGAACTAAGCCTTCAGGGCATTGGCAGATGAGGTCTATAATGCCTCTATTCAAAACTCTACCATCCAACCTACCTCTACAAAAGAAGGAATAATTTTGTTGGTGTGTTAATAAACACACAACCTAACTAGGAGAGAGAGAGTAGAGGAGGTTCTCAAGCCTTTCTTTTAGACCATTGAGAATACATGCTAAAGGATTTTTTCCTAACTACATTGAAGCAGGGCTTCGCCCAAAAACTAGAGAAAGAGAGAGAGTAGAGGAGGTTCTCAAGCCTTTCTTTTAGACCATTGAGAATACATGCTAAAGGATTTTTTCCTAACTACATTGAAGCAGGGCTTCGCCCAAAAACTAGAGAAAGAGAGAGAGCTACAAGGTGGAAGGAGGGGTTTTTAAACCCTCTCACAAAAGGGTTGGACCCCTCCTCCACCGGATCCATTTTTCAAACCCTTTCCCGAAATTTTGGCTCGGGGGTTTTCCCGGTTGAGGTTGCCATCCTCTCGCCGAGGTGGCTCCAACAGAAAACCTTTAGAAATCTTTCTAATTTTTCCGCCATCGAGTTGGCAAGGGGGCAAGTGGGCAAGTAGCCCCCTTGCTCTCTTTCTTTTTTGTCTTCAAAAGTCTTCAAGCCGATTTTATCTTCTTACGTAAAACACCTCCAATAGTCTTGTGTGCCTCACACTAACTAATAAACTAACACTTGCTTAGCTAGCATCGACTAACATTTGCTTAATAGCTAGCATCTACTAATATTTGCTTAATAGCTAGCATCTACTAATATTTGCTTAGCTAGTTGTTTTTACTAGCTAGCACATTTTTTCTACTTTGCTATCTTCTAGCACTACTTAGTTTCATTTTGACCTTCCTTCTTCTAGGCTAAATGCTAAATGAACTAATTTTTTCCTAAATTCCCTATCAATTCTAACTTTTAATGCTAACATTCTAACTAAAAGTGATCCCGCAGAGTGGTGGACCACTCAAAGGGTTCACAGTGGGTTACAAGTGCAATATGATATGAGGGTAGTTTGGACTTGTGGGTATAAGGGTAATCTTATTTAAGCTTCGAAATTTCTGAAATTCCAGGGCCGAGTTTGAGTGTCTCGGTGTCGAGACACAATTTCTGGTATTCAAACTGTAAACCCTACAATGATATTTGATATGGAAATCTAGATTTACTTTGTATAAGGGTACTCTGATTTGACACCAAACATGTGTGTTTGAAGTGCAATCTGATGTGAGGTCTAGATATGCTAGTATTAAGGTCAAACTGATGTGAGGTTAGATATGTGGGTTACAAGTGCAATCTGATATGAGGTTAGTTTGGACTTGTGGGTATATGGGTAATCTGATTTAAGCTTCGAAATTTTTGAAATTCCAGGGCCGAATTTGAGTGTCTCGGTCCCGAGACACATTTTTTGGTATTCAAACTCTACTACCTACAATCATAGTAGATATTGATATCTAGATATGCTTGTTATAAGTGTACTCTGATATGATGTTAGAAATGTTTGTTAGAAGTGTAATATGATCTAAGGTTTGATATCTGTAAGGATAGGTAGGTTTGAAATTGAATTTTACAGTTGATTTCTAGTGTCTCGGTCCCGAGAGACTATTTGAGACTATCAAACTCTTCCATCTCACTATGACTTTAGGGGCTATAAGTGTAATCTGATATAAGTGTAACCTGATATGAGTGTAATTTGATATATTGTAAATTTGCAATGTGAGCTAAGAGGGTGATCCGATGTAAGGATCACTATTTCATGAGTTGAATATTTCTGCCTAGTACTAGTGTCTCGGTCCCGAGACATATGTTTTGATGGTCAAACAATACCACATACACTTATAACTGATGGCAGCTGAGCTCATGTTCTCTCCTTGATTTACTAGTACATATATTTTGCAGGTAGAGAACAACGCAATGGAGGATGTTCCTGCTTTTTCTCTGTTTTTTCTAGAGTATTCTGAAGAGGGTCAGGATGAGGATGAAGAGGGGCTTGGAGATAGAGATCCATATGAAGGGGATGAAGATGATATCAGGACCCGACATAAACTTAATTCTGTTGCCACGATTTCTCGACTGAGAGTCCAACCCCTGAGTTCCTCAAGGTTCCCTATTCCCTTGTGCAGAATGTTGGCCATGCCTATGGTGAGGCCAACTCTCCCAAGTGATCTTGCTAAATTGGAGCAGGAGTTTGTGCATGGGTATAGAGAGGGTGCCTCTGTATTTTATGTGACAATAACAAATGAAGAAGGAAAAACACATGAGGTTACTGAGGCTGATAAGGCATCGTGGGGTCCTATTTGGAGTGCCAAAAATGAACAATTCAACTCCTTTCTTCTGTCCGTTCCAGAGTTAGCCGGTTTTACGAATTTGATGTTCTTTGTTTGTGACGGGAACCATAGGCGGCAGGCTTGGTTGAACCATATTGAACGACTTCACAAAACAGAAGAGTCCTGGCATTTTTTGGTGGATAGCATCCTCCTTGACACCAAGGGAAAAATTGGTATTGTTATGCAAGTTATGCATAATATCAACAAGTAAGTTTTCTAAATCCATTTTTTAAGGTTTTCATCTATGTACATATATTATGTTGTTCTTATCTTTAATATATGATTGTTACTTGTAGACATACGGAAGACTCTCACGTGAAGACAAACACAGTTCACACTCTATTTAGGGTGCAGAAGTATGGACTTATGCCACTCGAACAGTACCAAGACATTTTGACTCCCTCTGACATTAAAAGGTGCAAGAAATCTCAAACTTCAAAGAAGACATGGTATTCATTAAATCTACATGTATTCACGAGCTTCATCTTCCAGGTATGATGTGATGTTGATGCTTCATGATGTGATTACTCTTATATCTAATCCCTTTCAACATTTGGTACTTATAATTGATGTTTGAATGTTTTTGTTTCTTTATGTGCTTTCATAACATTTTTTTGTCGCAGTTGTTTGATTACAAACTAACTATGGTAATCCCTTTCCAGCACGAACTGGCACTTGCTGCAGATGAGGGCGTTCGTCAACTTCTTGAGCAAACGGATGGAGAGGTGTCTGCTGCTGAAAAAGCAGCCGCCATGAAGGTCGCTGCTTCAAAGAAAGCCGAGGCACTTCATAAGAAAATGTCAAAACTTGTTTGTGTGGCAAACCCAGACTTGACAGATGGATGGCTTCGGGAGGTATGTCCACTACTTTAAAACCCATTCTATATTTTTCAAGTAATTCATTAATTTCCATGATCTTAATATATTGCTCTATGGGTCACAGATTGCGCGTCACTATACTCTTAACTCAATTGCACCCGAGCTCAACTTAGAGAAATTGCAGTTGATCGCTACTGCAAAAGCATCACCCGCTTGTAAAATCAAATGGTTGGAATATTTCAATTCCTCTTCATCAACACGTGAGGCTCGCAAACTGCCAACCAAGCCCACCAATGAGGACAAATTGCAGGCATTCCTAGCCAAGGCATGTTTTTGGGAAGGAGTGAGTACATAATCCCCTATGTACCCTTTAGTTCAGTGTTACTTGATTTGATCCCTTACATTAATTGGTCTTTCTCTTGGTTTCACAGTTATTTCAATATATGAATCGATGTTGCTCAAATTCTTGTTCATATTCACTCTCTGTATATACAGATATCCGATCAGGCTTCCATTATATTTGAAGACACTTTGCGCCAAGACAGACTTGCTATCAACTTTGCACTACCCAGCGAGCCCTTGACCTTGGTTGCATACATCGAGGACTGTAGAATGAAATTATGGGACAACGCGTTTCCCACATTCTTCCGAGGGCAGGAGGCCTTTAACAAAACTCACGAATTTGAGGGATTTAACGGGACAGACTTGATTGTCCGAAGAGTTATCTTTCGGTGAGTTCTCTCCTTTCATACTACAGTTCT